>JADLZK010012868.1:0-541136 GCA_015847255.1 Hyparrhenia diplandra
AGGTGGTCGGCCGATGTGCCTCATATGGCCATTCGGGCTCAAATTTTCACGGTGTGCAGGTTCTTGATGCGAAGGTGATCAACGTGGCAGGTCCAAACGTTGATATCCTTCTCGTTGGGTGGTTGGCCGATCACCCCCACACTGGCTTTTGCACGGCCTAAGACACATCAAAGAAAGAAAACATCAGTGCGGTGTTCTCGCTAGTGGAAAACACCAGCGTAACTTAAATGTTCATTTTTTAGAGATTTCATACGATGGACGAACTCGTGCACCTCCCTATGTGGAGACCGGGCTCAAGGCATGCCACTTGTGTGTTTTGGCATCGTGGATCGCATTGGCCAACCTAAGGTCACGCCGACCCGTCACATCCCGATGCCTAGGTTGGTCTCTAGTAGGGGGTTCTCGCTAGTGGAGTCACATCAATGACGCCCATGATCATGATGTCATTTTGATGTATGTTGGGGCTATGGGTTTATGGATGGACCCTTGGGTTCCTTACCCGCATCATTGATGGGCCAAATGTGGTGGTGGGTATGGCCGATGGTGAAGAGAGAAGTGAGGGTAGAAAGGCTTAAGGAGAGAGGTGTGTCAACGACTCCCGCTTGACTCGAGCTCAGGCGCTCCTCCATCAATGATAGGGAGGCCTCTGAACATTAGGTGACCAATTTGGTGTGAAGTGCACAGGTTGGCTCTTGCACCAAGACACTAAGTCGAACCAATGGTCTAGACGTGTTCTATAGTGTGTCTAGAACATACCACACGCCCTCGAGCCAAAAGGCTCTAGTAGGGGGTCGGCCGATGTGCCAAGTTGTGTCCCGACCCATCCTAATGGTCTAAGCATGATCACTATGACTTCCTATACTCATCTCACTCGCCCTCGAGCCAAATGACTATAATGGATGAGTCGGCCGACCCTCATATTTTTGGATTTGGGAAAACAGACTCCGCCACACTCATCTCTACGCTCTCCTCTACATATTCACCAAAGTTAGCCCTATTGGCCACTTTTAGTGCATCGGCCGATGCACCTTTGATGGCCAAACATGCTCAAATTTTGCATGGTAGATACTTCAACTATGTAGATCTAGAAGAGCTAGTCAAATTTCATATGCAAAACCACAAAAATAGGACATGTGGTTTGAGTTTAGTTAAATCACTATTGAAAGGGTACTTTGTCATGTCATCTTTTTGGCTATGCATATGAACAAGAAATTAATTTGCTAGCCACTTACCTTAAAGAAGTTGTCATCATACTTGTTGATGATGAGGGATGGCCATCTTGATGTTCTAGCATCTTCAATGTCCTAATAGCTTGGGTCTTGGGTTGGATGTGAGGATCGCCTTGTCTTTGGAGTTGAACCCTTTAATCATCTTGCCATGGCGTGTCCATATTCTTTCCTAAAAGAGATTAGCGGACAACACATACCCAAAGGAAGCAAAGTTGGGGTAATGGTGTTATCTAGCTAAGGGTGATATTCCATGCTACAAATATAGGTTTTAGTATTTAGTAGAGATCAACTTTCCCTTGTTGGAGTATCAATCATTTATTGTTCACCAAACATTCTCGGAACTTACGCTAAGAACATGAATCAAATTTTGCATCCTAATTCTATGCAAAACATCTTTTTGGTTCAAATAATCAAACTTGACACCATGTCTTGTTTGATTAAGGAAGGGCATTTAACCTAGGCACCATGCTTAATTTAAATAACCTATGAGAGCCTTGTATACATTACTCTCAAACCAAACATGTTTAGAAATGTAAAAGGTCTAACAAGATTCATTTGCATAATTAAGATGAGACATTAATGGTGAACTAATGATACATTTTTTTTTTTTATGACTAAGCAAAGTGAGCAAGACATTATGCAAAAAAAGTAGAAACAACTAAACAACACATGAAGCATGTCATGAGTTCTTTAGAGACTTCCATCCCCCACACTTGATTTTTGTAGCGTTTGATGCAAAGCAATACCAAAGTGTAGGTGATGGAGTCCTCCATCGAACATGCTTTGCGGTGTTTAGATTGATTTACCTTGTAGTTCTATCCTTCATTATTTTTGTGTAAACCCGAAAGGGTTAGTGACAAAAATACCCGAAGGAAACTTTCACAATTATGTCTCAAAGATTTCTTTTACGAGAGTCATTTGACAACTTTTATTAGTGTGATGAAATCTCGAGTTGTCTTTAGGAAGTGCTTGTTTTAAGACATAAGCTTGTCTTTGGGAAACCTCTAAAAATCTCATATTGGTGATAGCGCTTTCCCCTCCAACACCAATCTTTGCGTGTCACGCCAAACTACTATGAGATTTGGAATGCTTATGATAAACATAAGCATCTACAACCATGATTTCAAATATTTTATGGACAAGGAACAAAAGTGGGTTGTAGCTCTTATGGTTGGTGGTGGTAAAGTGGAGGATATATTTGGAATATTTATCAAAGAAGCATGAATTTTGAAAGAAGGGTAGAAAATAGCTTCCATGATCATCCTTGATTTCTTTGTTTTCAAGCTCTAAAGTTGATGTCTCATGAATTTCCATAGGTAAACACTTTGGTTCTGTCATTCCATGCCTATGACATTCCATGGTCATCTCACCGTCCAAGACTTCTCTTGGATAGAGGGGTCTCGGACTGAGCTTTATAAGAGGATGAGCAATTTCTTCTTCATGACTATCCGAGTCCTCCCCGTAGACTTGGATGAGTCACGGGGATAGAAGAGATTGACTTGAGCTCATCCTTTGCATTCCTAGAGTCATTGATCAGGCGATCATAAGACTCATAAGGGAAAGTACAATGGGGGTGCTCGAGGCGATAGATTGGTTTAGAATTGGGTCTTGAGAATATATCGGTTGTGGGCATAGAAGGGAAGAGGCTAGATTCTTGATGTTTTGATTCTCCTTCTATATGCTCACCGACATTTCTTCGCCAGACTTATGCCCCACTTGAGGTTTTGAGAGGTAAGATGATGATGATTTGGGATGCTTTTGACAAGATCCTTCATTTAGGATTTAGAATGGTGTCTCTTTGAAGGTCCCTTTTTGAAATGGTGATTCAAGGTGTTCCCATAATCAGCAAAATCAGAAACAGATCCTCTTCGAATTTGTAAGGATGTTTTGAAGGTTGAATTTCTTCTTCCTTCGCAACGGGGTATTTGTGGTTCAGATTGATGATGGGGACTTTTGGATAGGAATGGTGGTGTTTGTGCCATTGAGATCTCCTTTTGCTTGGGGATTGGGTTTTCCTCTAAAGCTTCATCGTAGATGTTAGTGTAAGGGTGTTCTCAAAGATCCTAGAGAGAACTTTCTTCCCTTCACTAACAAGGAGACGCAAGAAAGCTCCCCCGTAAGCTATGTCAAGGTTTTGGGCTGATTCCTTGGTAAGGCCGCAATAGAAATGTTGCAATAATGTTGGTTTAGAATTACCAAGGTCAGGGCCATATGATGTTGAATCGGGTGATACGGGCCCGTGCTATGCCCATGATATTCCTTTTCCTTCCGTTTTTAAAGGATAGGACCTCTATTCGAAGATGGACAACACGGGAGATAGGGAAGAAGGTAAGACAAAATTTGGTTTGAAGCTTTTTCCCATTCTCCTCCTATACTCTCTACATAGCGAGCATACCATTGTTTAGCTTTTCCCGTTAAAAAGAGAACGGAAAGAGCTTCCAACGAAGGGGTATCTCATGTCATGCCCTCAATGTGAAGACATGAACACAATTGCTCAAACTCACGCAAATGAGCATAGGGGTTCTCATCTTTGTCCCCTGAGAAAGGTTTTTTTCTCGAACCATGGCTATGAAGCCCGGGCGAAGCTCATAGCTAGATGTATGGATGGGTTGTGATGATGGTGGAGGCTCCAAACAAGCCCTTTGGAGCGGCTTAAATGGGATATGGGTGTTTGGTTCATTGTGGAAAAGGAAAAAAGAAAAGAAAGGTAAAGATAAAAGATAACTTCCTGGACTAACCTAATTCAATGTTAAGACGGCTCTACCGCTCAAGAACGGCGCCGTAAAAGCTTGTTGACAATTCTTTAGTGTTACCACTAAAGAACCGATACACCTAAGGATGGCAAACGTAAAACCGCTAAAGCGCACGGCTCGCTGTAGCTTTTCACCAGAGTATTCCGTGCATCGATTTCCATGAGGAACGTGAAGTGAATTAACAGAGAATCAAGATTCGGGGCCCTATGATGACACAAGGTGTGTATTTGGTAGTTAAGATGAGAGGTTTTCTATAACTAAGATATCCGGATAGGCTAGGTAGCTAAACGTGGCTTTATCTCTCCCTCTGACACTTGGAGGCAAGAGGTGATAACGGTGAATAAAGTCACCACTACCAAACTACTATTTTACTAGAGCCTTACCTTTTAAGAACTTGCCTAAACACGTGGTGATCTATACAGAGACCGTAAGGGTCAAGCCACTACCTTACCGGGCTATCACAATCCATCCGCAAGTGCAAGAAGCGGCATACATCGGTAAGGTATAGCCTAGACACCACGCCTACACTAACTCTTACTATTCTAACCCCCGTACTTAGCTAGGCTAGAACACTCTACTAAAGCAAAGCAATGTACCAATGAAGAACGAGTGAATAGCTACTATACTAAACTAGATATGCAAAGTATAAAAGAACTCAGATGTATTACTTACTAGAAGAAGTACACCCGCAGCAGAGGTACACCTCTGAGGAGATTCCCGATTGCATCGGGCTTCCTCCAAGACTTCCCTCTCTCACTCTACTACTACACTAAAGGAGCAGGCTTCGCCTACTACATTGGAGTGGAGTTCTCCTTGTGGTCATATCTTGGAAGTGAAGGGGTGGGGGTATTTATAGCCCCAAGGTGGAGTAAGGGGGGCTACCCAGCGCCACGCCATCGATCCGCGTGACCTCTATTGCCCTCCGTTGGATCAAAACCGCCATGCAACCGCCTTTAAGATCAACGCGTGTGAGGTAATTTCAGCATGTGGACAATGTGACGGGCGTGGGAGGACGCCCTGGCCAAATGGGCCATGGTCGGCCGACCATGGTCCATGACCATGGGCCACCCCGGTGCCGGGAACATTGGCCCCACCGCCGGTTTACGTGTCTTGAGTCCGAACTTGCCGTGGACGTTCATTTTGTACCAACACGATCCATGGGACGTATTGACGGACCAATCGTGCCTTCTCTTGTTCCCCACGGATTAGTGATGTGGCAGTCGCATTGGAAGAGTTTGGGCCAAAGTATCATGGTCGGCCGATGCCGGGTCCATTGGGCCTTGGCCTTCTCCAACTCTTCTAGAAGGTGTCCCCACATGTCGATGTCTCAGATGAAATGGTCATGCATCGGCCGATGTAGGTCTTGTGGCCAAATGACTTCAAATTTTGTGTGGAAGCTTCATAGGACATGGAGATCATGATGGTGGTGTCAAATTGTCCAATGGCCATACTTGGGGTGTTGGATGGATGGTGACCAAATGTGTCATTTCAGCCTGTAGTTCCACTAGTTTCACATCCGCATTCAAAGAATGACATCTACATGTGGAACTAGGTTATTTGCATAAGAAATCATTGTTTATATGTATGTTAGCTTCCAAAAGGAGTACTTTGTTGACGGTTTGACTATGTAAAAACAGGGTATTTCTACCGTCAACAATGGATCTAATCGCCGGTGGATGATCCTTGGCCGTAGAAGTAGGTGGGATTTTGATCATGAGTGGATGATGAAGACAAGTGAATTCTTGGACCTTGCATTTGCCAACCAACCACCACATGTTCTAGTTTTATGTCCTTGCTCCAAGTGTGGCAATCACGAAAAGAAAAAATAGGCGCACTATGGGTAAACATCTTACGCTTAATGGGTTTATAGAGGGCTATACCGTGTGGAGATTCCATGGTGAAAATCAACGTTTAGAGAGGAGGTGGTGAGACCACGCCTTGATGCTTTTGATGCCGATGCCGGGGTAGCGCACATGGTTGATGATGCATACGACGCATGTTTCACCGACTCTCATGAAAGGGAGGGATGACGGAAGATGCACGGGAGTTCTACAACATGATGGAGTTAGCAACTAAACCCCTCCACGAGCACTCGAGGTTTCTCACCGATGTCGTTGGACACTTAACAGGTTCAAGGCTGACCTAAACTTGAGTCGAGAAGGGTTCGATAGGATGTTGACAAAGATGTTTGCCGCTGGCGCCAAAAGGTTCACAATTTGCCACCCAACCAAGACGCTGAAGAGAAAGTACTCAAAGCACTTAAGATGTCGCACGAAAGGATACATGTTTGCATCGAAGGGGTGCGTGCTATTTAGGAATGAGCACGCAGATGCATTTCTTCCCAAAGTGTAAATCCTCCGTGTACATGCAGGTAGACGCGGTAATGGTGAGAAGAAGCAGCTTAACATCGCCGAGAAAATCCTACATTACCTTCCGATCATACCGAGGATCCAACGGCTATTCATGATCGAGGAACCGCAGCGCATGACATGGCACAAACATGGCAAACGTTATCACCCCGAGAAGATGGTACATCCGGTCCGATGGTGAAGCTTGGTGCTACTTTGATTCCGCACATCCTCACAAAGCTAGTGAGGCTCAGAACGCACGTGTTGCGATATCAACAGATGGGCTCAATCCTTACGGGATGATGGCTGCCCCATACACATGTTGGCATGTGTTTGTTATCCCCCGAACCTCCGCCCCCGGTGTCGCCTTCCAACGACAAAATGTATTATGTTTGTTAATCATCCGGGTCATCCGGGAGTAATATGGGCGTGTACATGGAACCCGTTTGGGATGAATTGATCAGTGCTTGAATGATGGCGTTTGGACATACGCCAGGGCTACAAAGAAAAGCTTCAAAATGTATGTGTGGTACCAATACTCCATCCATGACTTCTTGGCGTATGGTTTATTTAGCGGTTGGTGTGTACACGGAAAGTACCCATGTCCGTATGCAAGGCCGTTGTAAGGTTCCATCGGGTTGCACAAGGGGGCAAGTATTCGCCGCTCGACTTACATCGTCAATTTCTCCCGTAAGACCATGCATTTAGACAAGACATCAAGAACTTTACAAAAGGTGTCAAAGTGCTAGATCCTCCGCCACACATGTCGACTCACGCCGAGGTTCATACTCGTGTAGATGCTCTTGTGGCCAATCCTCGAAGGTGGTTTTCGGGGATATGGTAAGCAACATATGTGGACTCATAAGTCGCCCGATGAGGCTCCCATATGTTGATGACCTTCTTGTACCCTCATTACATAGATTACATGCACACCGAAAAGGAATATCTCCGAGGGACTATGGGGAACAATCATGGACACCGACAAGTCTAAGGACAATCCTAAGGCTAGATTGGACCCGGCAGCGTTATGCGATAGGCCAAGGCAGGAGATGAGGTCTCCTCGTAGGCGCCAAAAGATGGACTAGGCCTAAGGTCGATTATATGTTGACTCCACCACAAAGGAGGGAGGTCCTTGAATGGATCAAGACACTAATGTTCCCAGATGGATATGCAGCGAATCTGAGGAGGGGAGTGAACCCGACTACTCTTAAAATCAATGGGATGAAAAGTCATGACTTCCATGTATGGATTCACGGCTTATTAGGCAATGGTCCGAGGCTATGTCCCCGAGCATGTATGTCTATTGTCGGGCAGAGCTGAGCTATTTTTTTCGCCGCCTTTCGCCAAGGAGCTATCTCCCCACGCTTATCAAAGATTTGGAAAAAATAGCACCCGTGATGCTCGTAACTTGGAGAAGATCTTTCCACTGGTTTCTTCGTGCCGATGCAAAGATTTGATTGTGCACCTCGCATATGAGCCTCGTATGGGGGGGCTACAACAGTTCCGTTTGGATGTATCCAATCGAAAGAGTTCTCAAGACCGTGACGCAAAAATGTAGAAATAAAGCCGCACCGAGGCATCCATTGCACAAGGATATCTTGTGGAGGAGGTGTCAAACTTCACACGTAAATACTATACTCGAAGCTTCCTAGCGTGCATAATCCTCCCCTCGTTACAATGCCGGTGAAAATGAATCGGCCCTCGGCCTTTCCGAGGCCAACTCGGAACCTCAAGTGGTTGGACCAAGTAAGCAATTGAACAATGCGAAAGTGGCGGAGTATCATGCTATACGTGTTGACCAACCTCGACGAGGCTAAACCGGACATACCAGTGACGCTCTCAACGGTTGTTTCAATACACCTTCACTTTTCAACATCCAACCACCTTGTCTCGTTGCTGTTGGGGAATTCATTCGACAATCCCCGCATGAATCAAGGGATCCTACCCGCAAGAAGAAGAAGATACCCTTCTTTCACGAGGTGCGGGACCGAAGCCCCGATTTCATTTCGTGGTTCAAAAGAAAGGTAGTGTCTATTTCAGCTCTATTTATCCCGACATTTTCAGTTCATCGTAACGATCTTGCCCGGTTGACCTTACAGCCCGCACCGATCCCTCAATGTGCGCCAAGTTGAGACAGTCGCAAAAGCCTTTGAAAAGAAGGGTTAAGTCATTTAACGGTTATGATGTGAACGGATATCGTTTTCACACCGCAAGCTATGAACGTAGCCGACCCAATCGAAAAACCACAAACAAGTGGGGTGTTTGTGCCCTGACAAGATGACCATGACTACAATGGCGAGTTGAAGAAATATATGAACTTTCCTTCTACGCCACCAAGAATCCTCAACCTTTCATATTCAAATGCCATTGGTTTGACCTGGTCATGGAGGGGTTCGACGAGCCCAAAAATTGGTCTCGCCGGTTCGACGGATTCTGCGGTATTCGAGGAGCCGATGTCTATGTTGTGGCTCAACAGGCCATGCAAAGTTTATTACACGCCATACGCGCCAAAACCATAACTTCCCTTAAGGGTTGGGATATTGTGCATAAGGTAGCGCCACACGGTAAACTACATTGTCCCAATCGATGAAGATTACAACTTGATAAACCCGCACACATATGATGGAGAATTCTTTCAAGAAGATGGGCTACCAGGGGAGATTTGTGATAGAGTTACCCGACACCTAATGAAATGGACGAGACAACGAAATGGTTGAGGACGAGGAGGACGCCGGAGATGAGGTCACAAATGAGAGAGACTTACAAATGCTTGAGCAAATACAATTAGGCCATGATGATGAATACAACATCGGCCCTTCCGGATGGATACGATTATTTGGACAATTTTGATAGTGATGACGAAGTTATATGATCCGCCTAATCACATGTAATACAATTTTTTTGTTTATCTAAGTTTTCAATAATTTTGTCCTTCTCTAATGTTTGTACCGATGAGTCGACATTTTGTTTAATTGCGGTGACCGAAAAGATGGTGAGCGGACGTGGCTCGCGTCGGGAGGGGGGGGCCCGACTCAGCCCGGGCTCGCGTCGGAGGGAGGTGTCCTCCCCTTTACCGAGAAGGGAGGAGGCGTCGGCTTCGCGGGGGAGGCGGTCGGGGGAGTCGGCCGGGGGGGAGGGAGGCAGTTGGGGGAGGCGTCGGCCGCGGGGGGACGGGGGGCCAGCCCAAGACGAGGCTTAGGAGGACCGCCAGGGAGGCAACCGCCTCTTCCCACGGGGAGGAGGAGCGGCCGGAGTACTGGAGCTCCCACAAAGACGGGAGGCCGAGGAGGAGGCGGTGCCGCAGACGACCGAAGAGGATGAGGAGGAGGACCGGGAGGAGTACGATGACTTTGGAGGGTCCCCTACTTCCCGGTGTCTACCTCCGAGGTCCCGCGAGCCTCCCTCGGGTTCCCCGCGAGGACCACCGGCCCGGCGATTTGCCCCGACGGGCAATCGTAAGTATCCCCTTGTTGTTATCTCCAATCCTCTATTAATTTGAACTGTTTAGGGAAACTAATCTTTTGTCCTACTCGCATTTGTGCGTGAACCGGATAATTTGGTCGGGGCACGCCCTCACGCTCCCCTAGTGGCGCCCTTGGTCTCCTCGTCAGAAGCACTTCCCCCGGCATCGCCGATACAAAGGCGGGGATGAGCCAGGCATACACGTATGACCACTACGAGAAAGCCTAGGGCGTTCCGCACGGGCAATGTGGCGGAGCACGTGAAGGCCGACTTTTGGGTAAGCCTAACCGTCGCACAAACTTTTTGTCTATACATCGCATTCATTAGACTAATCCGCTCTCGACTAAGGATGATTCACATTTGTATGCGGGACTTACTTCGCACCAGCTCGGGGGATATGAAGAAGGCGCTTTAAGGCGGTGTTGACGAAGTCCATGAAAAAGTGCATCACCGACATGCATCACGAGGTCAAGCACCGGTGCGATCAACTACTACGGGTCCAAGCTTGGGACAAAGGTCAAGATAGCGGACACCGCATGGATGGAGCTCACCCGAGACCAGTACATTGAGGTACATGAAAAATGCTACAAGTCGATGCATTTTCAGCTTATATTTTTGTTTCATCTAACCTTCGATATGTCATGTAGATGATCCCTACTTGGTGCCCGAAGCGATCTCCCGTCTTTGGAACATGATCGTGGACGGGTGTGGTTCACACCGAGTTTCAGCGTAAGCACGCCACATTAAGGGAGGCTTGTTTGGCGATGGGAGGTCCTGCACACCACCAAGGCAGCCGCAACCTCTCCATAAACAAAGAAAGATGGGTACGTGGATTCTTTTATCGTATGTAACGCTCAACTTTGCCTAGTTTCTAATTATCTTCTCGCAGCTGAAGGCACACCTGGGATGGATTGCAACGACTTCGCGGCATTCTCGCATGTCCCACAAGGGAAAGCCGTCGTCCGACGTAACCTTCAGCCTGAACGACCCGCCCGAGGCGTACACCAACCCCAACGTGCACCAAAAGGTCAAGGCCTACACGGACGCGGGAAAGCAGCGCTATGGGCCTGACTTTGATCCGTTCAGTTAGGACATCGATGCTGAGATCGTGATGACGGTGGGAGGAGGTAAGAAGCACGGATGGTTGTGGATTGCCGACGGCTGCATCGACAGCTCCCAGCTAAGTCTCTCACGCATCCGATCCGAGAGCACGATCAGTAGCCTGCCTGTACTCCCGCGTCCTAGTGTTGCACAGTCGCGTCTCCAGGAACTCCAGGTTATTCCTCTATCAAATAGATTTCTTTACTCACAATATATATGTTTGCATCACCTCTCATGGATTGTCATACTGTAGGTCCGGCTAGATGAGTCAGAGCGACAGCGGCAGGCGGCGGAGGCAGCGTTACGGACCCAACAGGAAACCCAAGCGAAGCAGCTAGCAGAGCTCATGAACTACCTCCAGACCTCGGGGGCTCCGCTGCCCGATACCCTGCTAGCGGCGTTTGCTCCGCCTCAGCCTACTCCTGTGAGTATGCTTGTGCCGGGCCAATAAGTCCATATATTAGTGGATGTCCTGGGTTCACGTCTAACACATGTCGCATATTGTACTTTGTGCAGCCGGCATCGATGGGATCAAACCATGCGCCGCCTCCTGGGAATGATGATCAAGGGTCTCCTTCGCCGACTCCTTCGCCGGGAGTGCAACAATAGCCCCCTCCCCCTCTTCCATGAGCTAGTCGTGCACTTGTGGTACTTGGTTGGAACTTGTGGTACTTGGTTTCGAACTTGTGGTACTTTTGGTTAAGCTTGGTGTGGAACTTGTGGTGACTAAACTAGATAACTTGTGGAACTAAACTAGATGACTTGTGATGAATATTTGAGCTACATGTGATATATATGTGATGAATGCGTTGTATCAGTGCATGGATGTCAAATATATGTGATATGTGATCTGTATGTTTCTTTTGTAAAGGTGGACAGGAAAAACAGGGATAAAAAAACAAAAACATGGTCACTGCACCGAGTGCGACGCTCGGTACAAGGCCCTATACCGAGGGCAGTGCTCGGTGAATCTGGGAGATGGGGGCCAGATAACCCCATGTTCCCAGGTACACCGACGGAAGCGCTCGGTGAAGCAAGCGCTCGGTGTAATATGGTCGTTTCAACGAGCGCGCCTACGCCCCTCGGTGAAATGACCATATTACACCGAGCGCGTGTATGAGCTGGCCCTCGGTGTAACTGGTGGCCAGGGTTTATTTAGGTTTGAATCTACCGAGCACCCCTCTGACAGGGCCCTCGGTAGATTATGTTTTCAAGTTTTTAAAAAATAAAATTCACCGAGGGGTTGTGTGCCGTGGCCCTCGGTGTAGTTGACGTCGACGGTGGCAAACGCCGTCGACGTTACGCCAGGTTCTGCGAGGGGGACCGAGCCCTCGGTGCAGTTTGGCACGGATTGCACCGAGGGGCCATTTAGGAGCCCTCGGTACACTCTTTTCCCCGTTTAGAATTTCACCGAGGGGCTAGTACCGAGGGTGCCGCTCGGTGGTGTCTCCACCGAGGGCTTTTAGGCCTTCACGGAGCGCTTTTAGCGCTCAGTAGAGCCTCAGCCTCCAGTAGTGACTGACCGACCGGAGGTTCAACGCCGGCGTGGCCATCACCTCACCGAGCTTCATCTCCTCAGACCCAGTCTATCCTTACATTTCATCTTGGAACAAGTCTATCCTTGTTCCAAGAAGAAATGTAGCTGGACTCTTGTGCTTCATATATGTTGCCTAGATCAGTAAGATAAACATGCTTCAAGGCATAACATTTGCAGCCACGATATTGAATACATATAGTCCTCAGACTAGCGTCATCGGAGTAGGGTGCATCTGGAATACAAGCTTACCGTTGATCCACTCTACCTCCTTGCTGACTGCTTCATGTCCATCAACGCACTTAGCTGTGACAAGCTACCACAGACCAGGCGGTGGTGTCATGAACAAGGGCTTCAAATCACAGGGCATGAGGGTTACAAGGCGGTGTTGTGCTGAGCATGCATGCTGTATGGTGTCATCTGAGCACAGGGATGTATCATATATGTACTGGCAGATTTGGCTGACTATGACATGTTCTAGGGCACACAGCCAGAAGGTTCTAGATGGCATCGCATGGGCAGTGCGGCAAGGGTTCCATAGATGACAGGGAGGGCACCACATATCTCATGGATGAGCACAGCGCTTCTTGGAGAAGGGTGGAGCTGCCGTTTGACGTGAATGCTAGTGTGCCACGACCAATCATCAGATGTCAAAGAGCCAACATATGTCATTATGCAAATGTTGTCTCTCTTAGCAGAGTCGCTAATTAGAGTGTCCACCAGCAGATTAGGCTTTTTTCAGTGTCCATTGGCAACACAACTTCCGTAACGCAAGATAAGATATTCATCTAATTCAAACTTCGTTATCAAACAATCCATTGCAGCGGGCATGACCTTACGACTCAAGGCATCAGTTACATCATTGTCTCTACCTAGCATATACTGGATATTTAAAATGCCTAGGAACTTTTGACCGCCCATGTTAATGATTTGGTAGGTCTCATGAAATTAATTATCTAGAAGTGAGATGATTGATGTCGAGATGTCCTATTTTCTTATGTCATTTACATAAATGGACAAATGACAACATTATTGTAAACAACATTGTGTAAGTGATTAAAATATATTTTGTGTTTCTTAATCATGCGGATGATGTATGATTTACATGCTGAAAAGCATCTAATTTATACCATTATTTCAATTGAAAACCACGGCAATGAACATTGAACTGTAGTCTACCACTGAATTGTAAGAGAGATAAATATCAGTATACTCTTAAATACAGTTCATACTATATAGCACACACTCCACCAACAAGAGGGTTATATAAATGTGCTAATCCATGACAATACTCTTGCATTTTTATTATAGCAATTGCCTACAAAATAAGTTATGTATGAATGGGAGGCATGGGGAGTGTGTTCATAAACAGAAGCCAAGGCAGGGAATGAGATCTTAACTATTCGCCATTCGGGATTGCGGCTTTAGGACAAATGTGAGGGCCTGGATAGGGAGGATACACAAAGCCCTTTCACAGGTTGGTGACCTTCTGATTTTTCCTCACCCTGCTTGAAGAACTGCCATATCGGACTCTTGTTCCTTATTGGGATTCAACTGTTCTGTTTTGAGGCTTCTGGAAATGGAGGCTTCTGTAACCTCAGGCTTTCCTTATGTAGCGCAAAACGGTTTTAGGACAGTTGTTACCCTTTTGTAGTGACTATAATTACGGAATTAGCAATTCTGCTTAACTGAACATGTTTCTCGAGGCAACCGAATTGATCCACACATAGCTGTCTAATACTGTTTCTATAATTCTATCTGCATCCTACTAGTATATTTTCTGTTCAATGATGCAACACAGCCTCATAATACACAGAATGTCTGGGGAATACAAAGAAACGGTAGTGGTGCCTCTTAGCTACTGTATGGTTGAACTCGACGTGTTAGGCATCTTGCACTTGGCGTTGGCATATATATTTTGTCCGCAATATTGGTGTGGGCATATATCACTAAAGTATATTATTTCAGGGTTGGTAGGAAGCAATTAATTTTCCAAGATCGGTGTGGGCATATATATATTATCTGCATTTCCAAGTAGCCACAAGCTACCTTGCTCTATCCAAAACACGAGTGCTAGAGGGACATGTCCATACTTCCTATCCTAGTTTTTATTGGTTTTCAGTTTCTTTTATTAGTTTTCAGTTTCTAATCTAAAGACAAATGGTAGGGATGCTATTCATGGACTTATGGAAATGGGATGCACTAGGAATTCTACTTGCAAGAGCAGTCTGTGAGTGCGTCTTGCGAGGAGGGAGGGGAGGAGAGGAGACACTACAGGTTTGGGCCTACGGCACGTGATCGTCGCAGTGGACCAGGAACTGATGGTCGTGGCTGCAGTGGTCGTGGCGCACAGAGATCCTCAACTTATTCCTGGGTGGATCTGCAGCCAGCGCGTACCCCATGGTGATGGTCAGTATGATCAAGCAGCAGCCACCGCCGCTGCCCAACAGGGTGTGGTCTTCCTTTGACTGCCATATCATCCATGAAATGTAAGGTACAATATTGTGGTGTTTTCTGAATGGCCCGACTATTACAAGTGGGGATTAATTGTTGATTCAAACATTTTGGGCCGCTCTTTTTCCCGACATGTGCCCCTACGTGCCGAGTATGCGGGTGATGTGCTATTCACCAAAAACAAAAGCTGTAAAACTGCCGCTTCTGCATATATATGTTTGATACGCTGAGGTGTGCACTTGTTGACCGGGAGCCACTGCACTGCATGCAGCTTTCTACATACAGGTGAAAGGCTGACATGCCATGATGCCCTTGCTCTGCGTTGGGTCGTACATTTTTCGAAGTAATGGAATGAGCTTAATTTAGTTCGTCACATTAGAATAAGCTTTAGTTCATATATATAAAAAATAGAAAGAAAACGAGTATTTTTTTTTTTTCATGAACATGCACGAGATCTACCCAGAAATTTAGAAATCTGTCCTGCTATTTCGATGACCCAACATGCCACTATCGTTGTAGCACGCTAGCTAGTCTAAACCTCAGTAAGAGGAAATTACGAACCAGAGTGATGCCAAATGTTGGAATTCTTTTTATTGTTCCACTCATGCTCATCATCTTGATGAGGCGATTTGGGTTTGACATCACTGTAATTTTGCAGAAATATGCTACTATTTTCAGCAAATCAATTTTATTCATGAACAGGAAAGAGATACACGTACGGTAAAGAACAGCACACACAACTACTAGCTGACTATCACAAGTAGTGAACAGACAACATAACACAGCAGCCAAAGCACCTCTCTTTTCTTATCTCTACAAGGACGACGGCCTCTACTTCTCTTCTTCGTACTAATAAAATGTCTGCACGACCACAATCGATCCGATCCTGCTGGCATGCCTCCTCCATACACCATTTCCGAGTTGATCGATCGATTGCCTCCATGCATCCCTAAAGATCCTCAAACGGATTCTAACAAGAGATTTTTGAACTAATAAATAACCATCAAGAATGAAATGAACAAAACAAAACAGTGTGAAAATAAAACACTGCAGCAGTGGCAATTGTACGTACCTCCACCTGACCAGCTTTCTCCAAACTCTGCTTGGTCAAGTGGGAGACCCAATCTCGCAGGGCGTCAACGTAACTGAGTGCAAACGAGAGAAGCAAGCAAACAATCAATCACATGTAGCATGTATCAACCGCTAGAATTCACACAAGCTGCATGCATTTTCAATGGAACGGATAGGAGAGGAGACATACGGGTTGTCATCATCGAAATCCATGTAGCCGCTGCCACTGCTGCCGGCGCCGTCCTCACCGGGCTTTGTGGTGCCGTCATTGTTGCTGAGGCCGTTCAGCCAGTGCTGCTGCTCCGGTGTGGCACGAACCATCCTGAGCGGGCTGGCACTGAGCGGCTCGTGTGTCTCCGCGTAGCGGTCCAGCCATTGTGCCTCGTCTTTGTTCGCTTGCCGAATCCTCATGCCGAACTTCTTCTCTGGTGTTTCCGCTGTGGTAGCAGCAGCTGGGGCCAGAGCAGCTTGCAGCAACAGGAGGAGGGAGATCAAGATGGCTGGGGCGATGAGGGACATGTGGTGAAGAAGACGAGACATCTCTAGCGCCAACAGCCTAGCAGATGGATTGGCACAGAGCCAGAGCAGAGCATTATATGGATATGTTGATGCTGGTTTGATTGCTGTGCTGCTATGGTTTACAAGCTATCAAACATGGCAGTCTCAAGTGGCACATGCCTTCTACCTGCCCAACAAGTACCAGCTCCGTGAGTCCTCAAGAAAGTACTGGCCGCAGACCTGATGTATGGTTAGGTGTCTCTAATTAAGAAAACATGAATTGCCTATTAGCCTCTATATATATTGAGTCAGAGAGACAAACGACATGCTTCCACAATATTGAATTCATATAGTCCTTTGATCCGGCTGCGTACAACGGTACAAGCTTACTTTTGATCCGCTCTACCTTCTTGCTGACTGCTTCATCTACATCAACGCACTTTGTTGCGACTACATACCATGGTCTGGAGAATTGGTGGTGTCATGAGTCTCATGACCCAGGGAAGTTCTGAGATGTACTGACAGTCTGTATTAGACTATGGCATGGTCGGGGGCACAAAGCCACCCTGTGTGGAAAGCATCGCACAAGCAGTGTTGCAGGCCTACAAAATACCTTGTGTATGTGAGGCATGGGGAATGTGTTCAAGTTAAACAGCAGCAGGGGCAGGGCATGGGCAGGATGTGAACTATTTACCATTTAGGATTGTGCCTTTGGCACAAATATGAGGGAGTGGCGTGGAAGGAATATCACAGAGCCATGTCACAGGATGCCTTCTGATTATTCCTCACTCTGTTGGTGGAACAGCGATGGAACTCTTGTTCCTTATTGGGATTCAACTGTCCCTCAGGATTACCCTTATGTAGCACAAAAGTGTTTTAGGACAGCTCTTATCCTTTAGAAATGATCATATTAGGAATTAGCAATTCTTCTTAATTGAACATTCTTTCTTGAGGTACGGTACGTACGACTGTCTCCTTGAACCTGCTGGTCACGTCACTGATCTAGCCTGTTGAAAATCTGTGTGTATATGAAACTTTCAGCTACACATATATGAAACTTTCAGGAACCATGCAATGCAAGGACGTCTGGAATGTTTCTTAAAAAAGACGTCCAAAATAGCTGCACATATATGAAACTTTCAGCTACACAAGTGTGACTGACACTTGTACTGCCGAATTGAACCACACAGCTGGCTAACAGCCGTTTCTATATATCAACATGCTACTAGTATCTTTTTGTAATCGATGATCCAGCACGGTCTCAGAATATGCAGAACGGCTGGGACAAGCCTAGAAACGTTAGTGGTGTCTCTTGGCTACTGGTTCTGCTTGAACTCGAAGTGCTAGGCAAGTTGCACTTGGCGTTGCTTAAGTATACTATTTTAGTGTAGATAGAAAACAATTAAATTTACCAGATCGGTGTGGGCATATATATTTGGTCCACATTTCCATATAGACACAAGTTTCCTTGATCTATCCATAACACACGAGTATAACTTTGATTTGTATAAGCAACTACCCATACTACTGCATATCCTAGTTTTATAAGTTTTCAGTTTCTAATCTAGAAACAAATTAAATGCAAGGGATGCTATTCATGCCCTTGGATTCTACTACAAATTATAATGATAATTTCTTTTAATTAGTTTTCATTTCCTAACAAAAATCAGGATCATCATTTTGGAAACAGAAACACAATTAGGAGAAACATGTAGTTTGGACAGGATACTACTGCAAAATGTATTTTTAGAAGGCAGGCTAATTTATTAACTGAGGAGGTCCAAATTACACCATATCCATGTGAACTTTAGTGGTGGTTGTCGGTCCACCTTAGGAGACAATAAAGAAATGTTTATGTAAATAAGTTTTAAGAGGCGTCGCAGAGGCAGATGATTGACAGGGGCCTAGTCTCTCTATTCTCTCCCTCGTCTATCTTTCTCTGTTCTTTAAGCCGGGCTTGGCAGACCAATATGACAGACACCCAGCCATCTAGTGGTAGCCTGACCTTCCCTCCTCCCCGACTCATGGCAGTCTGCATAAGCATGCTTCTGTAAATCCAGATTAACAGTGATGGTAATTCGGAGCACATTTGGATGGTGCAGATAGCGTGGGAGCACATATGTGCTACATTGTATATTCGCTCCCTATAGACACATATACAGAAGACCACTCTGAAGAGAAATACAGCAATATCGTTGTGAATGGCTGAACCCTATGCTTCTTTTCATATGATGTATTTTGAGTTGGCTGGGTGCTTTTGATGTCGGATAATCATTGGTTGTGGTGTTCTGGTGATGTTG
The DNA here is from genome assembly GCA_015847255.1 of Hyparrhenia diplandra. NCBI lineage: Eukaryota > Viridiplantae > Streptophyta > Magnoliopsida > Poales > Poaceae > Hyparrhenia > Hyparrhenia diplandra. The sequence continues at coordinate 18,751 of JADLZK010012868.1, forward strand.
GTTTGCCACCTGGTGTTTAGTTGTGTGGTTCACTAAAACTGTTGGTTGTTAGTCCATGATGAATTTTGTAGGTTGCTTGGCTGTTGGCTGCTTTGCAGTAGATATCTGGGCGAGTCTGCCACTTTCTTTTTTGCTTTCTCTGTAAAACTCTTGATTGCTGTCTATTTCCGTTGCTTGTTAATACAGCAGGTCTGCTTCTTGCCTGGGAAACCAGGCTATTTTTTGTTTTCAATTATTCCCTAAGTCTCGATGATAAAAAACAAGAACATGCAATGCATCTGGAAACTTGGGTTAACATGGGTTTCGAAATTCAATGCACTGCCTCTCTTAAGCCTGTGTTTAGCTGTCTCTGAAAAATGGTACTGATCTAGCGGTGGGAGGATGTAACAACAATTGCAAAATACTTCTACTTTTAAGAGTCAGTAGAATAAATAAGTAGACTTACAATGTTGTAAATGCTCTACTATGAATGGATGATAAAAAAAATGTATTTTTCCAAAGGGTGTGTTCGTGTATATGTGTCACTTCTACAGTTCCCTCATTATAAATATAGTCATTATATATAGCTAAATACTGGGCACGTATTGCCACCAAGTATAATCAGACACTAGCATGCATACACACGAATAATGAAACTTTTATTTTTTATATTGAAATGGGATGCATTCGGGAATGTAACTGTAGGTCGAAGAACATGAGTAGGCCGAGTGCAGCAGTGTGAGGTAACTCTAGAGAAACCACGTTCCATGTCCCCAGCGTACTCACACTCGATTTTTGTCAGATTTGTGCTTGCTGAAATGAACACACAAGGTTTTGGCCAGCTAGAAGAGGAAGCATCAAGTACCCGAGCGTGACTATTGGACGAAATAAGCACGCCACAACAGCCCCTTCTTATGGCCAATACACTCCAGGCGTCTGTTTCTACATGCACGCAACTGGCTTTCCATTATCATGGACAAGGGAGGTTGCCCTTATCATGCATAAGGTCAACCTTGAATCACCATATATTTTTTCTGACTTGAGGAAAACCCCAATGCAATTCAACCAGAACAGGGAAACCTGGAACAATCATATGTTGTGTGACATTCTGCAAACATGCAGGATACCTTAAAAAACCGTCCAAGGTTTCTAGTGCTATCCCCGACCAAGTCATATCTTCCTCTGTAATATTGTTCTCCACACAAAGTGCGTGAAGCTGTATGTGTTTTTTTAGATAAACGAATCGAATTTTATTCCGGTCTCAGTGTCTTTAATTTCCTTGTCACATGAACATTTAATCATTCATATAGTCAAACTGGTATGTGTTCATATCCATAATATATAGGCATCATACTTCACCGTTCCAACTAATAAATAAAGATAATGATTATATATTGTTGTATCTAGAGAGCACGCACGAATGCAGATCCTGGAACAGGTGAAGAAATCAGGAGAGAGCTATCTGGTCTGTGTTGGTCCATTCGAGCTGTCACGGAAGACAAACAAAAGAAGTTACTAGATCTTTCTTCAATGTTCAATTGGTTACAGTGTTGTGACAAATGGGAGCCAAGGGGTCAACTCACAGAATACAATAAACCCCTTGTGCCAACAAGTATATATTATGCGAATATTCACATAGGCCGGCCTCAAGCTAATTACACAGCCCATAAGGAAAACCAATGTTTACATTTATGACGACATAAATGGAAAAATTATTCCGCGATGGCCATTCACACGATCGACCAGAAGATGCACGTGCCCACGACTGATGGCCCACGTGCTCACACACTCCCTCTCTGATGGCGGCTCCGGCATCGGCGACCTCGTTCATCCCCCAACGAGCTCCTCCTCATCTCCCAACTCCAATGGATATAGAAGGGCCCGGCCAAGCAGTGGGGAAGGAGACCGGACAGCTTAGGGTCCTGACAACTGCGTCTAGGCTAGGGAGGGGTGGTGGCTCCATGGTTGAAGGGACAGACTCACCGTGGACGGAACTCGCCATCACGGAAGGGGAGGGAAATAAGGGCGGCTGCAGGCGCTAGAGCTCGACTTAGTGGGATGGTGATTGGTGGCAGGTGCGACGAGGAGGATATGGGTGGGGTGCTCAACGGTGATGGATGACAGGGTGATGGACAGACGTGGGGACTTCGATGGCGACGGACGGGCAACGAAGGATGGGTGAGGTGGCTCGATGACAAACATGGCACGGGGAGGAAGAAGGGTTGCACACATCACGTCTCGGCTGAATTACCTCCCGACTTAAAACCAAAAGGTTGAAGCCCCTTTGCCACCTTTTGTTCTTTTTCTTTTATGAACTCAAGTGTAATTAATTAAATCAGAAAATATATAGTTACAAGGGGAGAAGTAATATTTTAGCCCTACTTTTGGGGAACAAACTGGTTAAAGAGTATATGCTGCGCCATAATGCGGTTGGCCTACCAATTAAATAGATGGTTAGGTCCCTCACTTAAAGAAGATATCAATTGCTATTAATTGAGGCAGATAGCGCCTATATGTATGGTCCATGGCTATCCTGCTTTCAAAATGGGTTATAAATAGACTCTCGTGCCTTATAAGTTTTGTTAGTCAGTATGAAACAAATGTGCTTCTAGGCATAATATTTGCACTCATGAGATCGCATACATATTGTCCACAAACCAGTACGTGTCATGGGAGTGGGATGCATCTGGAGTTCTAGGTGCAGTGAAGACAGGGCCAAAGGACTGCTGCGTGGCATAGTGGCTATTATCTGTAGTGAAGCCTGGTCCTAAGTCAAGTCCTGTCACACGTCGCCGTCGTCAGGAACTATCTGGTCTGTGTTTGTCCACTTGAGCTATCATGGAAGAGAGAAACAAAAATGTTACGAGGTCTTTCTTCAATGTTCAATTGGTTATAGTGTCGTCACAAATGGGAGCCGAGGGGTCAACTCAAAGAATACAATAAACCCTTTGTCCCAACAACTATATTACCCAAATATTCACATAGGCCTCAAGCTAATTATAGAGCCCATAATAAGGAAGACCAATGTTCACACTTATGACTACTTAAATGGAAAATTCATTCCTCGATGACCCCTCACTCGATCGACCACACGACCCATGTGCCCACACTCGATGACCCACTTGCTCACACACTCCCTCTCTGACGGAGGCGCCATCTTCGGCGAGGTCCTTCCCCTCTTCGTTCTTCCCTCGACGAGCTCGTCCCCCTCTCCTTTCCCAACTCTAGTGGATATATAGGAGGTTCCGGCCAGGCGGTGGGGAAGGAGACTGGGCAGCTTAGGGGCCCTGGGGGAGGTGGCTCCATGGTTGAAGGGAGAGACTTGCTGTGGTCGGAGCTCGCCGTCGTGGGAGGGGAGGGAAATAAGGGCAGCTGCCGTAGGCGCTAGGGCTCGACTCAGTGGGATGGTGGCTGAAGGTGGGGGCGACGAGGAGGATAAGGGTGGGGTCCTCAATGGCGATGGACGACAGGGTGGTGGTGGCCCGTGGCGGCTCGACGGCGACGTACGTAGTGGTGAAGGAGGGGCGAGGTGGTTCGACGGAGAGGGTGGCGTGGGGAGGAAGAAGGGTTGCGCACAGAATGACATGGCTTAACTGCTTCCCGACTTAAAACCCAAAATGTTAAAGCCCCTTTGCCACCTTTTGTTGTATCTATTATGAATTCATGTGTAATTAATTAAATCAGAAAATTTATAGTTACTAGGGGGAAAGTATATTTTAGCCCTACTTTTGGGAAAAAAAACTGGTTAAAGAATATAAGCTGCACCATAATGTGGTTGGCCTACCAAATATGGATGGCTAGGTTCCTCTAATAAAGAAGGTATCAATTACTATTACTTGAGGCAGATAGTGCCTATATATATGCTCGATGTCTATCCTGCTTTCAAAATGACTATAAATAGACTCCCGTGCCATCAGTAAGACACAAATGTGCTCTTCTAGGCGTAACATTTGCTGTCATGAGATCGCATACATACTGTCCACAAACCAGTGTTACAGGAGTTGGATGCATCTGGAATTCTAGCTGCAACAAAGACAGGGCCAAAGGAATGCTGCGTGGCGTAGTGGGTACTATGTGTAATGCGAGCAGGTTAGCAGTGAAGACACAGGTGAAAGTGTATCATAGGAATCTGTCTCCCAGGTGCGTGCGGCCTAGTGCTAAGTCAAGTCGTGTCGCGCGTCCTGCTGCAGGACCAGGATGGGACTAGTCTGTTTGCACTTACGCACGCGTGCCCCGTCAGTGGACTAGTAACAGATGAGAAAGCGAGCTCCCAAGTCCAGCAACAAGGCCAAGCATATTGCCGAACCTGCGTCCAGAAGCAGAGCCTAACGCCTGGCCCAACCTGGGTTAATTGAGTTCTTTATTGATGTACTGACGTCATAAGAGGAAGAAGGAAACAAGTTTTGTAACAGAAAGCTAAACTCTATTCAATTTGTCCTCGCCACTGCTGTCTGTTCTTCCCGTTCCTCAAGTATTCTTCTCTCTTTTATCTATGTAGATAGTAATTGGTATCAAAGACTTACTAGATCTTGATCATCACGCTACATCCCAGGACCATTTAACTCACCTCGGCTCCATCCATCCCATCGCGTGATGGATCTCAATAACTAATGTGTCCATGATGATCGAGTTTTGCCACTGCTTTGACGAGCATGATGCCCAATGCGAACAGCAATTTTTGTCCAACCATGATAGCAACCATGTCGCCTGCGCCGCCAACATAGATCAACACCTAGTTGCCCTAGAGTCAGTCTGTGCTGATCTGGAGTCCCATAGCGCTCCACAATCTAGCCAATGCCAAGCAGGATGACTGTGTCGCCGCGCGCTGGCATCTAGCACAATGCTTGCTTCATCCCATCACTGCCTTACATACAGCTCCAGTGCTCCTTGTTTGGCCCATGGTTCAGAGGGAAGCTTCATGAACATCAATTACATTATGACCAAATCAATCTCCCGGACATGATCATTGAATTAAATTATGACCAAATCACTCTCCCAGACATGTTTCTCATGTAGTAATATATCATGCTTTTTCCTCACCTTCTATCGGCACTAACTTATTCTTTTTATTCTTAATTCTTAATACAATCTCCTGTATGTAAAACCCATGGTTCAGAGGAGATTCTGACAGTGGGAGCTACCATAGGTCAGATAGTATTGGTCAAGTTGGTCCAACATTTCCAGAATTAGTACGTACATATAGTTGAACCAGCAAACATCAATATTGGCTGTTGAAGACTTAAGGTGAGCCAGAGAACGGAGGAAAAAATTATATATAGCCTCTGTCCAGCCTTCTTCCACTCTTAAATATAAACGTAGTAGGTCACATATATATTTGCATCAGTTTGTAACATACAAGCAATGTGTTGTGTGTTCATAAGTAACTTTAGCATAGGAGTGGGTGGCATCTGGATTGTATTATTGTTGGTTCCAGTGTGGTGCTACACTCATGGCAGGCATCAAGCACAGACACTATGTCGAGTGTGGTGGAAAGAGGAGGTGCCGGGCACAGTCAGCAACAATTCCCAGCACTGACAGACAAGCTATATATGTGACATGCGACCTTATAGTATACCGAGCACTAGTGTAGCCCTGCCATCTAGTCATTCACAGGTATGTCGTAGTCCAACAAAACACATTTTAAGTTACACCACTGATCATCATCTACATGGAAGTATTTGATTTTCTAAAGGAAAATAGTCATAATAAAAAAGTAGAAAATAATGCATAGAGAATGCTGGAATACTTCAGTTCGATGTAAAGAATAATTCATGTTCTAGAAACTTATTAGGAACACAAAATGATACTAATTATAGTTCAGCTAAAACAATAGTACGTACAAAACAGATGGAAGTACAAAATGTTAAATAGTATGAAAACTACCTCTGCCACATTTGGGAGCAACACATATGATCTGTTCTTAATTGCATAGTGTCTCCTATGTTTTATTCCACCTGAATGTAGCAGCGGTGATTACACCCTATGTGTGGTGCTTGTGCTGAGGTCGGAATAGCTGCTGTAATACCATGGACTCTACAATGAGTTTAGTGATCTTGGTGGTTGAATGACAACTTATCCAATAGGACTAAGAATTGTTGTAAGTATACATGTATTTCTTCTTGTGGACATAATATGGACCTGAGCTCGAAAATGTGAAGATCGAGGAATCAACACAACTTAAATAGTTCACTCCGATAGCACCGAGCTGAGCTGGAAGAGGTCAGTTTATTAGCAGGGATGCATGCTTGTTGCCGGACTGATATATATCGACGAGGTTGCTGAAGGATATATATGTACAGGTTGTCAACATCTAGATGGGTTCGTTCCAGGCGACAAGGAGTGGTTGTAGAGGAGAATTACGCCAGGCTGCAAAGTTGGCCGAATGACATAGTTCCACCAACAAATCCAGGTGACTCTGGATCGGAGGACATCGGTGCGCTGCACGACTGATCATGTGCACATTAGATCAAATGCCCAATCACAAGTATAGTATCATAAAAACATATTGATCAGGACAATCAAGATAATGCAGATCAGGTCATGTTACATATTGACATAATCTAGACAATTCTAGCTAGGAATGAGTTTCAGATCAGGTCGACAATCAAGATATTATTTTAAAATAATTTCACAAGGTGCTTTCTATATATATACATGAATAGAAAGCAAGTCTGTCACATGCCCGTCACGGGCCATATCCGCAGAGGAGATGGGCTAGCCTGGGCCCAAGAAGAGGGAGTCATAGCGTGCAGCCGCCGCGGCCTGCCCTAGGGTGCACCATCGTCTCAAGTTACCATAACGAGTTAGTATTGGTTTAGGAAATTGAGTGTGAAAAAAGGAGAATCCAATTCGATAAGGGTCTCCTAGTTTGCTGAGGAGTCAAGTCTAGTCGGGGCTAAAAATAGTTGGGAGATGTAAGCAATTTAGTCAAGTAATAAAAAGTGTTTTATCCCTTTGTTCTTGAGCTTTCTAGCTCACACGGCGCCGATGCGCTAACCCTACCCACGCCCTCACCCTAGCCACCGTGCGCCGCTACTGCTGCCGCCACTCGCCACCGGTCACCCCGCCGTGACCCTCACAAAGTCACGGAAAACAAATAAGAAACGATAATTGGTATCTGAACAGATTCTGGGAATTAGTAGATCATGAATTTAGAAAAAAAAAAAAAAGATACTAGAAAAAAGAACCATATCATTTGGTGTTGGTACGATTGAGACAGAGAGTTAAAAATTCACTGCATGTGAAAAGGAGAAAAGAAAGAAATCATTTGGAGTATGCATATGATGTTCTCTCCCCATATGAAAAACTATTTTGTGGTGGTGGAATTCGTGTGTTATGATTATCTATCGCTCATGAAAATGGATTCGAGGTCCCTACAGTGATATATTAAAAAAACATAAAGGGCAAGTGACGATTAAGAGGTACAAGTAAAGGTAAAGGGAGAAGAACTGAGGAAACAAAAAAAATAACAGATGATTTAGGAACCATGATAATAGAGGTTGTTCTTGACTAGGCTTCATTCTGTACTTGAGCAGTTTAAACTCCTTGAAGAAAGCATGTCTGGAATAAACCCTTTTGTTCTTGAGCAGGCTTCATTCTGTTACAACAGCATGAATCCATCTGTTCTCCATGCTCTCCAGCTGTTGCCTTTAAAGATAAGCTCATTTCTCGCCGACTAAATTGTCCAACAGACACGACAATGATTTCCATAAAAAAAATGTTTGTTGAATTGATGTTTAATTAAGTTGATTGAAGATATCTGGGAAAGAGCTGTTCAGAGGGATATCAATGTTTACAATATTCCAGCATATTCTAGTAAAATGACAACAATTTCCAAGCATAAATGTTCAACAGCTTCCTCCACCAATTCGATTACAGAGAACACACAGTTGTAAGAGTCATGCTGCATATTTACCCTTCTCAAAATATTTCTGGTGCTGATCCTATCGACAATCAACAGCCAAAAGAGAACCTTTGCTTTTGGATGGCATTTGCAAAGCCAAAACCATTTTTAATTGAAAGAGACAACTGAATGCCCCACCCAATACTTGTACAACTGAATGCTCTGGCAGCTGTGACCCTTTTATTCTTAGCAAATGAGAAAAGTTCAGGAACAATGGCTTGAAAGACTGATCAACCTGTTGGGACATAGATCAGTAGGCTGGCGGAGGTGCTCTGGCAGGAGAAAGCGTAGCGACAGCCTGCACTAACGATTGGGTTTTGTCATCTTCCGTCACTCTTTCAGGTAAGTCGCGCAGCACAAGACCTCCGCCACCGGGGCTGGCGGAGGCCACCACCGCTTTGGGCGCCCCGGGACCGGTGATCTCGCCCGCCGCGAGGCCGGACGGGCGGAGGTCACCACCTCCGCCTGCTCCACGGCGGACACAGGAGGGCACCGAGGAGTCGGATCCGTCACGAGGTCGACCCGGACCCGCGTCGGGAAGCGGCGGAGGTCCCCGGAGGAGCCCGGGCCAGCGTGGCAGACTGTCAAGAAGAGGCGGTGCAGAAAGTACAAGTACGCGAAGGACCCGCGCCGTGCTCAAGAAGGGGAGGAATATGCAAGGAATATTGGAGGGCAAACTTGTAATCTTATATTCTTAGGCAATTGTAAAACTATAAATAGGGAGGAGTCCTCCCCCTTATGGGGGGTTGGTGAATACCATTTATGGACACTTATTATTCACCCCTGCATTTTACTTCACTACTCTAGCCATTCTCCTCCTCCAGGGCTCCGCTTGGGCGGAGGTTTCACACCGTGTTGAGAACCCCAAGTTCAACACAACCCATATGTATCATGCAGGAACAGAGTATTTCACCATTGTGAATCTGAGGTTTGGCCAAACTATTTAAAATCAGAGAGCAGTTTTAAGGTATCTCTCCAGCAAAAGGATATTTTTTATTGACTAGGCAGTTTTCCATTCTTATAGTGGCAGGATAGTTATTTTCATGAGAGGTTATTAAATACTCTCACGGAAACAACTGATTTCATGGTGGTGTGTGGAGCACTTTCATGTTGGATCTACTTTCTCGTGAAAAAGATTAATTCCAGTAGAGTATACTTTTAACCCTCATGGAAAACTGCCGGCCCCACGAAATCTTTTGTTTCTGGTGGTACGTTTGGAGCTTGGGGCAAGCCTGGAACTGGTAGTCTTCACTAATGATTCGAGCACTTTCATGTTGGGATCTACATCCTCGTGAAAATGATTAATTCTCGGGAAGGAGCACAGTGTCTAATTAAGTAAACATGAATTACTATTTTGTGGGACAGAGTGCGTATATGTGGCCTATTTATACCTCGCTTCAACGGAACCGCCTATACATAAGTAGACTCGATCTTGTGTCTCATATATTTGATTGATCAGTAAGACACAAACAATGTCCTTCGAGGTAAAACATTTCGAGTTACGAAATTGCCAACATATTCTCTTCAAATCTTTGTCATGGGATGGGATGCATCTGGAGTTCTAGCTCCAACAAAGACAGGGTTAAAGGCGTGCTGGATATTATTGGTAGTACGAATCAGTCTTCTTAGCCGAGTTGCATCGTGCAGAGGCCAGTCTATTTGCATGAACGCACATGTGCCTATTGGTGGGGACAACTGAAATTGGATCAACTACGACAAGCATGGCTGGACGAGGCCTGGCAACAAGCCCAAAGCACTATTCAAGTTGTCCACACCACTCTGTTCTTCTCTTCCTCGTCAAGTCTTCTTCTCTCTCAAAGACTGGCTAGATCCAGATCACGCTACATCCCACGACGAACTTTTAACTCACCTCCATCGATCCCATCGATCGGTGATGGATCATCCCAATCTCTAATGTGGCCTGGATGAGTTTGGGCACCGCTTTGACGAGCATGATTCTAAATGCGAACAATACTTGTGCAACCTCAATAGGGATCATGTCACCCTCACCACCCGCCATGGATCAGCACCTCGTTGCCCTAGAGGCAACTTTTCTGATCTGCAGTGTTGCTGCATTGGATGCTTGCTTCATCATCACTGCCTTACATACAGCTCCTTGTTTAGAGCCAGCTCTGATGACCTTGCTTTGTCAACTATCTCCCCAGGTCACCATGATCATAGCCAGTAACAGATTATATATGTTCTAATCTCTCCAGGCATAGATTAATTACTTGGATGACACAAATTTATGACAATTATTGATAGGAGATGGAAGCTTCGTGAACATCATATTACGACCAAACCTCTCACTTGGAAAAGTTTATTACTATTCAGTAATTTGACAAATTTTGTGTCAAAAATATCTTCGCAATTTGCACTAAATTTTTATTTTTTTTCATATACTCCAGTGTGTGAAACTCATGGTACAGAGGAGATTCTGACAGTGCATGGGTGAGATTAATTGGTAAGTTGCTCTCCAGCTAGCGTTTCCAGAATTAGTACCTACATATAAGTTGAACCAGCAAACATCAATCACTAGTAACGAAATGATTTTGCGAGCACTTGCAAAATCTTTTCCGTGGCGGGCACTTTTTTGCCCGTCACGCGGAAAATACCCCGCCACATCCAATTTTTTTTTTTTTGCGTGGCGGGCATGTTTTACCCGTCCACGGAAAATTTATTTTGCGTGGCGGGCACCTTAACACGCCCGCCACGCAAAATGCGCCATTTTCCGTGGCGGGCGTGTTAAGGTGCCCGCCACGCAAAATTAATTTTCCGTGGCGGGCGTCCTAAAGGGCCCGCCATGGAAAAAATCGCAGCCCAACGAGCCCATCTCAGCCCAGGATGCGACGGTGGTATATATAGTGACGATGAAACCCTAGCCCAACAAATCCTCCCTTTCCTCCCTTGACACTTCTCACACCACCGGCAGCCAAACCGTTTCTCTCCCTCCCGGGTCCTTTCCCCTCCTCACACGCCCCTTTCCTCCCTTTCCTCTCCTCCGGTCCTCCATTCCTCCACGCCCTCCCTCCCGGCAGCTTCTACCGGCGTGGAGGTCCGGCCAGCTCGACATGGAGGTCCCGGCGTGGAGGTCCCGGCCAGGTCGACGACATGAGGACGCGGCGGCGCCCTCCATCCATGGCGCGGGGAGGCGGCGTCCCGGGCGGCGTCCCCTCCTTGACCGCACATCCAGCGGCGCGACGCCGGGCGGGCGGAGGAGGTCGGGAGGCTGGCCGGGCGCGCAGCGTGGATCTCCGGCGGCGGCGGCGGCGGATCCGCTGCGGAGCCCGCGGATCCGGTGGGGCGCGCGGATCCGCCACACAGCCTCGCGGATCCGGGGGTCCGCACGACGGTCTCCGCGCGGCGACGCTGATCGGCCGCGCAGCCCGTGGATCGGGGTCAGGCGATGAGATCCCGGCGGATCCGAGTCCAGCGGCGGTCTCCGGCGGGCCAAGGCGGCGGATCCGGCTTCGCAGAGCCCGTGGATCGGGTCCAGCAAGCGGTCTCCGGCGGGGCGCGCTGCGGATCCGCCGCGAGCCCGTGGACGGGGGTCCAGCGGCGATCGGCAGTGCTGCCCTAGATGGGCTCGGCGGGCGATGGATGGGCTCGGCGGGCCTATCTAGGGTTTTTTTTTTTTTTTTTTTTTTTTTTTTTTTTCTTGAAATCATTAACGTGGCGGGCCTTCTAATCCGCCCGTCACGCCAAAAAAACGGTTTTTCATGGCGGGCAGTCTAGCCCGCCGCGGTGACACAACCATTTACCGTGACCTTGTGTTGGTGACGGGCATTTGTTGCCCGCCACCGAAAATCCAAAGTGCCCGCAGCAGAAAATCATTTTGGTACTAGTGAATGTTGGCTGGTGAAGACATAAGTTGAGCCAGAGAAGTCATATATTATATTGTTTCGCAAAAAAAGTCATATATTATATAGCCTATGTCCATCCTGCTTCCATTACATATATATACACAGACTATGTCGCATACTCGCATGCATATATATGTTGCATGAGTTTGCTTGTAACATACAAAGCGATGTGCTGTAGTGACATAATATTTCCCAGAAAATTGCATGCCCTTAGTCGTAAATAATTGTATAGCATAGGAATGGGATGCATTTGGAACACATTTTCTGTCTGAAAATTGCAGGCACCAAGCAAAGGCGGTCATTCAGCACAGAATCTGAGTGAGTTGACTGTGCAAGAAAGGAGAGGAGCGTTCAGTTGGGTAGCTACAGTGCACACTACTGTCGATAGACAAGCTATGCGATATGCGACCTCATTGTATACCAAGCAGTCCACGATATGCATAGCTGTGTTCCACGCCACTCAGGAGCTGCCGATGGGCTGATGACACAAATGTGCAGTGGTGTCCTGCACATGTCCTGCGCACAGATATGAATAGAAGTTAGTGCTGTTATTTAGCTCTTTAGTCGTCGCTTCACAGGAGAGAGGCACACGGTACACCATCATTATAAGTTCCCACTATTGATAAATAGTGATGAGTCGTAGAGTATGAAATGGGAAGCTCAGGTCTCTACTGTGTCCATTTTGAATTAATTGTTCCAACTTTGAAAAGATATTATATTGTGTTGTAATTGTAAGCCATGTTCAAAGTTTGATAAAAAATCGGGATTGAGAGATGTTGAAAGTAATTAAATTGGTGACCAGTACGTAGTTGGTATGCTCCATTTTGTTTGTAATAAGAGTTAAGACTGTGACTTAGGTTCCTAATGACTTCATCTTTATCAACTATAATAAATTGATATCATATTCCACCTTTTTGTTCTTTTTCTTTTGCGAGATCCAAATATAATTAAATCCAAAAATTATAATTACTAAGGTGAGATATAATATCTGAGCCTCATGTTGGGGAACAAATTGGTTACAAAAATGATCTGAGCCGCCATAATGCCTTTGTCCTATCTGACAGATAGTTAGGTGTCCCCAATTAAGAAAAAAAAAAATGAATTACTGTTACATGGGCCAGAGTGCCTATATGACCTATATATATGTCACAGTGACATACAAGTGGACTCTTGTGAATCTCCTTCGTCGATTAGTAGGACAGAAAAAAAAAATGTCCTTCGAGACATAAGATTTGCATTCAAGAAATTACGTACATGTCCTGGGAGTGGTATGCATCTGGAGTACTAGCTGCAACAACGACATGGACAAAGGAGTGTTTGGCGTAGTGGCTACTATCTGTCGTGCAAGCGGATCGGCAATCCTGATTTAGGTAGTGTTTAGTGAAGTTGTCTCGCAGCATGTCCTGGATGATGAAGACACCAGTCTATTCCACAGAGGCATTTGTCTCTATTGACATCGGATCAGCAAGAACATGAACTACTGGAGCAGGTCCTGTAACATGGGCAAAGTAGTGCGACACGTAGGCTTACCAGAATCAGGCAGGTCAACGACAGAGTTATTGCTCGCCCATTCTGGGTTAACCTAGTTCTTTATAGATGTGTAGACATGAGGTGAGGCTAACAAGATTGTAACAATAAAAAAACTAACTTTATTCAAGTTGTCCACACAACTGTTGTCTATTCTTCCCCTCCAAGTTTTCTTCTCTCTTAGATAGCACTACATCCCACAAGCATTTCACTCACCTTCAGCACTCCCCTGCGGCATGATGCATCCCAATCTCGATCATGTCCTCAACGAGTTCGGCCGCAGCGTCAATGAGCATGATCCCAAATGGCAAGGATGAGCGTCTCTACTTTATCAAGACAGCTTTGTCTGTGCAGCAGCCGAGGATCAGTGCCTTGTCACCCATATATGAACCAGTCCACACCGATTTGGAGTCTCTCAGCGTCACTAACGCCGATGCCGAATGGGATGACGCTGATGAAGCACTGCCAATGACCCAAAGGATCAAGAACATCACCAAGCATGAGGACCATGCGTTGTTCGACCACTCATTTTGCCTTCACTATCGGGAGCCGTGAAGACACACGACGGACCAACCATTGATCCCAGATCACGTTATGGATCCCAATCTCTAACGTGTCCTCGCTGTCATCTGTGGTGCCGATGTCTTTGCTGAGGGACATGTGGTGAAGAAGCCAATACATCTTGAGCACCAACAACCTAACTAGCACATGGATTGGCACAAAGGCAGGGCATGGCATTGTATAGAGAGATATGTTGATGCAGTTTTGATTGCTGTGCTGCTGCCGGTATGGTTTACAAGAAGCTATCAAGCATGGCAGTCTCACGCAGCACATGCCATGTACCTGCTCAGCAAGTTCCAGCCCCGTGAGTCCTCAAGAAAGTACAAGTACTGGCCGCAGCAGTTGTCTGTGCGTAGTGTTGAATCCATGTGGCAGCATGGCCTACCAGATGGATGGTTAGGTGTCACTTATTAAGAAACCATGAAAAGCCTCTATATATAATAAGTTAGTCAGAGAGTGGCTATATGTAGCCAATGTCGTCTATCCTTCTTCCACAATGATATACGATATGCTTCAAGGCAAAATATTTGAAGCCATGATATTGAATGCATATGGTCCTCAGACTAGGGTCATGGGAGTGGGGGTGCATCTGGAGTACAAGCTTACCTTTGATCTGCTCTACCTTCTTGCTAACTGCTTCATCTTCATGAACGCACTTAGCTGCGACAAGCCAGATCTAGTGCACCTGTGGTGTGATCAACCAGGGATGTACTGAGGTGTACCCACAGACTATTTGAGACTATTACATGTTCTGGGGCACGCATACGAGCACTGCGGCAAGGGGCTCTCGTAGCAGATTTGTCGTGAATTAGATCAGTGACCACCAGAAAATTAGGCTTTTTTTCGGTGTCCATGGGCAACACAACTTCTGTAACACAATACAAAATATCCATCTAATTCAAACTTTGTTATCAGATAATCCGTTGTAGTGGGCATGACCTTGGACTCATAGCATCAACCATATCAATGTCTATACCTAGCATATATAGTATATTTAAAATGTTTTGGTATTTTAGGAGACAGTCGCATTTTTGACTGCCCACGCTAGTGATTTGGGTAGGTCTTATGAAATTAGTTATGTAGTAGTGAGATGATTGTGGTCGAGATATTTCTATTTGCTTATGTCATTTACGTACATTGACAAATGACAACATTGTTGTAAATAACATTGTGGAAGTGATTAAAATATATTTTGTGTCTCTTAATCATGTGCATGATGTAAGATTTACATGCTTAAAAAGCATCTAATTAACTTATACCATTCATTCAATTGAAAACCATGGCACTGAACATTTAACTGTAGTCTGGCATTGAATCCTAAGAGAGGTAGATATCACTATACTCTTAAATACAGTTCATCCTATATAGCACACACCCCACTAACAAGATGGTTATATAAGTGTCCCAATCCATGACTGCTTGCATTTGAGGTGAAATATGAATAGGGATTTATTATAGGACTTGCCTACAAAATAACTTACTTGTGTATGGGACGCATGGGGAGTGTGTTCAATTTAAATAGAATTAGAGGCAGGGATCTTAACAATTTTCCATTTGGATTGTGCCTTTTAGACAAATGTGTGGGCGTGGTGAGCGAGGATACACATGTTTTGAGGTGACCTTCTGATTTTTTTTTCCCTCACTCTGCTCGAAGAACAGCTATGGGATTCTTGTTCCTTATTGGGATTATTCAACTATTCTGTTTTGAGGCTTCTCCAAATGGAGGCTTTTGGAACCTCAGGCTTACCTTATGTAGCACAAAACTGTTTTAGGACAGTTCTTACCCTTCCGTAGTGACAATAATTAAGGAATTGCAATTCTGCTTAACTCAATATGTTTCTTGGATGCAGCATACTGTCTCCTTTAACTTGCAGTATGGTCATGTTCCTGGTCTAGCCTGTTGACATTCCGTGTGTATTTCTCTAGTTTTAACAATAGCTCAGGAACCATGCAATGCAAAGAAGTCCGAAATAGTTTCACAGATATGAAACATTCTAGACAAGCGTGAGTGACACTAGTACATGCCGAATTGAGCCACACACAGCTGCCTAATAGCTGTTTCTATAGTTCTATCTGTCTGCATCCTACTAGTATATTTTCTGATCGATGATGCAGCACAGCCTCATAATATGAAGAACGGCTGGGGAATGCCTGAAATGGCAGTTGTGCCTCTTAGCTACTAGTTCTGGTTAAACTCGAAGTTGTAGGCATGTTGCACTTGGCATGGGCATATATATTTTTGTATGCAATATCGGTGTGGGCATATATAGCGCTGAAGCATGTTATTTCATGGTTGGTAGGAAACAATTAATTTTTCCAGATGGGTGTGGGCATATATATTTTGTCCGCAATTCCATGTAGCCACAAACTGCGTTACTCTATTCACAACACACGAGTACTAGAGTGATATGGCCATATCCTGCATCTCCTAGTTTTGTTAGTTTTCAGTGTCTAATCTAAAACAAATGCTAGGGATGCTATTCATGGACTCATGGAAATGGGATGCACTAGAATTCTACTTGCAAGAGCAGTCTATGAGCTCGTCTTGTGAGGAGTGAGGGAGGAGAGGAGAAACTGCACGTCTGCACGTACGGCACATCGTCGCCTCAGTGGACCAGGAACTTCTGGTGGTGGCTGCCGTGGTCCTCATCAGCATAGCGCACAGAGATCCAGTACTTCTTTCCGGGTTGGTGTTCAGCCAGCGTGTACCCCATGATGACGCTCAGTAGGATCTTGCACAAAGACTAGTGTGGTACCGGCCTGCTTCATGGAGCATATATGTGGCAGCATGATCGATCGCATGTATGATTTGTACAGCTATGCCATCCACTGTATCTGATTTGTACGGTAATATTGCAGAAGCAGCAGCCGCCGCCCAGCAGGGTGTGGTCTTCCTTTGACTGGCTTATCATTCATGAAGTGTAAGGTACAATATTGTTGTGTTTTCTGAACGGCCTGTGACATGTGAGGTGATATGTGCCGAGTTATGCGGGCGAGGTGCTACTGCTACAGCTGCACAACTGCCGCTATTCACAAAAAAAAAAGTTTCAAAACTGCCGCTTCTGCATGTTTGACCCGGGAGCCACTGCACTGCAGCATACAGGTGAGAGTACTGGTACTTGGAACAAATTGTACGATTCATTACATGCAAGGCTGACATGCAAATGATGGAAAACGTTATGGACATAAGTGTTGACGCCGAAACTAGGACTTCATACCAACACACCGGAGGGCCTTAGACGCCCCAAGGTTGCGCGATAACCTTCGAGCAGCGAAAGCACCGCAGAAGGCAGCCGCCCTAACCGATCTAGGGATCGGTAGGGGTGACGAGCTCGGTGACGGCTGAGAGAACCTCCAAACGCACCTCCGGGAAGACCCGCCGGGAGGGCGACGCGAGGGTGCTCTAGGACCAGCGTGGCCGCCTAGAACGCCGACGAAGAACGCGGAGTTCGGCCAAAACAGCAACGTAGAGGGGTTGAAGGAAGAAGATGACCTACAAACGGGACAGAGATAGATTGGTTGTCGATTGATGTAGCTGGGATCAAATCGCCATGAACCTCTTTATTATATAGAGGAGGGTGATCTTATCCTTTAGGAAACCGGCCCTTGAAAACAAATCGGTTCGATCTCGTGATAGCACGGGCTGGTCGCCGGGTGACCGGACGCATGATCGGCCTCGACCGACGCTCCGTCAACGGGTCCGGCCGACTTTCCAAGAGGTTCTGCAGTCGCCGCGACGCGCGACCGACCGGATCCTGGGACCGACGCTGGACCGACTCATGGGTGCGCCCCGTTGATGCCTAAAATCAGCCCGATTCCAGCCGACCGACCGACTCACGGAGGAGTTGACCGGGCGCTCCGTCGGCGCCGTCCGGATCGGTTTAACGTAAAGGTCTACAAACTGATCGCGGCGCGACTGACCGACGCTGTGATCGTCGCTGGACCGACGCCCTGTGCGGAGTCCGGTCATGTTCCGAAAAGCCTTTTTTCGATCCTCCTCGAGAATTATTTGACTAAGTCCGAAATTTGCGGCGGTTAGCCCTTCGAGAATATGGCTAAGTTTGGATTTTACCGCGGACTTAGACCATGCCATTTTTGGGTGTCAACAATAAGCATCAAGCTGTAATTTTGCAGAAATATACTACATTATTGCTAGTCATTAAATCATTTTTATTCATGAATAGATGAAAGAGGATACGCGTTAAAGAACAGCAAGACAGCTATTAGCCGATCACAAAGCACTTCTCTTTTGTCTACATGACACTTCTCTTAACTCTACAAGGATGCATGGCCTCGATCTACTGGTACTAAATGTCTGCACGACGATACTAGTTCCCCGCTGGCATCCTCCATATATCATTCCGAGTTGATCAGTGGCCTCCATGCATCCCTAATGTTCCTGGAATGGATTCTGACAAGAGATTATTCTGAACTAATCAATAACCATCATGAATAAAATGAACAATACAAAACAGTGTGAAAAGAAAAGATTGCAGCTGTGACAATTGGTTACACCTCGGCCTGACCTGCTTTCTCAATCAAGCGGGAGACCCGGTCGCGCAAGGCGTGAAAATTAACTGCAGATGAGAAAGAAGCAAGCAAACACAGCATCATGCATCAGCCACTAAATTTCACATACGGATTGTCATCATCAAAATCAATGTAGCTGCTGTCGCCGGCGCTGTCCTCGCCGTCCTCCGTGGTGCCGACGTTGTTTCTCAGGCGGTACAGCCATTGCTCCTCCTAAGGTGTGGCACGAACCATCCTCCTGAGCGGGCCGGCACCGAACGGCTGGTGCGTCTCTGTGTAGCCACTGTGCCTCCTCCTTGTTCGCCTGCTGAAATCTCATCCCGTTCTTCTTCACCGGAGTTTCATCAGCTGCAGTGGCAGCTAGGGCGAGAGCAGCTGGCCGCGGTGATCAGGGATTTGTGGTTGTGGTGAAGACGCTGAGTCATCTCGAGCGCCAATGCCAACAGCCTAGTAGCACTTAGGGCTTGTAATGGATCAACACATGTGGACATATGATGGTGCATAGTTGATTGGTGTGCTGCTACCTCCTACGTGCTGCCGGTATGGTTTACAAGCAATCAAGCATGGAAGTCTCACGCAGCTCGTGCCTTCTACCTACCAGCTGTGTGTGTGAGTAGTCCTCATCAAAGTACTGACAGGCCGCAGCAGCTGTGTGTGGTGTTGAATCAATGTGGATTGGCCTACCTGATTGATGGTTAGGTGCCTCTAATTATGAAAACATGAATAGCCTCTCTATATCACGTGAGTCAGAGAGTGAGTGCCTATATAGCCCAGCTATGTGTATCCTGCTTCCACAATGACATATAAGTAAACTCTTTTGCTTCAGAACTTCCCTAGATATATGATAGTGAGGCAAAATTTGATGATTGGACTCAACGGTGGATGGCTGAAGCTTGTTTTCGTAATGTCTCACGCATGCTTGGTATGTGAGGCACCAGGAATCTGGCTAACGAGGAAGACGATCTCGAGCACACGACGAACTCGCCGCCGGCGATCTTGGAGCACGCCACCGACGACACGCTGGTTGCCAGCGCCACCACGATGAGAAAGAAGACCGGTTGACAGGCGAGGCTGGCGAGCGAGACTGCAGTGACCCGCAAACTTTGCCAGAAATGACATACGAGGAAGACAATGGCAACCGACAACATGCGATGACGCCTATGGTTCGATAGACCCGTGCATTCGCCAGCCGTCTTCAGTGTGTAGTGGAGCATCCGTTAAAAGCCAGTAAAGCACTGGTACCAATTCTCTTGGGATAAGCGCGGACCTGTTGACAGAGGA
Organism: Hyparrhenia diplandra; assembly: GCA_015847255.1. Lineage (NCBI taxonomy): Eukaryota > Viridiplantae > Streptophyta > Magnoliopsida > Poales > Poaceae > Hyparrhenia > Hyparrhenia diplandra. The sequence goes on from JADLZK010012868.1 coordinate 38,395, forward strand.
CATGCATGGTGAACCCAAACACTGCCCATCTGGACGCAACAATGATAGAAAAAAAAGCTGCATTTCCCATGCGAGAAATAATTAATGGGATGTCGGTTTCCATGTGTGTATGCCCGACTATGTGTAATATAATAGAGAGTTTTTACGGCGCTTGAAATTAATATGGGCCCTTCATCTGGTGTGATCCAATGGTCAAAAAGGAGGAACCAGATGAGAGGAACCAAGTGGCACACAGGAACCATGGCACCGGAGCTGAATTATAATGAATTTTTAAAGGGTATAATGGTCTTTTCGTGTAAGCTAAAAAAAGTTTCTTCTGAATCACCCGCCGATTCCGATGCTCCACTCGCCGCTGCCGCCGTCCCTGCAGCACCCGCCGGACACCGCAAAACCTTTGCAGGACGCCAACGGCGGCTCGATCTCTGCAGACGAGATGAGCATCACACCGTGCTGCTGCTGCAGCCAAGCCGTGATCCACTCCTCCATGCCGGGCGGCCCACCGGTCCCGCAGCACCTCAGCCCGTCCACCAGGTCCCTATAGTAGCGGTGCAGTAGAGCATCAATCAATTCTCCTCTCTGCGGCATCGATTCCCGAAGCCGCTATCGCACGTGAAGCACGCCTAGAGGTACGTGGAGACGCTGGACGCGTTGGCAGCCAAAGGACGCCGCCATCATCCGCAAGTCCGGTGAGAAGGCCTCCCGCCAAGCCGCGCGCCGCCGCCGGGCGCAGCGCCACCGCAGCAGCAGCCAAGGCACCAGAATCACCATCAGCAACAGCCGCAGCAGATGCGGACGCGGTGGGAGATGTTCGACCTGCTGTCGCCGCTGCTGCTCACGCCTCGGCGTCGCCAATGACCACGGTACGGTCAGCTCCAACAAAGAACGAGGCAGCGCATTGGTCATTGGCAGGAACAACAGAGAATGAGGAAACAGCAAAACCTCATCGAACTCATCCCGGCTCTTCCTGGGCAGGGCATTGCTGTTCTAGCCGCTGGATGTGGACACGGCGGGGCGCCTCCACCCGTGGCCGTGGTCGATCTTGGAGCCAACAAGCTAGCTGGGAGCTGAGAGCCGGCGGGCTGGGAGGCGGCAAGCGTGGAGGCGCGATGGGGAGGTGGATCGGCGCCGCGGCAGTGGAACAGGGCATAGGACAGTCCGTCTAATGGGGATACGGATAACAAAATACTAAACTACCCTTAAATATATTTAAAGCTATAATTAAGGAGAGGAACCGCTGAAAAACAAATTAACAGGGTTCCTCCCAAGCACAGTAAACATTCTCAATATAATATATACAATGGCCTTCCCAGTGCTGCGGCCACACTTGCCACGGGCATTGCACCTACCTGATGGATGGCTAGGTGCCTATATATATATATGTGTGGCCTATACTATCCTGCTTCCACAATGACATAATCTAATCTGTAGACTCTAGTGCTTCAATTCATATGTTCCGTCGATCAGTGAGACACAAACTACATGCTTCGAGGCATAACATTTGAAGTCAGGATGGGAGTGAGATGCATCTGGAGTACAAGCTTATTGTTGATACGAAATACCTTCCTGACAGATTCAGATCAGCAGACTTCACCGTGAGTGATGTGTGGCTGCAGTTACCAAAAATCGAACCGTCCAGGCTCATCGAACGGCTGCAGGAGGCTTCATTTTCACCAACACACTTAGCTGTGACAAGCTACATTTCTTGAAGATGTGGTGTCATCAATATCCAGCATGTTTCAGTGCAACGCAATGCAACTTTGTTCTACGGGTTTGAGACCTTTGTGCAATGCATGTGCACGAGTTTTGTTTGGAGAAACTGTCTGTACATTAAATTACTCAGTATATACTTTTTTTCTGTCTGTTTTTAAATATTGTTTTCACTTTCGGAGAAAATCAAACATATTTAACTTTGACTAGATATATATAAGAAAAAATAATCATTACGTTAGATAATTAGTATCATCTTTAGGTGCGGTGTTAAATCCATGTGTGGCTTGTCCTACCTTATGGATGGTTAGGTGCCTCTAATTAAGAAAACATGAATAGGCGCCTCTCTATATCACTTGACGTGAGTCAGAGAGTGAGTGCCTATATATAGCCTAGCTACCTGTATCCTGCTTCCACAATGACATATAGTAGCATAATTTGCCTATGGTGGGGCAAAATTTCATGAATGGACTGGATGGTTGAAGCTTCTTTCGGAACGTATCATGCATGCTTTGGTATGCGAGGCACCAGGAATCTAACCAACGAGGAAGACGACCCTGGAGAACATGCTGAATTCGCCACTGGTGATCATGGACCACAGCACGGACGACAACTTGGGTGCTGGCACCGCACAAAGAGGAAGAACACCAGGTGCGTGGAGATCCTTGGGTAGCATCTAATTGGTCGGCTGGTTTGGAAGACTGCAGCAGCCTGCATACTGCGCCGAAAAGGAGCAGCCGTAGAAGACAGCAGCGACTGATGACATGCGTGGCCTATGGTTCAACTGTTCGGAGTATCCATCAGCCGTCTTGAGTGTGTGTTCAGTTTAAGGGCAAGTGAGTATACATATTCATGACTATATGAATAATATGAATACGAATCCAATGTGTATGGGGAATTTGAAGGAACGTATAGAATGGATATCTCACAAATGGATTTAAACACGGGTAAGATCGAGTTTTCTCATAGTCTATCAATGACATGCTTACTTGTTCTAGGGTCATGTTTGGGTTCCCTTGAAACAAAGGATTTCCAAAACATAGGAATAGGAAAATTATAGGATTAGAGTGTCATGCCATCTTGAATCCTACGGAATGAAAAACGGAAAGAGATTCCTATGGATTTTTCTTACCATATCATTTGGTTTGCAAGAAATCCTTTCCGAGCAAGGCAATCCTAAGCGCCATTCTGGAGGAAAGTCACGGAAAAAAAAAATGAGCTCAGAGCTCTTGGTAACATTCCCGCGCGAAAGAGAGCGCTCACGCGGCGCGCCACACCAGAGCAGAATACAGTGGAGGTCTGCTCGCCGCCGCCGCACATGGAATCCACCTCCTCCATCTCTTCCCCTTGCGCCCCTATGTCACCACTCCCCCATCGTCCTCACGCAAGCACCACCGCACCAGCGCCGCAGCCGGGCGCCAGCCGCCGTCCACTCCACGCCGAAAGTGGGAGGCTGTGGTTAGCCGCCGGGTCTGCTGCGCGGCGAGTGCCGCAAGGGAGGCCGCGCCCGAGCCTGCGCCTGCCTCTCGCAGCAAAGGGAAGGGCGACGACCTGATTCCACAGAGCTCCCCGAGATCCAGCTGCGGTCTCACTGTCTTGGAGCCGCCGGACACCATTGGCGAAGGACGGACGCGGGCGCAACCTCTACGTGCTAGGTGGCCTAGGTGGCTGGCGTCGGGCTCCGGAAACCGAAACCCGGGAGCTCCGGCGAGCTCCCGCCTGCCTGTGAGGTGCGTGTGGACATCGAGTCGCGTGTGGACTGGAGAGGGCAAGAAGATAAGGTTGGCCGAGTGGGGCCCAATTCTTACATGTGCGGTGGTGGCTCTCCCCTCGCCCTCCCTGTGTTTCCGCGGTTTCTACCAAAGCCCGGTTTAAGCCCGGGTTGAATTCGTCCGAACAAACAAACGTGTCATCTCGGTTCGATGATTTTCCAATCCCTACCCCGCGTTTCACCAGAGATCCAAAGTGGCCCAGAAAAGTTGCTAGAATGATTATTTCGATGAAACATAGGAATGAGAAGAGAGAGACAGACACAAAGGATTTTTTCCAAGAGGTTGGACCTTATGTTTGAAATCCACAAGAATTCCTATGGAACAAATTCTTCCTTAGGCAATTCATAGGAATGGTAAAGGTTCAATCCTTTGTTCCAAAGGGCTCCATTGAAATTTCCTATAGGATTCAAATCCTAAAAAAAAAAATTCCTCTATTTTGCCTTTGTTCCAAAGGAGGCGTAAACCAGAAAAACAAACTACTTGTAGCAAAGGAAAAAGTACAAGGATGTAAGAAAAGGAACTACTACACCTTGATACCGAGCGATTACATACTCCCTCCATTACGATTTATAGGGCGTGTGAAGTTTTTTGGTTTTTTATTTTTTATAGGGTGCGTGCAGCAGATTCAAGGCACAAGAGGTGAGAGAGTGTGCTATATGCCTATATTTGTCAAACGCATAGAATTCAAAGAGTTTGCATGCACTATATGCAGCACATGCAGTGGCCGGATTATATGCAGCGTCATGCACGATGTAGTATTATGCAGCTGTGCACGCGGTTCCACGTTTTACTTGGTATCCGAGATTTGGCTGCTCGCGCCTAATAAAAAGTAATAGAGGGAGTATTATTTAAGTAAACGAGGCCGACAAATAATGAAATCGAGCAGACCTCTTAAGGTCAAAAGGAAATGTACTTTAAAAAACATTTAATTTGTCTAAATTTGATTAATGTTACTAGCCAAAAAGAAATAGGAAAAATGGAGCATAACTGAAAACCACTGTACAACTGGAGTACGAGCGGTAAAACGATCAATATGTTGCCTGAAAGACGCAACAGAGTTGTATCAAACGGGCCGTAGACATTTACATCCATGAACATGTAACACTGGCCCTACTACCCTATGAGAACTTAAAATGGATCAACAATGCTTGATGTTAACAAAGTCACTTTGGACAGTTCGGCACTTTTCTTATTGTTGAATTAGCTAGAGTTTCCGCTGCCGTAGCAGCACCTCGGGCGAGAGCAGCTTCCAGCAGCAGGAGGAACATCAAGATGGCCGAGGCACTGGGGGACATGTGGTGAAGAAGCTGAGCCATCTCTAGCGCCAACAGCCTAGCACATGGATTGCCACACAGGCTGAGCAGAGCAGAGCGTTATATGGCGAGAGGTATGGTTCGGTGTCTTTAATTAAGAAAACATTAATAGCCTCTATATTAAGGGAGTCAGAGAGTGCCTATATATGGCCTATGTAGTCTATCCTTGTTCCACGATGACATGTAGCTGGACTCATGTGCTTCATATATGTTGCCTAGATCAGTAAGATAAACATGCTTCGAGGCATAACATTTGCAGCCACGAAATTGAATACATATAATCCTCAGACTAGCGTCATGGGAGTGGGGTGCATCTGGAGTACAAGCTTACATTTGATCCCCTCTACCTTCTCGCTGACTGCTTCATGTTCATCAACGCACTTAGCTGTGACAAGCTACAACAGATCAGGCGGTGGTGTCATGAACAAGGGCCTCAGACCACTGGGCATGAGGGTCACAAGGCGGTGCTGTGATGAGCATGCATGCTGGATGGTGTCATCTGAGCACTGGGATGTATGTACTGGCAATTTTTGTCTGACTATGGCATGTTGTAGGGCACACAACCAGAAGTGCTAGATGGCATCGCACGGGCAGTGCGGCAAGGGTTCCATAGATGACAAGGAGGGCACCACATATCTCATGGATGCGCACAGCTTCTTGGAGAAGGGTAGAGCTGCCGTTTGACGTGAGCGCTAGTGTGCCACGACCAATAATCAGATGTCAAAGAGCCAGCCATAATGTGTCATTATGCAAATGTTGTCTCTCTTAGCAGTGTCGCGAATTAGAGTGTCCACCAGCAGATTAGGTTTTTTTAGAGTCCATTGGCAACACAACTTCTGTAACACCATATAAGATATCCACCTAATTCAAACTTTGTTATCAAACAATCCATTGCACCGGGCATGACCTTACCACTCAAAGCATCAGTCACATCATTGTCTTTACCTAGCATATACTAGATATTTAAAATGCTTAGGAATTTTTTTGACTGCCCATGCTAATGATTTGGGTCAGTCTCATGAAATTAATTATGTAGTAGTGAGATGACTGAGGTCGAGATGTCCAATTTACTTATGTCATTTACGTAAATAGACAAATGACAACATTATTGTAAACAACATTGTGGAAGTGATTAAAATATATTTTGAGTTTCTTAGTCATGTGCATGATGTAAGATTTACATGCTAAAAAGCATCTAACTTATACCATGAATTCAATTGAAAACCATGGCACTGAACATTTAACTATAGTCTAGCATTTATTCGTAAGAGAGATAGATATCAGTACACACTTAAATACAATTCATACTATATAGCACACACTCCACCAACAAGAGGGTTATATAAGTGTCCCAATCCACGACTATATGCTTGCATTTGAGGTGAAATATGAGGAGTGATTTATTAGATCTTGCCTATAAAATAACTTGTGTATGCATGAGGAGGCATGAGGAGTGTGTTCAAGTTAAACAGAAGCAGAGCCAGGGAACGGGATCTTTACAATTTGCCATTTGGGATTGCGGCTTTAGGACAGATGTGACGGCCAGGAAAGGCAGGATACACAGAGCCGTTTCATAGGCTGGCGACCTTCTGATTTCCTCACTCTGGTTGAAGAACAACCACATAGGACTCTTGTTACTTAATGGGAATCAACTGTTCCGTTTTAATTGAGGCTTCTGCAAATCGAGGCTTCTGTAACCTCAGGCATATCTGATGTAGCACAAAACAGTTTTAGGACAGTTCTTACCTGTTTTGTAGTGACTAAATTAAGGAATTAAAAATTCTGCTTAACTGAACATGTTTCTCGCTGGCAGCGTACTGTCTCCTTAAATCTCAGTATGCATGGTCATGTCCCTGGTCCAGTAGTGAATCCAAGGATGTCCGAAATAGCTTCAGATATATGAAACATTCAGCTACACAAGCGTGAGTGACACCCGAATTAAGCCACACACAGCTGCCCAATAGCTGTTTCTATAATCCTAACTGCATCCTACTAGTATATTTTCTATTCGATGATGCAGCACAGCCTCATAATATATATGCAGAACGGTTGGGGAATGCATAGAAACGGTAGTGGTGCCTCTTAGCTCCACTGGTTCTGGTTGAACTCGAAGTGGTAGGCATTGTACTTGGCGTGGGCATATATATTTTGTCCGCATATCGGTGTGGGCATATATCACTGAAGTATATTATTACAGGGTTGGTAGAAAACAACTAATTTTCCCTGGGCATATATATATTTGGTCCACATTTCCATGTAGACACAAGCTTCCTTGCTCTATCCACAACACACGAGTGCTAGAGGGACAAGAGTCACATGACTATACTGCGTATCCTAGTTTTATTAGTTTTCAGTTTCTAATCTAAAAACAAATGCTATGGATGCTATTGTTGGACTTATGGAAATGGGATGCACTAGGAATTCTACTTGCAAGAGCAGTCTATGAGTGCATCTTGTGAAGAGGAGAGGAGACACTGCACATCCTCCTCGATGTCGTGGCCGTCAAGAACAAACTAGTTCCTTGTGGATCTGCAGTATCCACGTTCCCCCCATGGTGTGATGGTCACTTTCTTCCCACGTGGCAGATCGTGTAGCCACGGACAGCTGCCGTGTGGTCGGTGAGGAGCAGAATGGACACATTGTAATAGAACGGAACTCTCTCTCTTGGAAACTATGGACTAAGGAGAGTATGATCTTGCTCAAAGCCTATTGTGCTACCGGCGGCCTAATTCGACTGTAACAAACTGTGATCTGTACCGAATCAAGAGTTGGTGGCATATATGTGGAGGGATGATTACAACAGAGCTCTGTGTGCTACCTGTATGGTTTGTGATTCATGAAGTGTAAGGTACAGTGTGACATTATTGTTGTGTTTTCAGAACTGCCTGAATGTTACAAGAGAGGATTATTGTTGCTTCAATATTTTGGCCCGTTCCTTTCATGTGACGCATGTCAACTAAAATGCATACAAAATAAGTAATGACAGGCGTGCTGCATTCAACATTCATCCAAACTATGTGTTGTTCCTGTTCCTTAAATTTGCATGGCCGGTTCATGCAGTGTTAAAGTATCAGCAGTGTTAGTGTGAATGTGAGTGCCAAAAATGTGTGAGGACACAAGGTGTGGAGGGCAAAGATGGTTAATGGCCATGGAGAAGGTCTGTGCTGATGGACGTACACGAAGTGGGAGAAATTAATGTGCTGGCAAAAAAACATCCAGTAATAGTAAGAATGCTTCTGCACTATATTCGCAAAAAAAAAAAAAAAAAAAGCATCTGCATGACAAGAACTAAAACTGAAAGTTTAGTTGCAGCAGTAAGCATGCTGGTGTTACAGCTGCAAAACTATTACTGTTGACTTGTTGACCGGGACAGATTGTACCATGTATCACATGCATGGCTTGCATGCAAATGACAGATTGTACCATGTATCACCAAGGTTCAACATAATATGTAATTAGTATACCAAATGTTGGATTTTTTATTGTTCCACTGATGCTCATAATCTTGATGGGGCGTTGGGTTTGGCATCATTTTTCGACCAAATCATTTTTATTCATGAACAGGAAAGAGATACACGTATGTTAAAGAACGGCACACACAACTACTAGCTAGCTGATCACAAATACTGAACAGACAACATAACAGCAGCCAAAGGATCGACCTCTCTTTTCTTGTCTCTAAGGACGACGGCCTCTAGTTTCCTTCTTGGTACTAATAAAATGTCAGCACGACCATACTCGCTCCGATCTTCCATACACCGTTTCGAATTAATCCATTGCCTGCATGCATCCCTAAAGATCCTCAAACGGATTCTGACAAGAGATTTTTGAACTAATTAATAACCATCAAGAATGAAATGAACAAATGAAAACATTGCAGCAGTAGCAACTGTACGTACCTCCGCCTGACCAGCTTTCTCCAAACTCTATTTGGTCAAGTGGGAGACCCAATCTCGCAGGGCGTCAACGTAGCTGCACGCAAACGATCGAGAGAAGCAAGCAATCAATCACAGGCAGCATATGCATCAACCGCACTAGAATTCACAAAAATGCAGACCATGTATACGTATGCATTTACAATGGCATGGATAGGAGAGGAGACATACGGGTTGTCATCGCCGAAACCAAGTAGCCGCTGCCGCTGCCGCTGCCGCCGGCGCCCGCCCCTCGCCGGGCTTTGTGGTGCCGTCATTGTTGCTGAGGTGGTTCAGCCAGTGCTCCTGCTCCGGTGTGGCACGAACCATCCTGAGCGGGCCAGCACCGAGCGGCTCATGTGTCTCCACGTAGCGGTCCAGCCACTGTGCCTCCTCTTTGTTCGCTTGCCGAATCCTCATGCCGAACTTCTTCTGTGGTGTTTCCGCTGTGGTAGAAGCAGCTGGGGACAGAGCAGCTTGCAGAAGCAGCAGGAGGGAGATCAAGATGGCCGGGGCCATGAGGGACATGTGGTGAAGAAGCCGAGACATCTCTAGCCCCAACAGCTAGCACATGGATTGGCACAGAGCCAGAGCAGAGCATTATATGGAGAGATATGTTGATGCTTGTAACACCCTGCCCTCCAAAGCCGCACCGCACAGCCCTTCTGAGGGGCGCGCACGCGTACACATATCACCCTACTTACACTTTCGTCCTCGCTTCATGTAAAAGGGTTAACCCGAAGGTGATATGGCTGGAAGGCAAAGGCTTATAAGTTGGCTCCACCCTTGCTAAACTAGCAAGGTGGTACTAAACATGTGCACTCTGCACTCATAGGCCACATCCAAATTAGGCGGGTGTCACATACACCCCCAAAGGACTCGACGTCCCCGTCGGCGCCAACTTAACCAAGACCACCCCTTCTTGGCACACGCCGACCGCGGCGCCCAGGGCCGCACATGTGCCATGCCGTGCTCCCGCAGAGCCTACACAGCGCAATGAACCTCCATGTCGCGCCTCTGGCCCGCACGCGCCCGTGGTCGCGAAGGTCGGCTTTGATACCCACCTGTAACAACCCGCCCTCCAAAGCCGCACCGCACAGCCCTTCCGAGGGGCGCGCACGCGTACACATATCACCCTACTTACACTTTCATCCTCGCTTCATGTAAAAGGGTTAACCCGAAGGTGATATGGCTGGAACGCAAAGGCGTATAAGTTGGCTCCACCCTTGCTAAACTAGCAAGGTGGTACTAAACATGTGCACTCTGCACTCATAGGCCACTCATGGGCCACATCCAAATTGGGCCGGGTGTCACAATGCTGTTTTGATTGCTATGCTGGTATGGTTTACAAGTTATCAAGCATGGCAGTCTCACGCGGGACGTGTCTTCTACCTGCCCAACAAGTACTAGCAGCGTGAGTAGTCCTAAAGAAAGTACTGGCCGCAGCAGCTGTCTGTTTGTAGTGTTGAATGCATGTGGCTGGCATGGCCTACCCATACTACTGCATATCCTAGTTTTATTAGTTTTCAGTTGACAGTTTCTAATCTAGAAACAAACTAAATGCAAGGGATGCTATTCATGTACTTATGGAAATGGGATGCACTTGGAATTCTACTTGCAGCTGTGATTTGTGATTTGGCTTGAATGCCATGCTGAGTTGGCCACCCAATGCTAATTCGACGCTCAATTGGTCAAACTTGAGATGTTTTGGCTCTATAAGAAAGTTGATATGAATTATAATTTCGGACGGATGGAGTATGGTGGAAGATGGAAGCACTACTACATAAAAGAACTTCCATGGCGGGCAAAAGTATTTTCCGCGGGCGGTCTTTTTTTGCCCGCCATGGACATAGGGTCACGGTAAATAGAATAGCTTCCATGGCGGTCTTTTTTTGCCCGTCACCGTAAATGAAAATAAATAAATAAAAAAAGGACGAGCCCGCTGGAGCCCATCCATGGCCCATTGCGAGCATATCTCCGCCGCCGATCCGGCGAGGCCGCCGCTCGATCCGGGCGGATCCGCCACCACGGGCGGCGGATCCAGCCACCACGGTGCCGGATCGGGCCCCGGGCCGTGTCGAGGAAGCACGGGCGGAGGAGCTCGAGGTGGACCAGGTCGACGCCGCTTCGATGGGGGGACGCCAGCCAGCGCCCGCCGCTCCGGATGAGCTTCGCCATGGCCGCCGCCGCTGCCGCATGGCCGGATCCCGGCGCCCTTTGCCGGATCTGAGCGCTGGTGGCCGGGTCCCGCGCCTACCGCGGCCGCCTCGCCGCGCGGGATCCCGGGGGCCGCCGCCGAGGGATCCCGCTGCCTATAGCTGCCGCGCGCCGTGGAGGGGAAGTGGAGAGAGAGAGAGCGGGGAGAGGAGAAGCGGAGGAGAGAGCCGGAGAGGGAAGTCGCGCGGGAGAGAGCCGGGGGAGAGGGGAAAAGTCGCTACCGAGTGAGCGGCTGTAGTGGTGATTTGGGTTAGGGTTTCGTCCTATTTTTATATGGTCGATACAGAATGGGGCTTGTATGGGCTTTGCGTGGGCTGCAACTTTGGGCCTCATTAACCATGGCGGGTTTTTTTAAAAAACCGCCATGGTTAATCGATTTACCGTGGCGGACATTTTGCCCGTCACGGTTAATTAAAAAATGCCCGCCACGGTAAATCAAGCCATTAACCGCGGGCGGATTTCTAAATGCCCGCCCACGGAAAATCTTTTCCCAGTGCCTCGTAAAATCAATTCTGTAGTAGTGAAGGTTCAATGTTCTAAGTTGTTATGTAGTATCAACTCAAAAGCAGTGCAACATTGTACTGAATATAAGGGTGGAGTGATCCCACAACCCTAAGAGGTTTTTTGTCCTGGGATTCTACTAGAAATTATAATGATAATTGCTTTTAATTAGTTTTCATTTCCAAACAAAAATCAGGATCATCATTTTGGAAACAGAAACACAATTAGGAGAAACATGTAGTTAGGATAGGATACTACTACAAAATGTATTTTAGAAGGCAGGCTAATTTATTAACTGAGGAAGTCCAAATTACACCATATCTATGTGAACTTTAGTGGTGGTTGTCGATCCACCTTAGGAGACAATAAAGAAATGTTTATGTAAATATGTTTTAAGAGGCGTCACAGAGGCAGATGATTGACAGAGGCATAGTCTCTCTATTCTCTCCCCTCGTCTATCTTTCTCTGTTCTGTAAGCCGGGCTCGGCAGACCAAGATGACAAACACCCAGCCATCTAGTGGTAGCCTGACCTTCCCTCCTCCCCGACTCATGGCGGTCTGCATAAGCATGCTTCTGTAAATCCAGATTAACAGTGATGGTAATTCGGAGCACATTTGGATGGTGCAGATAACGTGGGAGCACATATGTGCTACATTGTATATTCTCTATAGACACATATATAGAAGACGACTCAGAAGAGAAATACAGCAATATCGGTCTGAATGGCTGAACCTATGCTTCTTTTCATATGATGTATTTTGAGTTGGCTGGGTGCTTTTGATGTCGGATAATCCTTTGGTTGCGGTGTTCTGGTGATGTTGGTTTGCCGCCGGGTGTTTAGCTGCGTGATCCGTTAAAACTGTTGGCTACTAGAGGTCCATGATGAATTTTGTAGGTTGCTTGGTTGTTGGCTGCTTTGCAGTAGATATCTAGGCTGCCACATTCTTTTGCTTTTCTGTAAAACTCTTGAATGTTGTGTATTTCCGTTGCTTGTTAATACAGCAGGTCCTTTTCTTGCCTGGGAAATCAGGCTATTTATTGTTTTCAATTATTCCCTAAGCCTCGATTATAAAAAACAAGAAAATGCACTGCATCTGGAATCCTGGGTTAACATGGGTTTTGAAATTCAATGCACTGCCTCTCTAGCCTGTGTTTAGCTGTCTCTCAAAAATGGTACTCTAGCGGTGGGAGGATGTAACAACAATTGCAAAATACTTTCTACTTTCAAGAGTCAGTCGTATAAATAAGTAGACTTACAACTCTGTAAATGCTCTAATAAGTAGACTTGCGGGCGCAGCGCGGTGGAAAAATTCCCCGGTTCAAAAAAAATGTTTTGGTATTTTTTTTCGAATTTTGAAATCACGATTTCATATAGACCACTGTAGGGGCTCATACAGTAGGGGCGGTTGCATCACCAACCGCCCCTAGAATAAATCAGCTGTAGCAACGGAAGATTAGGGGAAATTTGGCGAAACCGCCCTACAGAGGCTTACCAGCCGCCCCTATAGAAGCTGTTTGTAGTAGTGGAAAACCCCAATGCATTTCAACCAGAACAGGGAAACCTGGAACAATCATATGTTGTGTGACATTCTGCAAACATGCAGGATACCTTAAAAACCGTGCAAGGTTTCTAGCGCCATCCCCAACCAAGTCATATCTTCCTCTGTAATATTGTTCTCCACACAAAGTGCGTGAAGTTGTATGTGTTTTTTTAGATAAACGAATCGAATTTTATTCCGGTCTCAGTGTCTTGAATTTCCTTGTCACATGAAGATTTAATCATTCATATAGTCAAACAATAAAGATAATGATTATATATTTCACCGTTCCAACTAATACATAAAGATAATGATTATATATTGTTGTATCTAGAGCTAGAGCACGCACGAATGCAGATCCTGGAACAGGTGAAGAAATCAGGAGAGAGCTATCTGGTCTGTGTTGGTCCATTCGAGCTGTCACGGAAGACAAACAAAAGAAGTTACTAGGTCTTTCTTCAATGTTCATTTGGTTACAAGTGTTGGGAACTGAGCATAGCTCAGTTGGTGAGCTCTCCGGGTTGGGAGGCCACAGGTCATGGGTTCGAGTCCTCCCGGACGCATGATTTCCCACAAAAATCCCCCGCCCGGTCCCCGTGTGCCAAAGCATGGTGTGAAGCCCGACTTCTCACGGGTCCGTGGGGCTCCCATGTCGGCGGGGCTGGGGTTTGGGGTTTTCCAGATCCGATGGGAAGACCTTCTTCTTAATGAAATACGGGTGGGGACATCGTCCCCGCTCAGGTCCTGGTTACAGTGTTGTGACAAATGGGAGCCAAGGGGTCAACTCACAAAATACAATAAACCCTTGTGCCAACAACTATATATTATGCGAATATTCACATAGACCGGCCTCAAGCTAATTACACAGCCCATAAGGAAAAACCAATGCTTACATTTATGACGACATAAATGGAAAAATTATTCCGCGATGGCCATTCACACGATCGACTAGAAGATCCACGTGCCCACGACTGATGACCCACGTGCTCACACACACTCCCTCTCTGATGGCGGCTCCCGGCGTTGGCGGTCCTTCTCCTCCTCGTTCGCCCCCAACGAGCTCCTCCTCATCTCGTTTCGCCCCCAACGAAGCTCCTCCTCATTTCATTCCTTCTCCTCCCTGTCTAGATTCTTGATGAATTTTATAGTGATACATTAATAGCTGTTTGCCTGAATAACAGTCTACAATTCTAGCAAATATACTTTTAGTTTCATAACTTTTTTGAGATCTACAATTCTTATTTAGGAAGTTTTTCCATCCGAGATCGTTTTAAAAAATTTAATTTTTAGTGTCTCATTTTAAATATCGCCCCCCACCCACCCCTACTGTGGACCACAGTAGGGGGTTGGTGATTGAGCCTCCCAGCTCTCGTACCCACAGTAAGGGGCGGCTCGCACCAAGAACCACCCCTACTCAAAAATGGAGGCGTGTGTGTTATGGCGAAAGTGCCCAAAATGTTTGAGAACACAAGGATGATATGTGCCTTTTGTATGTAGTTTATAATGGATGATTGTCTGGAGATGATCAGATTTGGTTGAGTTTGAAGAACCATTGCGTGAGTGTGTGTGCAACATGTTACTTTGGATGTGTTAGTGTGCATGTGTGAAGCGTAGAGACGGTTAATGAGCATGAAGGTCGGTGCCGATGGACTAGAAACGGTGATATTAATGTGGTGGCTCAAATAAACTCCAGTAATAGTAAATTTTAGCTAGTCTGGAACATAAGAAATGAAACTGAAAGTATATTTGCTGCACTTGCTGTACAGATGCAAAACTGCCGCTTCTGCATGTTTGATACACTGAACTGTGCACTTGTTGACCGGTGAGCCACTGCACTGCAGCTTTCTACATGTGAAGCTACCTATACAATATGGAACAGATTGTACTCCCTCCATCCCAAATTATAAGTCGTTTGACTTTTTGACAAGAAGTTTGACCACTCGTCTTATTCAAAAATTTGTGCAAAATATCACTTCTTTTGTTGTGTCTTTCTTTATTAATACAAGCTCTTAAAGAATGACTTAAATTTGACTATATTTACGTAAATTTTTTGAATAAGGCGAATGATCAAACTTGGAGCTAAAAAAGTCAAAGCGACTTATAATTTGGGATGGAGGGAGTACCATTCATCACATGCAAGGGTGCCATGCAAACGATGGAAAACATTATGAACATCTCCCTGACTGGCTTGAAGACATGGGCACTGGAAACCTTTTGACAGCCACAACTTATTTGGGGTTAGAGAATTAGGTGCAACTTCAATAATGACCTGAAAAAAAAGATAAAATGTTTTCGTTCTTGGGTTATACAATTTTTAGGATTATCTTAATTTGAAGTACTTTGGTTGTATGAAGTTTTAGGTGATCAAGGAACGAGGTGTACTCTCGAACTTCACTCAAAAAAATTATATGTGCCCAAAGCAAATGAAATTTATGAAATCATAGTTGTAATCATTTTGATCCATCACACATAGCCCGTGTGCTCAAAGTTCCCTTAAAATTATAGAAGAATTGCATCCCTCACCCCAAACAAGAATCATCTCTACAAGGATGATGGCCTCTACTTCTCTTATTTGTACTAAAATATAAGCACGACGATACCGGGTCCTTTGGCATGCATCCTCCATCCATCATCCAGGTGCTGAATCCTCATCCTCATCCCGATCTCCCTTCACCGGAGTTCGCGAGACTGGGCGGTAGCAGAAGCTGGGCCGAGAACAGCCACCGGCAGCAGGGGGGAGATGATTCTCGGGGGCGAGTGACGTGTGGTGAACAAGCCAATTAACCATCTTGATCCCCAAACGGCCCATCACATGGATCGGCACAGAGACACAACAGAGTACTATATGGAGAGATGCATGGTGCAGTGTTTATGGCTGTGCTGGTGCACTGCTGCGGTATATGGTTTACAAGCAATCAAGAATGCTCAACAACTACCAGCTGCGTGAGTAGTCCTCAAGAAAGTACTGACGCAACAGCTGCATGTGTGTGGTGTTGAAATATCCATCATCGATGTGTCTGGCCTACCTGATGGATGGTTAGGTGTCTCGAATTAAGAAAACATGAATTACTATTATGCACTTGAGTCAGAGAGTGGATATATATATAGCCTATGCTATTCTACTTCCACAATGCATGACATAATATGTAGACTCTAGTGCTTCATATGTTCCGGTCGATCAGTGACACACAAACTGTAACGCCCCGGCTAGAGACACCACCGGGGGCTACCCCTCAACACATATATACTAGGATTATATCAATTAACAACCTCTACTTAACTTTTACAGGAGCAACAACTATGCAAAAGAATACGCATTGGTAAACAAAAAGTGAATACTTGTGATGATGGTGCTACTCCCAGTTCCCATGCAGGTCGTGATGTTTAGCACCTAAAAACCAAATAAACACAAGGGTGAGTGAAAAACACTCGGCAAGTACATTAAGAACCGAAAAAGAACAATCAACTCATGAGAATTCATGAATGAATTACTGGAACTCCAACTAAATAGTAGTTTCCGTCTAAAAACGGACAGCACTTGAATACTCCTTAGCAATTACCGGTAAAGCGAGTAAGTGGGGCCAGCACTTACTCACGGGCACCTGAATATAAGAACCAAATTGCACTTCCGGATAAAACCGCACTGGAATTGAATGTAAATGAAACCTTGAAACTTGAATCTCATGAATAAGAAACTTGAACTTGAACCAGAAATATAATACTTGAACATTGGAAAGCAAGAAAACTCGAATAATAGGTGTAAAGCCAAAGCAAAGATTCGTCATGCACTTGCCTTAATTACGACGAGACCAAAGAATCACAGGCTTGGTTGCAGCTTCCAACCTTTCTCTTTCTTGTTTACTACATGTAATAAATGATGGATTGCTTAACATGATGGAATGCATGCCACGCATGATGAAAGGCATACAAATGCACAAAGGAAGTTAAAACAACTTACGAAAGCTGAACACAACTTTCCTTCACGGTACAACTAGGCTATGTTTCATAAAGTATTGTAATCACTTGAACAACAACTCCATCACGTGGTTATCAAGAAAGCAACACATACACATGGAGTTTATACGTGGATATTCTATTCACTAACCATCTTGCATAACCAACACACTCACCAATCTTTTTATCACTAAGAGATCATTTATGTATTATTGAAAAGATCAACTAGAATAAAATAGATACACAGAAAGTTTCATAATCATTGGATATTTATTTTAACCTACAAAAATCATGGAATAAGCATATTACAAGATAAATTAGTAACTCAAGAAATAAGCACCTATTATACATGAAACTTATACCACAGCACATGCACATCAACCTAAGCTTACTGTAAAAGTTTTGCTGCATTTGGACTAAGAAAACATGCCCTATTAAATAACACAAAGACTAGATTAAACATGCATCAACAATTTATACTAAAGCACATGATTTTATATATCTACTGCATAGAGGTACTCACAAGGATTCCAAAACATCTTCATTTGCTATTTTACGATTTTTCTATGGATTGCTATGATTTTCTAAAGTTTCAGCCTGTTTCTTGAAAAAAAGAAAAAGAAAACACTATGCAGCACTATTCACCTGAGTCTATGGCTATGCAGTTAGGCCCCTGCCTTGGTCGAATTCCTGCGCGAAGTCCTTGGCGCGAATTTGAAGCAGAGGAGCTCGGGAAATCGTGGATTCCAGCCACCATAGCGCTTGCCGGCGGCGAGGAAGAGGCGTGGGAGCATCCCCAAGCTTAGGCGCACTCCATGGTGGTCACAGGTGAGCTCGAGATGGACCGTGGAGGGCTGGCCACGTGAGGACGGCGGCGCTGCTCATGGTGCCGCACTGCTGCTCACGCTGCTGTTCGACTCAGCGATGAAGAAGCAAGGAGGAGGGGTGGCCTGGCTTTGCCGCGGTTGGCTGCTTGCTCGGCCACGGCCTACCAGCACCTGCTGCGGCCACGATGGCCCGGCCATAGTTCACCACTGCAGCCGCTGCTGTTACTTTGTAGGAAGGAAAAAGAAAAGGGTGGCCGGCTGCTGCTGCTCTTGGAGGAATGGAGAGGGAGGAAGAAGGGCGCCGACAGCAAGGAAAGGAGAAGGAAGGGTGGCTGCTGCTGCCTCTGTTCCCCTCGGCTGCTGCTTGATCTGTCCCTGCCCTTTTCCAAACGAGAGACACAGAGGAAGAGCTGAGAACAGAGAGAAGGGAGAGCCACAACGAAGAAATTTGACTTTTCCACTCAATTCAAGCAAAGCATGCCACATGGAGGGAGAGGTGACATGTAGAAGCATGGAGAAGGAGGAGGCACTGGCACTACTCTCTGCTGCTGCTCCACGAAACAGAGAAAGGACAAACAGAGAGATAGGGAGGAAAAGGAGAAAGTTAAAGAAAAAGAGAAGAAATTCAATTATTGTTATTTGTTTTTTTTTTTTTTTACTTCATACAACTCAATGAGATATACCATTTCAAAACACAATCTTTGTAGCAACTTATGAAATAGACTTTTGCACAAGTCATATTAATAATTCCTCCCAACACAACTCAAAATTGAACTTCAACTCAACCAACATATGCAATATATTCATGACATATACGAAACATGAAACACATTATGCCATGATGCTTGATATTCACACATGATAATGATCATATTTAAATTTTTAATTACTTTTTTAATATCTGTGATGTTACACAAACAACGAGGCATAACATTTGAGGCCATGATGGGAGTGGGATGCGTCAGGAGTACAAGCCATGTTGACGAGTTGTTGCAACAAGCTTGCTAGCTTGAACTCGTATGCGTCTACGGTCCATCAGTCTATGAGTGCGCCTCATGAGGAGGGCAGGGAAGGAGAGGAGAAACTGCACGTACAGCTCGTCGTTGTCGCAGTAAAGCAGGAACTGGTCGTGTCTGCCGTTGTCCTCGTCTGCGTAGCGCCCTGAGATCCTGGGCTTCTTCCCTGGTGGATCTGCACCCGCCGCGTACCCCGTGGTGATGGTCACCTTCTTCCCTTCGGGCAGCTCGGCAGCCACGACGGCAGCTGCCACGAGGCTGGCGAGGAGGAGGATGGACAGATGGTAGCGGGAGATCTGCAGTCATGATGGCAGCTGGTGCCAGAGTCCGGCGAGGAGCAGGATGGACTGATGGTACTAGAGCCTGATCTCCTCGAAAACTACGGAATAGGGATGATCACAGCAGAGCTGTGTGTGTTACCTGTATGATTTGTACAGCCATGTCATGCACTGTAGGTGCCTTCCAACTGCAAGGACAGCCAATGTAGATAGTAACTGCAAATGTGGGTCATGGTAGTGTTGCAGCACCTATAGATGGCCATCGGGGCGGCCCGGCAAGGTCGTGTCAGGCTAAGAAAGCACGGTGGGCCGTGCCTGGGGCGTGCTTCGTGCCTCACCATCGGCCCAGGCACGGCCCAAGCAACAGTCGGGCTGGCCCGAAGGCCCGACGGGCCCGGCGCTGTCCACGCCGCGCGGGGAGCCCTCATGCCCGTCACCAAAAAGCTGCGCCGCCACCGCCATTCGAAAAGCTGCGCCGCAATCGTCGGTCCGCGTGCCCTCGCTAGGGCTCCTCCCGACGTCGTCCGCCCATCGAGCTGAGGTTGTGCCGCCGCTGGCTTCCTCCTCCGAACCAGCAATGGCCACACTGGTCGAGGATGGGAGCCGGCAAGCCACGACCTTGCTGCCTGGGAGTTAGGGAGGCGAAGACCAGTCGGGGAGAGGAGGGGAGAGATGCGACACGAGCGAGGTGCACATGATTGTGGAGTCGTACAGTGATAGTTAGTGTTAGGGAAATAGTTATTGCTGGAGTGGACGAGTGGTAGCCTGGTGGGATTAGCAGGTCGGGCCGTGTCTCGGATTCGGCCCAAGCACGCCCGATGCATCGGGCGGGCCAGCCCAGGTCCATAGCTCATCGATCGGGCTGTGCTGTGCTCGGTCTGGCCAAAATGTCGTGCTTCGGCCGGGCTGTCGTACCTAGGGCTGCATGAAAATCTATAGCAGCAGAGCAGCAGCCAGCAGCAGCCGCTCACCGGGGGTGTACAAACGGTGACTGCCTCATGATTCATGAAGTGGGAGGTATAGTGAGTGAGATATTGTGGTGTTTTCTGAACTGCCTAACTGTGACGATGTATCCTCTTGTCAACATTACAGCGATGTCAATGGCCTCAAGAGACAAGAGTACTTATGAAAGAGGATAGACGTTAAGGAACAGCAAGACAACTAATAGCTGATCAGAAAGTGAACAGACAATATAACACCAGCCAAAGCACTTAGGATGGCCTCGATCTACTGGTACTAAATGTCAGCCACTTAGCACGACTATACTAGTTCCCCGCTGGCATCCTCCATATATCATTCCGAGATGATCAATGGCCTCCATGCATCCCTAAAGATCCGAGAATGGATTCTGACAAGAGATTCCGAACTAATTAATAACCATCCTGCATGAATAATGAACAAAACAAAATAGTGTGAAAACATAACATTGTAGCAGGGACACTTGGTTATACCTCCGCCTGACCTGCTTTCTCCATACTCTGATTTATCAAGCGGGAGACCCAGTCGCAAAGGCGTGAAATGTGAAAGAAGCAGCAAACACAGCATGCATCAACCACTAAAATTCACACAACATCAGACCATACTGGTGGCGCCCAAGCAAGCAATAATCCAACGTAATATGCATTTTCAGTGGCATGGAAGAGACATACGGATTGTCATCGTCAAGATCGATGTAGCTGCTGTCGCCACTGGCGCAGTCCTCGCCGTTCTCCGTGGTGCCGACGTCGTTGCTAAGGCGGTTCAGCCATTGCTGCTCCTCTGGTGTGGCACGAACCATCCTGAGCGGGCTGGCACCGAGCGGCCGGTGCATCAGCCACTGCGCCTCCTCTTTGTTTTTTTCTCGATCGGGCCATTCATCCGTATTTCATGCCTCCTCCTTGTTCGCCTGCAGAAATCTCATCCCGATCTTCTTCACCGGAGTATTATCAGCTGCGGTAGCAGCTGGGGCGAGAGCAGCTTCCAGCAGCAGGAGGGAGATGGTGGCCGGGGTGATCAGGGACTTGTGGCTGTGGTGAAGAAGCTGAGTCATCTCGAGCGCCACCAATGCCAACAGCCTAGTACCACTTAAAGCTTGTAATGGATCAACACATATGGTGATATGATGGTGCATTGTTGATTGGTGTGCTGCTACATGCTGCCGGTATGGTTTACAAGCAATCAAGCATGGACGGCTCACGCAGCTCGTGCCTTCTACCTGCTGAACAAGTACCAGCTGCGTGAGCAGTCCTCAACAAAGTACTGGCAGGCCGCAGGAGCTGTGTGTGGTGTTGAATCCATGTGGCTTTGCCTACGCCTACCTGATGGATGGTTAGGTGTCTCTAATTAAGAAAACATGAATAGCGTCTCTATATCACTTGTGTCAGAGAGTTAGTGCCTAGTGTGTATCCTGCTTCCACAATAACTTATAAATAGACTTTTGTGCTTCATAATTTGCCTACCGTGAGGCAAAATTTTATGATGGTTAGAGCTTCTTTTGGAAACGTCTCATGCATCCATGCTTGGTATGCGAGGCACCAGGAATCTGGCCAACGAGGAAAACGACCATGCAGAATATGCTGAATTCGCCACTGGTGATCGATCTTGGACCATGCCACCGACGACACGCTGTGCGCCAGCGCCGCTACTTAGACGAAGAACACCAGATGGAGCTCCTTGGGTAGCGTCTAATTGGTCGGCAGGTGAGGAATACTGCACCGGCCTGGGAAGTGTGCTGGAAAGGACGTCGAAGACAGCGGCACGGTTTTGGGATTCGTTTTTGAAAAATCTCGAGCCCACCGAATTGGACGAAATTGGAAAATTCGGCCCGATTCCCACTCAAAATTTGAATGAATTTTGATGAAATTTAAACAAAATTTCTCCAAATGGTCTAAAATGGCAGTGGGGCGGAGAGGATGTATGCAGGGTCAGCGTGGAGCTCGTACGTTGTGAGAAAGACGACGATGGAGCGGTGGTAATGCAGATCGCCGCGACGACATGTCGGGGGCAGTGACGACGTGGTGATGGGCGCCGGGAGCAGCCATGGAACAGGGGCGGCGGCGGGGAGCAGCCATGGGCGGATCGGATGTTGCGGGGAAGCGGCCACGGCACTCGCGATGGCTGCAGCAGCGTTAGGCGCAGGTGGCCAGGAGAGGAAGCTGCGCCCGGCGCCGGCGGCTAGCAAGCGGTTAGCGTTGGCCAGGGACGTGAGTTAGGTTTCCAGGTCATATTCATTGAGCAAGGACCGTGGGCTCTTTGTTGGGCCATAGAACAGGCTGAAAATTTGAATCAGGCCGAATTTTTTTGGGCGGTATGGATTTATCTCGGGCCGGACCGAACTGGACGAAATTCGGTGAATTCGGGCAATTCGGGCCGAATCCCAGAACCGTGGACAGCGGCATGTGACGCCTATGGTTCAACAGGTCGGAGCAACCATCAGCCGCCATCAGTCTTCAGTGTGTGTTCAGTTTATGGGAAAGTACAGAGTATACATGTTCATGACTCTATATATGAGCAATATGAATATGATTCTGATTATCCAATGCATATGGGGAATTTTAGGGAGCATATAGAATGGATATCTGACAAAAATGGATTTGAACACGGGTAATATTGCGTTTGATCATACACTCCCGACAACATGCTTACATGTTTTAGGGTCCTTGTTTAAACCAGATAAACCACTACAAGGATGTAAGAAAAGGAACTACTACACCTTGATCTCGAGGGATTATTTTAGGAAAAGAGGCGACAAGTAATGACATCCAGCAGACCTCTGAAGGTCAAAAGGAAATTAATGTACTTAAAAAAATACATTTGGCTAAATTTGATTAATGTTACAAGCCAGAAAGAAATGGGAAAAATGGAGCACAACTGAAAACAACACTACGACTGTAGTACAAGGAGCAAAACGATAGATATGTTGCCTAAACGACGCAACAGAGTTGTATCAAACAGGCTGCAGACATTTACATCCATGAACATGAAACACAGGCCCTAATATCCTATGCGAAAACTTAAAAGGCATTGGACCCACAGTACTTGATGTTAACAAAGTCACTTTGGGCACTTCGGCACTTTTCTTATTATTGAATTAGCCGGAGTTTCCACTGCGGTAGCAGCACCTGGGTTGATAGCAGCTTCCAGCAGCAGGAGGAAGATCAAGATGGCCGAGGCAATGGGGGACATGTGGTGAAGAAGCTGAGCCATCTCCAGAGCCAACAACCTAGCACATGGATTGCCACACAGGCAGCAGAGCATTATATGGAGAAATGTATGGTTAGGTGTCTCAAATTAAGAAAACATCAATAGCCTCTATATTAAAGAGTCAGAGAGTGCCTATATATGGCCTATGTAGTCTATCCTTGTTCCACGATGACATGTAGCTGGACTCTTGTGCTTCATATATGTTGCCTAGATCAGTAAAATAAACATGCTTCAAGGCATAACATTTGCAGCCACGATATTGAATACATATAGTCCTCAAACTAGCGTCATCGGAGTAGGGTGCATCTGGAATACAAGCTTACCGTTGATCCACTCTACCTCCTTGCTGACTGCTTCATCTTCATCATCGCACTTAGCTGTGGCAAGCTAGAACAGGTCAAGCGGTGGTGTCATGAACGAGAGCCTCAGATCACAGGGCATGAGGGTCACAAGGTGGTGCTGTGATGAGCATGCATGCTGGATGGTGTCATCTGAACACAGGGATGTATGTACTGGTATTCTTGGTCGGACTATGGCATGTTCTAGGGCACACAGCCAGAAGGTGCTAAATGGCATCGCATATCTCAGGGATGGGCACAGCTGCTTGGACAAGGGTGCAGCTGCTGTTTCACGTGAGCGCTAGTGTGCCACGACCAATCATCAGATGTCAGCGGCCCAACATATGTCATTATGCAAATGTTGTCTCTCATAGCAGAGTCGTGAATTAGAGAGTCCACCAGCAAATTAGGCTTTTTTTTTCAGTGTCCATTGGCAATACAATTTCTGTAACAGAACATAAGATATCCATCTAATTGAAACTTTGTTATCAAACAATCCATTGCAGCGGGCATGACCTTACGACTCAAGGCATCAGTTACATCATTGTCTCTACCTAGCATATAGTGGATATTTAAAATGCTTAGGAACTTTTGACTGCCCATGTTAATGATTTGGGTAGGTCTCATGAAATTAATTATCTAGAAGTGAGATGATTGATGTCGAGATGTCCTATTTTCTTATGTCATTTACATAAATGGACAAATGACAACATTATTGTAAACAACATTGTGTAAGTGATTAAAATATATTTTGTGTTTCTTAATCATGCGCATGATGTATGATTTACATGCTGAAAAGCATCTAGTTTATACCATTATTTCAATTGAAAACCATGGCAATGAACATTGAACTGTAGTCTACCATTGAATTATAAGAGAGATAAATATCAGTATACTCTTAAATACAGTTCATACTATATAGCACACACTCCACCAACAAGAGGGTTATATAAGTGTGCTAATCCATGACTACATTCTTTCATTTGAGTTGAAATATGAAGAGGGATTTATTATAGAATTTGCCTACAAAATATGTTGTGTATGAATGGGAGGCATGGAGAGTGTGTTCAAGTTAAACGAAGCCAAGGCAGGGATTGAGATCTTAACTATTTGCCATTCGGGATTGCGGCTTTAGGACAAATGTGAGGGCCTGGATAGGGAGGATACACAATGCCCTTTGACAGGTTGGTGACCTTCTGATTTTTCCTCACCCTGCTTGAAGAAGTGCCATATCGGACTCTTGTTCCTTATTGGGATTCAACTGTTCTGTTTTGAGGCTTCTAGAAATAGAGGCTTCTGTAACCTCCGGCTTTCCTTATGTAGCGCAAAACGGTTTTAGGGCAGTTGTTACCCTTTTGCAGTGACTAGAATTACGGAATTAGCAATTCTGCTTAACTGAACATGTTTCTCGAGGCAACCGAATTGAACCACACACAGCTGTCTAATACTGTTTCTATAATTCTATCTGCATCGTCCTAGTATATTTTCTGTTCAATGATGCAGCACAGCCTCGTAATACACAGAACGTCTGGGGAATACAAAGAAACGGTAGTGGTGCCTCTTAGCTACTGTATGGTTGAACTTCACGTGTTAGGCATCTTGCACTTGGCGTTGGCATATATATTTTGTCCGCAATATTGGTGTAGGCATATATCACTGAAGTATATTATTTCAGGGTTGGTAGGAAGCAATTATTTTTCCAAGATCGGTGTGGGCATATATATATTATCTGCATTTCCATGTAGCCACAAGCTGCCTTGCTCTATCCACAACACATGAGTGCTAGAGGGACATGTCCATACTGCATATCCTAGTTTTTATTGGTTTTCAGTTTCTCTATTAGTTTTCAGTTTCTAATCTAAAGACAAATGGTAGGGATGCTATTCATGGACTTATGGAAATGGGATGCACTAGGAATTCTACTTGCAGGAGCAGTCCGTGAGTGCGTCTTGTGAGGAGGGCAGGGGAGAGACACTACAGGTCTGGGGCTACGGCTCGTCGTGGTCGGAGTAGACCTGGAACTGGTTGTCGTGGCTGCGGTGGTCGTGGCGCACAGAGATGCTCCACTTATTCCTGGGTGGATATCTGTATGATCAAGCAGCAGCCGGAGCCGCAGCCGCAGCCGCGGTGTGATCTTCCTTTGACTGCCATATCATTCTTGAAGAACAATAGTATGCGGCGGGAGTATGCCGGTGATCGAGGTCCTATTCACCAAAAAAAAAAAAAAATGCAAAACTGCGGGTTCTGCATGTTTGATACGCTGACGTGTGCACTTGTTGACCGGCCGGGAGCCACACTGCACTGCATGCAGCTTTCTACATACAGGTGAAGGTACTGGTAACTGCTTGGAACAAATTGTACGATTCATCACATGCAAGGCTGCTATGCCATGATGCCCTTGCTCTGCGCGCGTTGGGTCATACATTTTTTTTTTGAAGAAGGATAACTTAATTCAAACCATTTCGGTTCGTATGTAGTTTTATAGGTGATCAAGGAATGAGGGTACTCTCCAACTTCATTATCAAAAATTATCATGACCCCAGAACAAATAAAATTTATGAAACCACAGTTTCAATTATTTTAATTCATCACATATAGCAGCCACTGCACCAATAAAGTTCCACATATATTTAAATCTTGCAGAAATATGAGATCCTCATCGCCCCCGACCCACCCACACCCACCCAAAGAAGTATCCTTACATCAGAATAAGCTTTAGTTCATATATATTTTTTTAAAAAAAAAAAAGATAACGTATAATTTTCCTTGAACATGCACGAGATATATCCAGAACTTTAAAAATTCGTCCTGCAATTTCTATGGTTCTTTTCGATTTACAAAATTACTAGCTACCTAAGGGTGGCATGAGTCGCATGACCCAACATGCCACTATGTTTGTAGCATGCTAGTGAGTCTAAACCTCAGTAAGAGAGGAAATTGGACTAAGCAGCATATCTTACAAACCAGGGTTCCACATAGCAGTATGCCAAATGTTGGGTTTTTTTTTTTTTTTGTTGTTCCACTGATGGTCATAATCGTGATAAGGCGATTTCAGTTTGGCATCACTGTAACTTTTCAGAAATATGCTACTATTTCTAGCAAACCATTTTTATTCATGAACATGAAAGAGATACACGTACGTTAAAGAAAAGCACACAATTAAAAGCTGATCACAAATAGTGAACAGACAACATATAACACCAGCCAAAGCATCTCTCTTTTCTTATCTCTACAAGGACCACGGGCTGTACTTTTGGTACTAAAATGTCCGCACCACGACACTCGATCCCCGCTAGCATGCCTACTGCATACACCATTCCGAGTTGATCGATAGCCTCCATGCATTCTAAAGATCCTCAAACGGATTCTGCCAAGAGATTTTTTGAAATAATTAATAACCATCAAGAATGAAATGAACAAAACAAAACAGTGTGAAAATAAAACACTGCAGCAGAGGCAATTGTACGTACCTCCACCTGACCAGCTTTCTCCAAACTCTGTTTGGTCAAGTGGGAGACCCAATCTCGCAGGGCGTCAACGTAACTGAGTGCAAACGTGAGAAGCAAGCAAACAATCAATCACAGGTAGCATGTATATCAACCACTAGAATTCACACAAGCTGCATGCATTTTCAATGGGACGGAGAGGAGAGGATACATACGGGTTATCATCGTCGAAATCCATGTAGCCGGTCCTGCTGCCGCCGGCGCCGTCCTCGCCGGGCTTTGTGGTGCCAACGTTGTTGCTGAGGCGGTTCAGCCAGTGCTCCTGCTCCGGTGTGGCACGAACCATCCTGAGCGGGCCGGCACCGAGCGGCTCGTGTGTGTCTCCGCGTAGCGGTCCAGCCACTGTGCCTCGTCTTTGTTCGCTTGCCGAATCCTCATGCCGAACTTCTTCTCTGGTGTTTCCGCTGTGGTAGCAGCAGCTGGGGCCAGAGCAGCTTGCAGCAACAGGAGGAGGGAGATCAAGATGGCTGGGGCGATGAGGGACATGTGGTGAAGAAGACGAGACATCTCTAGCGCCAACAGCCTAGCACATGGATTGGCATAGAGCCAGAGCAGAGCATTATATGGAGAGATATGTTGATGCTGTTTTGATTGCTGTGCTGCTATGATTTACAAGCTATCAAACATGGCAGTATCACGCGGCACATGCCTTCTACCTGCCCAACAAGTACCAGCTCCGTGAGTCCTCAAGAAAGTACTGGCCGCAGACCTGATGTATGGTTAGGTGTCTCTAATTAAGAAAACATGAATTGCCTATTAGCCTCTCTATATATTAAGTGAGTCAGAGAGACAAACGACATGCTTCCATAATATTGAATTCATATAGTCCTTTGATCCGGCTGCATACAACGGTACAAGCTTACTTTTGATCCGCTCTACCTTCTTGCTGACTGCTTCATCTACATCAAAGCACTTTGCTGCAACTACGTACCATGGTTTGGAGAATTGGCGGTGTCATGACCCAGGGAAGTTCTGAGATGTACCGACAGTCTGTATTAGTCTATGGCATGGTCTGGGGCACAAAGCCACCCGGTGTTGGAAAGCATCGCACAAGCAGTGTTGCAGGACTACAAAATACCTTGTGTATGTGAGGCATGGGGAATGTGTTCGAGTTAAACAGCAGCAGAGGCAGGGCATGGGCAGGATGTGAACTATTTACCATTTAGGATTGTGCCTTTGGCACAAATATGAGGGAGTGGCGTGGAAGGAATATCACAGAGCCACGTCACAGGATGCCTTCTGATTATTCCTCACTCTGTTGGTGGAACAGTGATGGAACTCTTGTTCCTGTTTTTTTAGAGTTTCAGGGTCCAAGACCCCGGCCTTTCAATTGTAGGAACTCTTGTTCCTTATTAGGACTCAACTGTCCCTCAGGATTACACTTATGTAGCACAAAAG
This sequence comes from Hyparrhenia diplandra, assembly GCA_015847255.1. Classification (NCBI taxonomy): domain Eukaryota; kingdom Viridiplantae; phylum Streptophyta; class Magnoliopsida; order Poales; family Poaceae; genus Hyparrhenia; species Hyparrhenia diplandra. The sequence continues at coordinate 66,857 of JADLZK010012868.1, forward strand.
TGTTTTAGGACAGCTCTTATCCTTTAGAAATGATCATATTAGGAATTAGCAATTCTGCTTAATTGAACAGGCTTTCTTGGAGGTACGGTACGTACGACTGTCTCCTTGAACCTGCTGGTCACGCCACTGATCTAGCCTGTTGAAAATCTGTGCGTATTTCTCTAGCTTTAACAATACTTCAGGAACCATGCAATGCAAGGACGTCTGAAATGTTTCATAAAAAAAGACGTGCAAAATAGCTGCACATATATGAAACTTTCAGCTGACTAATTGTACTGCCGAATTGAACCACACAGCTGGCTAATAACCGTTTCTATATATCAACGTCCTACTAGTATCTTTTTGTAATCGATGATCCAGCACGGTCTCAGAATATGCAGAACGGCTGGGGCAAGCCTAGAAACAGTAGTGGTGTCTCTTGGCTACTGGTTCTGCTTGAACTCGAAGTGCTAGGCATGTTGCACTTGGCGTTGCTTAAGTATACTATTTTAGTGTACATAGAAAACAATTAATTTTACCAGATCGGTGTGGGCATATATATTTGGTCCACATTTCCATATAGACACAAGTTTCCTTGATCTATCCATAACACACGAGTATAACTTTGATTTGTATAAGCAATTACCCATACGACTGCATATCCTAGTTTTATTAGTTTTCAGTTCTAATCTAGAAACAAATTAAATGCAAGGGATGTTATTCATGTACTTATGCAAATGGGATGCACTAGGAATGGGATGCACTAGGAATTCTACTTGCAGCTGTGTTTTGTGATTTTGCTTGGATGCTATGCTGAGTTGGTCACCCAATGCTAATTCGGTCAATCAATACGCTCAATTGGTCAAACTTGAGATGTTTTGACTTTATAAGAAAGTTAACAACTTATAATTTTGGATGGAGGGAGTATGGTGGAAGATAGAAGGTTCAATGTTCTGAGTTGTTATGTTGTATCAACTCAAAAAACAGTGCAACATTGTACCGAATATGAGGGTGGAGTGATCCCACAACCCAAAGAGGTTTTTTGGCCTGGGATTCTACTAGAAAATTGTAATGATAATTGCTTTTAATTAGCTTTCATTTCCAAACAAAAATTGGGATCATCATTTTGGAAACAGAAACAAAATTAGGAGAAACATGTAGTTTGGACAGGATACTACTACAAAATGTATTTTAGAAGCCAGGCTAATTTATTAACTGAGGAGGTCCAAATTACACCATATCCATGTGAACTTTAATGGTGGTTGTCGGTCCACCTTAGGAGACAATAAAGAAATGTTTATGTACATAAGTTTTAAGAGGCGTCGCAGAGGCAGATGATTGACAGGGGCCTAGTCTCTCTATTCTCTCCCCTCGTCTATCTTTCTCTGTTCTTTAAGCCGGGCTTGGCAGACCAATATGACAGACACCCAGCCATCTAGTGGTAGCCTGACCTTCCCTCCTCCCCCGACTCATGGCGGTCTGCATAAGCATGCTTCTGTAAATCCAGATTAACAGTGATGGTAATTCGGAGCACATTTGGATGGTGCAGATAGCGTGGGAGCACATATGTGCTACACTGTATATTCGCTCCCTATAGACACATATACAGAAGACCACTCTGAAGAGAAATACAGCAATATCGTTGTGAATGGCTGAACCCTATGCTTCTTTTCATATGATGTATTTTGAGTTGGCTGGGTGCTTTTGATGTCGGATAATCATTGGTTGTGGTGTTCTGGTGATGTTGGTTTGCCACCTGGTGTTTAGTTGTGTGGTTCACTAAAACTGTTGGTTGTTAGTCCATGATGAATTTTGTAGGTTGCTTGGCTGTTGGCTGCTTTGCAGTAGATATCTGGGCGAGTCTGCCACTTTCTTTTGCTTTCTCTGTAAAACTCTTGATTGCTGTCTATTTCCGTTGCTTGTTAATACAGCAGGTCTGCTTCTTGCCTGGGAAACCAGGCTATTTTTGTTTTCAATTATTCCCTAAGTCTCGATGATAAAAACAAGAACATGCAATGCATCTGGAAACTTGGGTTAACATGGGTTTCGAAATTCAATGCACTGCCTCTCTTAAGCCTGTGTTTAGCTGTCTCTGAAAAATGGTACTGATCTAGCGGTGGGAGGATGTAACAACAATTGCAAAATACTTCTACTTTTAAGAGTCAGTAGAATAAATAAGTAGACTTACAATGTTGTAAATGCTCTACTATGAATGGATGATAAAAAATGTATTTTTTCCAAAGGGTGTGTTCGTGTATATGTGTCACTTCTACAGTTCCCTCATTATAAATATAGTCATTATATATAGCTAAATACTGGGCACGTATTGCCACCAAGTATAATCAGACACTAGCATGCATACACACGAATAATGAAACTTTTATTTTTTATATTGAAATGGGATGCATTCGGGAATGTAACTGTAGGTCGAAGAACATGAGTAGGCCGAGTGCAGCAGTGTGAGGTAACTCTAGAGAAACCACGTTCCATGTCCCCAGCGTACTCACACTCGATTTTGTCAGATTTGTGCTTGCTGAAATGAACACACAAGGTTTTGGCCAGCTAGAAGAGGAAGCATCAAGTACCCGAGCGTGACTATTGGACGAAATAAGCACGCCACAACAGCCCCTTCTTATGGCCAATACACTCCAGGCGTCTGTTTCTACATGCACGCAACTGGCTTTCCATTATCATGGACAAGGGAGGTTGCCCTTATCATGCATAAGGTCAACCTTGAATCACCATATTTTTTCTGACTTGAGGAAAACCCCAATGCAATTCAACCAGAACAGGGAAACCTGGAACAATCATATGTTGTGTGACATTCTGCAAACATGCAGGATACCTTAAAAACCGTCCAAGGTTTCTAGTGCTATCCCCGACCAAGTCATATCTTCCTCTGTAATATTGTTCTCCACACAAAGTGCGTGAAGCTGTATGTGTTTTTTTTAGATAAACGAATCGAATTTTATTCCGGTCTCAGTGTCTTTAATTTCCTTGTCACATGAACATTTAATCATTCATATAGTCAAACTGGTATGTGTTCATATCCATAATATATAGGCATCATACTTCACCGTTCCAACTAATAAATAAAGATAATGATTATATATTGTTGTATCTAGAGAGCACGCACGAATGCAGATCCTGGAACAGGTGAAGAAATCAGGAGAGAGCTATCTGGTCTGTGTTGGTCCATTCGAGCTGTCACGGAAGACAAACAAAAGAAGTTACTAGATCTTTCTTCAATGTTCAATTGGTTACAGTGTTGTGACAAATGGGAGCCAAGGGGTCAACTCACAGAATACAATAAACCCTTGTGCCAACAAGTATATATTATGCGAATATTCACATAGGCCGGCCTCAAGCTAATTACACAGCCCATAAGGAAAACCAATGTTTACATTTATGACGACATAAATGGAAAAATTATTCCGCGATGGCCATTCACACGATCGACCAGAAGATGCACGTGCCCACGACTGATGGCCCACGTGCTCACACACTCCCTCTCGATGGCGGCTCCGGCATCGGGCGACCTCGTTCATCCCCCCAACGAGCTCCTCCTCATCTCCCAACTCCAATGGATATAGAAGGGCCCGGCCAAGCAGTGGGGAAGGAGACCGGACAGCTTAGGGTCCCGACAACTGCGTCTAGGCTAGGGAGGGGTGGTGGCTCCATGGTTGAAGGGACAGACTCACCGTGGACGGAACTCGCCATCACGGAAGGGGGAGGGAAATAAGGGCGGCTGCCGCAGGCGCTAGAGCTCGACTTAGTGGGATGGTGATTGGTGGCAGGTGCGACGAGGAGGATATGGGTGGGGTGCTCAACGGTGATGGATGACAGGGTGATGGACAGACGTGGGGACTCGATGGCGACGGACGGGGCAACGAAGGATGGGTGAGGTGGCTCGATGACAAACATGGCACGGGGAGGAAGAAGGGTTGCACACATCACGTCTCGGCTGAATTACCTCCCGACTTAAAACCCAAAAGGTTGAAGCCCCTTTGCCACCTTTTGTTCTTTTCTTTTATGAACTCAAGTGTAATTAATTAAATCAGAAAATATATAGTTACAAGGGGAGAAGTAATATTTTAGCCCTACTTTTGGGGAACAAACTGGTTAAAGAGTATATGCTGCGCCATAATGCGGTTGGCCTACCAATTAAATAGATGGTTAGGTCCCTCACTTAAAGAAGATATCAATTGCTATTAATTGAGGCAGATAGCGCCTATATGTATGGTCCATGGCTATCCTGCTTTCAAAATGGGTTATAAATAGACTCTCGTGCCTTATAAGTTTTGTTAGTCAGTATGAAACAAATGTGCTTCTAGGCATAATATTTGCACTCATGAGATCGCATACATATTGTCCACAAACCAGTACGTGTCATGGGAGTGGGATGCATCTGGAGTTCTAGGTGCAGTGAAGACAGGGCCAAAGGACTGCTGCGTGGCATAGTGGCTATTATCTGTAGTGAAGCCTGGTCCTAAGTCAAGTCCTGTCACACGTCGCCGTCGTCAGGAACTATCTGGTCTGTGTTTGTCCACTTGAGCTATCATGGAAGAGAGAAACAAAAAATGTTACGAGGTCTTTCTTCAATGTTCAATTGGTTATAGTGTCGTCACAAATGGGAGCCGAGGGGTCAACTCAAAGAATACAATAAACCCTTTGTCCCAACAACTATATTACCCAAATATTCACATAGGCCTCAAGCTAATTATAGAGCCCATAATAAGGAAGACCAATGTTCACACTTATGACTACTTAAATGGAAAATTCATTCCTCGATGACCCCTCACTCGATCGACCACACGACCCATGTGCCCACACTCGATGACCCACTTGCTCACACACTCCCTCTCGGACGGAGGCGCCATCTTCGGCGAGGTCCTTCCCCTCCTCGTTCTTCCCTCGACGAGCTCGTCCCCCTCTCCTTTCCCAACTCTAGTGGATATATAGGAGGTTCCGGCCAGGCGGTGGGGAAGGAGACTGGGCAGCTTAGGGGCCCTGGGGGGAGGTGGCTCCATGGTTGAAGGGAGAGACTTGCTGTGGTCGGAGCTTCGCCGTCGTGGGAGGGAGGGAAATAAGGGCAGCTGCCGAGGCGCTAGGGCTCGACTCAGTGGGATGGTGGCTGAAGGTGGGGGCGACGAGGAGGATAAGGGTGGGGTCCTCAATGGCGATGGACGACAGGGTGGTGGTGGCCCGTGGCGGCTCGGACGGCGGCGTGCGTAGTGGTGAAGGAGGGGCGAGGTGGTTCGACGGAGAGGGTGGCGTGGGGGGAGGAAGAAGGGTTGCGCACAGAATGACATGGCTTAACTGCTTCCCGACTTAAAACCCAAAATGTTAAAGCCCCTTTGCCACCTTTTGTTGTATCTATTATGAATTCATGTGTAATTAATTAAATCAGAAAATTTATAGTTACTAGGGGGAAAGTATATTTTAGCCCTACTTTTGGGAAAAAAAACTGGTTAAAGAATATAAGCTGCACCATAATGTGGTTGGCCTACCAAATATGGATGGCTAGGTTCCTCTAATAAAGAAGGTATCAATTACTATTACTTGAGGCAGATAGTGCCTATATATATGCTCGATGTCTATCCTGCTTTCAAAATGACTATAAATAGACACCCGTGCCATCAGTAAGACACAAATGTGCTCTTCTAGGCGTAACATTTGCTGTCATGAGATCGCATACATACTGTCCACAAACCAGTGTTTCAGGAGTTGGATGCATCTGGAATTCTAGCTGCAACAAAGACAGGGCCAAAGGAATGCTGCGTGGTGTAGTGGGTACTATGTGTAATGCGAGCAGGTTAGCAGTGAAGACACAGGTGAAAGTGTATCATAGGAATCTGTCTCCCAGGTGCGTGCGGCCTAGTGCTAAGTCAAGTCGTGTCGCGCGTCCTGCTGCAGGACCAGGATGGGACTAGTCTGTTTGCACTTACGCACGCGTGCCCCGTCAGTGGACTAGTAACAGATGAGAAAGCGAGCTCCCAAGTCCAGCAACAAGGCCAAGCATATTGCCGAACCTGCGTCCAGAAGCAGAGCCTAACGCCTGGCCCAACCTGGGTTAATTGAGTTCTTTATTGATGTACTGACGTCATAAGAGGAAGAAGGAAACAAGTTTTGTAACAGAAAGCTAAACTCTATTCAATTTGTCCTCGCCACTGCTGTCTGTTCTTCCCGTTCCTCAAGTATTCTTCTCTCTTTTTATCTATCGGTAGATAGTAATTGGTATCAAAGACTTACTAGATCTTGATCATCACGCTACATCCCAGGACCATTTAACTCACCTCGGCTCCATCCATCCCATCGCGTGATGGATCTCAATAACTAATGTGTCCATGATGATCGAGTTTTGCCACTGCTTTGACGAGCATGATGCCAAATGCGAACAGCAATTTTTGTCCAACCATGATAGCAACCATGTCGCCTGCGCCGCCAACATAGATCAACACCTAGTTGCCCTAGAGTCAGTCTGTGCTGATCTGGAGTCCCATAGCGCTCCACAATCTAGCCAATGCCAAGCAGGATGACTGTGTCGCCGCTGCGCTGGCATCTAGCACAATGCTTGCTTCATCCCATCACTGCCTTACATACAGCTCCAGTGCTCCTTGTTTGGCCCATGGTTCAGAGGAAGCTTCATGAACATCAATTACATTATGACCAAATCAATCTCCCGGACATGATCATTGAATTAAATTATGACCAAATCACTCTCCCAGACATGTTTCTCATGTAGTAATATATCATGCTTTTTCCTCACCTTCTATCGGCACTAACTTATTCTTTTTATTCTTAATTCTTAATACAATCTCCTGTATGTAAAACCCATGGTTCAGAGGAGATTCTGACAGTGGGAGCTACCATAGGTCAGATAGTATTGGTCAAGTTGGTCCAACATTTCCAGAATTAGTACGTACATATAGTTGAACCAGCAAACATCAATATTGGCTGTTGAAGACTTAAGGTGAGCCAGAGAACGGAGGAAAAAAATTATATATAGCCTCTGTCCAGCCTTCTTCCACTCTTAAATATAAACGTAGTAGGTCACATATATATTTGCATCAGTTTGTAACATACAAGCAATGTGTTGTGTGTTCATAAGTAACTTTAGCATAGGAGTGGGTGGCATCTGGATTGTATTATTGTTGGTTCCAGTGTGGTGCTACACTCATGGCAGGCATCAAGCACAGACACTATGTCGAGTGTGGTGGAAAGAGGAGGTGCCGGGCACAGTCAGCAACAATTCCCAGCACTGACAGACAAGCTATATATGTGACATGCGACCTTATAGTATACCGAGCACTAGTGTAGCCCTGCCATCTAGTCATTCACAGGTATGTCGTAGTCCAACAAAACACATTTTAAGTTACACCACTGATCATCATCTACATGGAAGTATTTGATTTTCTAAAGGAAAATAGTCATAATAAAAAAGTAGAAAATAATGCATAGAGAATGCTGGAATACTTCAGTTCGATGTAAAGAATAATTCATGTTCTAGAAACTTATTAGGAACACAAAATGATACTAATTATAGTTCAGCTAAAACAATAGTACGTACAAAACAGATGGAAGTACAAAATGTTAAATAGTATGAAAACTACCTCTGCCACATTTGGGAGCAACACATATGATCTGTTCTTAATTGCATAGTGTCTCCTATGTTTTATTCCACCTGAATGTAGCAGCGGTGATTGCACCCTATGTGTGGTGCTTGTGCTGAGGTCGGAATAGCTGCTGTAATACCATGGACTCTACAATGAGTTTAGTGATCTTGGTGGTTGAATGACAACTTATCCAATAGGACTAAGAATTGTTGTAAGTATACATGTATTTCTTCTTGTGGACATAAAATGGACCTGAGCTCGAAAATGTGAAGATCGAGGAATCAACACAACTTAAATAGTTCACTCCGATAGCACCGAGCTGAGCTGGAAGAGGTCAGTTTATTAGCAGGGATGCATGCTTGTTGCCGGACTGATATATATCGACGAGGTTGCTGAAGGATATATATGTACAGGTTGTCAACATCTAGATGGGTTCGTTCCAGGCGACAAGGAGTGGTTGTAGAGGAGAATTACGCCAGGCTGCAAAGTTGGCCGAATGACATAGTTCCGCCAACAAATCCAGGTGACTCTGGATCGGAGGACATCGGGTACGCTGCACGACTGATCATGTACACATTAGATCAAATGCCCAATCACAAGTATAGTATCATAAAAACATATTGATCAGGACAATCAAGACAATGCAGATCAGGTCATGTTACATATTGACATAATCTAGACAATTCTAGCTAGGAATGAGTTTCAGATCAGGTCGACAATCAAGATATTATTTTAAAATAATTTCACAAGGTGCTTTCTATATATATACATGAATAGAAAGCAAGTCTGTCACATGCCCGTCACGGGCCATATCCGGCAGAGGAGATGGGCTAGCCTGGGCCCAAGAAGAGGGAGTCATAGCGTGCAGCCGCCGCGGCCTGCCCTAGGGTGCACCATCGTCTCAAGTTACCATAACGAGTTAGTATTGGTTTAGGAAATTGAGTGTGAAAAAGGAGAATCCAATTCGATAAGGGTCTCCTAGTTTGCTGAGGAGTCAAGTCTAGTCGGGGCTAAAAATAGTTGGGAGATGTAAGCAATTTAGTCAAGTAATAAAAAGTGTTTTATCCCTTTGTTCTCGAGCTTTCTAGCTCACACGCACCGATGCGCTAACCCTACCCACGCCCTCACCCTAGCCACCGCGACGCCGCTACTGCTGCCGCCACTCGCCACCGGTCACCCCGCTGTGACCCTCACAAAGTCACGGAAAACAAACAAGAAACGATAATTGGTATCTGAACAGATTCTGGGAATTAGTAGATCATGAATTTAGAAAAAAAAGATACTAGGAAAAAGAACCATATCATTTGGTGTTGGTACGATTGAGACAGAGTTAAAAATTCACTGCATGTGAAAAGGAGAAAAGAAAGAAATCATTTGGAGTATGCATATGATGTTCTCTCCCCATATGAAAAACTATTTCGTGGTGGTGGAATTCGTGTGTTATGATTATCTATCGCTCATGAAAATGGATTCGAGGTCCCTACAGTGATATATTAAAAAACATAAAGGACAAGTGACGATTAAGAGGTACAAGTAAAGGTAAAGGGAGAAGAACTGAGGAAAAAAAAAAAATAACAGATGATTTAGGAACCATGATAATAGAGGTTGTTCTTGACTAGGCTTCATTCTGTACTTGAGCAGTTTAAACTCCTTGAAGAAAGCATGTCTGGAATAAACCCTTTTGTTCTTGAGCAGGCTTCATTCTGTTACAACAGCATGAATCCATCTGTTCTCCATGCTCTCTAGCTGTTGCCTTTAAAGATAAGCTCATTTCTCGCCGACTAAATTGTCCAACAGACACTGACAATGATTTCCATAAAAAAAATGTTTGTTGAATTGATGTTTAATTAAGTTGATTGAAGATATCTGGGAAAGAGCTGTTCAGAGGGATATCAATGTTTACAATATTCCAGCATATCTATACTATAAAAGAGGGAAGGAATTGATAGACACGTGTCATGATCTCATCCGTCGGATTCATCCAGATTTCCCATCCGATGGTTGTCTAGCGTGACGAACCTTAGGTGACAGGGTGTTTCGCTCCCCTTCGTTTCCAATACTCGCAGCGATGATCGCGGCTCCGAAACGGCGCCAAGCATCCCGATACGGCGCCAGCATCCCCGAAACCCCAGTGTCCCGCGCGACTCGCCTCCTCTCAGCACAGCCCCCGCGTGATTTACCAGTGCCTCCTCGCGACTCGCACCTCACTTCCACCTATCGACAAGTTACCCATCGTTGCTTTCTCGTGGAGGGCACGATCAGAAACCGCCGCAGACCTGCCCGTCCTCATCGTGATTTCCCTGCCCGTCCTCATCGCGATTTCTCGCGGACTGGAACATCGCTGGCGTCGGCACCGCACAAAGCGCCGCCACGGCCGTCGCTACGAGAGTACTGCCACTGCAGCCGACGACGTCCTGCTCCTTCTTGCCGACGACCTCCAGGCTGCCTCTAACGGAGGCGACTCCTGCTCCCCTGCCAGCCCCGATGAGAAGAACACGTCTCCGCTGAGAGATCCCACCGTCTCCCAGGTATGCTCTCCATCCACCTTCGGTGTACGTTGATCTGTGACTTAATTGGATTCGAGACATGGGCAATGGTTCGTAGAACTGATTTTGAATCTCCAATGGGGATAACGATTAATTCAACATGGAACTCAGTGATCTCGGTGATCTCACATGAGCTCCTGCCCTTGATGGCTTGATGAGCGCTAATCCCATCCCCAACCCCGGCGCTTCCTGTTTGATGACCGACTCCTGCAATCCCAGCAGGCCCTCACCTCTATCCTCGTTGTACTCTGTGGCATCGCCTCCGCCTAGGTAACGACACTGAACACCCCCAAAACCGTGCATGCAATTGTTAATTATCCAAAAAGCTTTTCTCCAATATGTTATGATATAACGTTGTCTTGGAATTTTCAACATTGGATGGAATCAGCTGATGCGACCAAGTGAATTGATTTGTTTGTGTGGCGAGCACGACGGATAAGTTTATTCTTTATCTGATTTCACAACAGGATTCCGTGGATATATACTGAAGTTTTTTAAAAGGTCTCCGTGGTGAATAATTGGCTATTGGCCATTGCAATTTGCAATTGTTGCCTCTTTGGTTATAATTGGCACAGAGCTTTTTTTAGATGTAGGAACATTATATACACACTAAAAGATTACACATCCTCGTCAAATAAGCTCATGCAAATAAATATTTTTCTTTGTAATATAGGCAGATTACACACTTAGAGAATCATTTTTTATATGATCTAGAGAAAATAGATTATCAAATTGATTGTTAACTATTATAACTTTAATTTTGTAATATAGGAAGATTACACACTTCCTAATGTTTTCTTTCTATCACTCCTATTTTCTCATTCAAACGCTTCGATTTTGGGTCAACCTTATTTTTCTTGTTCTGGCATCACCACTGCGACTGCTTCCTAGGACACAATGCTGGTGCATGCAAAGGTCGAGGCCTGGGGCAACTAAGTGCACCGGACAGGATAGTGGCAACTCGCTATGCTGCAAGGTTGGCCTCTCATGCTACCATCAAGTCAAATTAAATAGAGAAACTTTTGTCCTTACCATATCGTCTCATTTTATTGTAATATGATGCTGTCCAAAAAAAAAAAAAAAATGTAATGTAGATATGTTTAGTTGTTTACTATCATACTATCTTTTGTAGAGTCTTGAAATTCATGTGTACATTCAGTTGCATTTAAGAAATGTACTGTGAATAATACTCTCTAAAATTGCAAATCTTTCTTTTTGTCTTCTCTTATCCTTGAGAGATTCAATCAGGTGAATGAAAAAGTTATAAACTGTATAAAATGCCACTAAGAAACTAGAAGAAAGGATCATTGATTACTTGCAAGTGATATACAAATTTTATTAATGTAGTAATATGATCTACTTGATGAAGTAGAGAGCACTCCTTGCCAGCTTTTAAATGTTACTGGAATTACCATAAAATTGCTTCTCTTTCAAAAGATAACTTGTATTACAAGATGGCTTTCCATGTGGGCATGGTTTCTGTTTTTTGGAGACTATTATCAGCTGGTAATGAGTAGCTGTGAAATCAGCCGTACATTACATTTGTTATCGAAATATACATGCTGCTATTTTTTAGGCTAAAAAAAAAAGGATCGAGGACTCTATGTAGAGGTAAGCTTAACCCTAAGCAATTCATATATCAACTAATTCGTGTCTCACTGGCAAACAAGAAAAATGCAGCTAACCTAACCAGATATGGTAAGCATTATTGAAAAATTCTTGTGCTTTACATTACCCTGTCATCTCATTTATTAACACTAAACATATAGTGCTGGTTTTAAGAAAAACCAAGGGTTGTGGCCTCTATGTATAGGTCAGTTGAGCCCTTAGCAATTCATATAATAAACTAAGGTGCATCTTACTGGCATATGTATTCCATGGTTAGGATTCTATATTAATATAATTCTATTAGAATAATGCATAGCTGACATAGCCAAAAAAATTTTAGGAATAAAAAGAAGAAGCAATTTATTTTTGAACATTGTCAAACAGAACATAGGAAAGAGAGAATTGTCTATGCTATTCTACCTCTTCAACTTGATAATTTCTATGATAGCATGTGTATATATATGCCCTCACTATGTTAAGTAGTTAACAATAGAGTTTTAATTTTGTTCTGTGGCTATCCTTCTAGATTAGCTGATAGATCGAAGATTGTGCGGAATAACAAGAATCACTTAGTTATTCACCATTAATATAACATTATTAAGTTAAACTACGGATTGTGCTGATCTTGAAAATATTTGAAAGATTTATGCCTAGAGGAAAAAAACATGATGGACTATATACTACATGCATGATGTTTATGAACTCTTACATAGACACGTGCGTGTCGCACGTGCATTGCCACTAGTTCTAGTAAAATGACAACAATTTCCAAGCATAAATGTTCAACAGCTTCCTCCACCAATTAGATTCTGAGAGAACACACAGTTGTAAGAGTCATGCTGCATATTTACCCTTCTCAAAATATTTCTGGTGCTGATCCTATCGACAATCAACAGCCAAAAGAGAACCTTTGCTTTGGATGGCATTTGCAAAGCCAAAGCCATTTTTAATTGAAAGAGACAACTGAATGCCCCACCCAATACTTGTACAACTGAATGCTCTGGCAAACTGTGACCCTTTTATTCTTAGCAAATGAGAAAAGTTCAGGAACAATGGCTTCAAAGACTGATCAACCTGTTGGGACATAGATCCCAGTAGGTGGCGGAGGTGCTCTGGCAGAGAAAGCGCCGCCGCGACAGCCTGCACTAACGATTGGGTTTTGTCATCTTCGTGTCACTCTTTTCGTAAGTCGCAAGCAGCACAAGACCTCCGCCACCGTGGCTGGCAGAGGCCACCACCTTCGCTTTGAGGCGCCCCGGGACCGGTGATCTCGCCCGCCGCTGCCGGTCGGACGGCGGAGGTCACCACCTCCGCCTACTCCACGGCGGACACCGGAGGGGCACCGAGGAGTCGATCCAGACGAGGTCCCGACTGCATCGCGTCGGGGAAGCGGTGCGGAGGTCCCCTGAGAGGGCCCCGGCCGGCGTGGCAACCTATCAAGAAGAAGGCGGTGCAGAAAGTACAAGTACGCGAAGGACCCGCGCCGTGCTCAAGAAGGGAGGAATATGCTAGGAATATTGGAGGGCAAACTTGTAATCTTATATTCTTAGGCAATTGTAAAACTATAAATAGGGAGGAGTCCTCCCCTTATGGGGGTTGGTGAATACCATTTATGGACACTTATTATTCACCCCCTGCATTTTACTTCACTACTCTAGCCATTCTCCTCCTCCAGGGCTCCGCTTGGGCGGAGGTTTCATACCGTGTTGAGAACCCCAAGTTCAACACAACCCATATGTATCATGCAGGAACAGAGTATTTCACCATTGTGAATCTGAGGTTTGGCCAAACTATTTAAAATCAGAGAGCAGTTTTAAGGTATCTCTCCAGCAAAAGGATATTTTTTATTGACTAGGCAGTTTTCCATTCTTATAGTGGCAGGATAGTTATTTTCATGAGAGGTTATTAAATACTCTCACGGAAACAACTGATTTCATGGTGGTGTGTGGAGCACTTTCATGTTGGATCTACATTCTCGTGAAAAAGATTACTTCCAGTAGAGTATACTTTTAACCCTCATGGAAAACTGCCGGCCCCACGAAATCTTTTGTTTCTGGTGGTACGTTTGGAGCTTGGGGCAAGCCTGGAACTGGTAGTCTTCACTAATGATTCGAGCACTTTCATGTTGGGATCTACATCCTCGTGAAAATGATTAATGCTCGGGAAGGAGCACAGTGTCTAATTAAGTAAACATGAATTACTATTTTGTGGGACAGAGTGCGTATATGTGGCCTATTTATACCTCGCTTCAACGGAACCGCCTATACATAAGTAGACTCGATCTTGTGTCTCATATATTTGATTGATCAGTAAGACACAAACAATGTCCTTCGAGGTAAAACATTTCGAGTTACGAAATTGCCAACATATTCTCTTCGAATCTTTGTCATGGGATGGGATGCATCTGGAGTTCTAGCTCCAACAAAGACAGGGTTAAAGGCGTGCTGGATATTATTGGTAGTACGAATCAGTCTTCTTAGCCGAGTTGCATCGTGCAGAGGCCAGTCTATTTGCATGAACGCACATGTGCCTATTGGTGGGGACAACTGAAATTGGATCAACTACGACAAGCATGGCTGGACGAGGCCTGGCAACAAGCCCAAATCACTATTCAAGTTGTCCACACCACTCTGTTCTTCTCTTCCTCGTCAAGTCTTCTTTCTCTCTCAAAGACTGGCTAGATCCAGATCACGCTACATCCCACGACGAACTTTTAACTCACCTCCATCGATCCCATCGATCGGTGATGGATCATCCCAATCTCTAATGTGGCCTGGATGAGTTTGGGCACCGCTTTTGACGAGCATGATTCTAAATGCGAACAATACTTGTGCAACCTCAATAGGGATCATGTCACCCTCACCACCCGCCATGGATCAGCACCTCGTTGCCCTAGAGGCAACTTTTCTGATCTGCAGTGTTGCTGCATTGGATGCTTGCTTCATCATCACTGCCTTACATACAGCTCCTTGTTTAGAGCCAGCTCTGATGACCTTGCTTTGTCAACTATCTCCCCAGGTCACCATGATCATAGCCAGTAACAGATTATATGTTCTAATCTCTCCAGGCATAGATTAATTACTTGGATGACACAAATTTATGACAATTATTGATAGGAGATGGAAGCTTCGTGAACACCATATTACGACCAAACCTCTCACTTGGAAAAGTTTATTACTATTCAGTAATTTGACAAATTTTGTGTCAAAAATATCTTCGCAATTTGCACTAAATTTTTATTTTTTTTCATATACTCCAGTGTGTGAAACTCATGGTACAGAGGAGATTCTGACAGTGCATGGGTCAGATTAATTGGTAAGTTGCTCTCCAGCTAGCGTTTCCAGAATTAGTACCTACATATAAGTTGAACCAGCAAACATCAATCACTAGTAACGAAATGATTTTTTGCGAGCACTTGCAAAATCTTTTCCGTGGCGGGCACTTTTTTGCCCGTCACAGAAAATACCCCGCCACATCCATTTTTTTGCGTGGCGGGCATGTTTTACCCGTCACGGAAAATTTATTTTGCGTGGCGGGGCTTAACACGCCCGCCACGCAAAATGCGCCATTTTCCGTGGCGGGCGTGTTAAGGTGCCCGCCACTTAAAATTAATTTTCCGTGGCGGGCGCCCTAAAGGGCCCGCCACGGAAAAATCGCAGCCCAACGAGCCCATCTCAGCCCAGGATGCGACGGTGGTATATATAGTGACGATGAAACCCTAGCCCAACAAATCCTCCCTTTCCTCCCTTGACACTTCTCACACCACCAGCAGCCGAACCGTTTCTCTCCCTCCCGGTCCTTTCCTCCTCACACGCCCCTTTCCTCCCTTTCCTCTCCTCCGGTCCTCCATTCCTCCACGCGCCCCTCCCTCCCGGCAGCTTCTACCAGCGTGGAGGTCCGCCTTCGACATGGAGGTCCCGGCGTGGAGGTCCGGCCAGGTCGACGACATGAGGACGCGGGCGGCGCTCCATCCACGGCGCTGGAGGCCTGGCGCCCCGGCGGCGTCCCTCCTTTGACCGCACATCGGCGGCGCGACGCCGGGCGGCGGAGGAGGTCGGGCGAGGCTGCCGGGCGCGCAGCGGTGGATCTCCGGCGGCGCGCGCTGGATCCGCCGCAGAGCCCGCGGATCCGTGGGGCCCGCTGATCCAGCCACACAGCCCGCGGATCCGGGTCCAGGCGACGGTCTCGGCGGGCGACGCGCTGATCCGCCGCAGCCCGTGGATCGGGGTCAGGCGACGAGATCCGGCGGATCCGAGTCCAGGCGATGGTCTCCGGGGCGGCGCGCGGATCCGACCGCAGAGCCCGTGGATCGGGTCCAGTAACGGTCTCGGCGGGGCGGCGCGCGGATCCGCTGCAGAGCCCGTGGATCGGGTCCAGCGACGATCCCGTGAGTGCTGCCCTAGATGGGCTCGGGCGGGCCGATGGATGGGCTCGGCGGGCCTATCTAGGGTTTTTTTTTTTTTGTTTTCTTGAAATCATTAAGCGTGGCGGGCCTTCTAATCCGCCCGTCACGCAAAATGCGGTTTTTCGTGGCGGGCAGTCTAGCCCGCCGGCGGTGACACAACCATTTACCGTGACCTTGTGTTGGTGACGGGCACTGTTGCCCGCCACCGAAAATCCAAAGTGCCCGCAGCAGAAAATCATTTTGGTACTAGTGAATGTTGGCTGGTGAAGACATAAGTTGAGCCAGAGAAGTCATATATTATATTGTTTCACAAAAAAAAGTCATATATTATATAGCCTATGTCCATCCTGCTTCCATTACATATATATACACAGACTATGTCGCATACTCGCATGCATATATATGTTGCATGAGTTTGCTTGTAACATACAAAGCGATGTGCTGTAGTGACATAATATTTCCCAGAAAATTGCATGCCCTTAGTCGTAAATAATTGTATAGCATAGGAATGGGATGCATTTGGAACACATTTTCTGTCTGAAAATTGCAGGCACCAAGCAAAAGGCGGTCATTCAGCACAGAATCTGAGTGAGTTGACTGTGCAAGAAAGGAGAGGAGCGTTCAGTTGGGTAGCTACAGTGCACACTACTGTCGATAGACAAGCTATGCGATATGCGACCTCATTGTATACCAAGCAGTCCACGATATGCATAGCTGTGTTCCACGCCACTCAGGAGCTGCCGATGGGCTGATGACACAAATGTGCAGTGGTGTCCTGCACATGTCCTGCGCACAGATATGAATAGAAGTTAGTGCTGTTATTTAGCTCTTTAGTCGTCGCTTCACAGGAGAGAGGCACACGGTACACCATCATTATAAGTTCCCACTATTGATAAATAGTGATGAGTCGTAGAGTATGAAATGGGAAGCTCAGGTCTCTACTGTGTCCATTTTGAATTAATTGTTCCAACTTTGAAAAGATATTATATTGTGTTGTAATTGTAAGCCATGTTCAAAGTTTGATAAAAAATCGGGATTGAGAGATGTTGAAAGTAATTAAATTGGTGACCAGTACGTAGTTGGTATGCTCCATTTTGTTTGTAATAAGAGTTAAGACTGTGACTTAGGTTCCTAATGACTTCATCTTTATCAACTATAATAAATTGATATCATATTCCACCTTTTGTTCTTTCTTTTGCGAGATCCAAATATAATTAAATCGAAAAAATTATAATTACTAAGGTGAGATATAATATCTGAGCCTCATGTTGGGGAACAAATTGGTTACAAAAATGATCTGAGCCGCCATAATGCCTTTGTCCTATCTGACAGATAGTTAGGTGTCCCCAATTAAGGAAAAAAAAATGAATTACTGTTACATGGGCCAGAGTGCCTATATGACCTATATATATGTCACAGTGACATACAAGTGGACTCTTGTGAATCTCCTTCGTCGATTAGTAGGACAGAAAAAATGTCCTTCGAGACATAAGATTTGCATTCAAGAAATTACGTACATGTCCTGGGAGTGGTATGCATCTGGAGTACTAGCTGCAACAACGACATGGACAAAGGAGTGTTTGGCGTAGTGGCTACTATCTGTCGTGCAAGCGGATCGGCAATCCTGATTTAGGTAGTGTTTAGTGAAGTTGTCTCGCAGCATGTCCTGGATGATGAAGACACCAGTCTATTCCACAGAGGCATTTGTCTCTATTGACATCGGATCAGCAAGAACATGAACTACTGGAGCAGGTCCTGTAACATGGGCAAAGTAGTGCGACACGTAGGCTTACCAGAATCAGGCAGGTCAACGACAGAGTTATTGCTCGCCCATTCTGGGTTAACCTAGTTCTTTATAGATGTGTAGACATGAGGTGAGGCTAACAAGATTGTAACAATAAAAAACTAACTTTATTCAAGTTGTCCACACAACTGTTGTCTATTCTTCCCCTCCAAGTTTTTTCTTCTCTCTTAGATAGCACTACATCCCACAAGCATTTCACTCACCTTCAGCACTCCTGCGGCATGATGCATCCCAATCTCGATCATGTCCTCAACGAGTTCGGCCGCAGCGTCAATGAGCATGATCCCAAATGGCAAGGATGAGCGTCTCTACTTTATCAAGACAGCTTTGTCTGTGCAGCAGCCGAGGATCAGTGCCTTGTCACCCATATATGAACCAGTCCACACCGATTTGGAGTCTCTCAGCGTCACTAACGCCGATGCCGAATGGGATGACGCTGATGAAGCACTGCCAATGACCCAAAGGATCAAGAACATCACCAAGCATGAGGACCATGCGTTGTTCAACCACTCATTTTGCCTTCACTATCGGGAGCCGTGAAGACACATGACAGACCAACCATTGATCCCAGATCACGTTATGGATCCCAATCTCTAACGTGTCCTCGCTGTCATCTGTGGTGCCGATGTCTTTGCTGAGGGACATGTGGTGAAGAAGCCAATACATCTTGAGCACCAACAACCTAACTAGCACATGGATTGGCACAAAGGCAGGGCATGGCATTGTATAGAGAGATATGTTGATGCAGTTTTGATTGCTGTGCTGCTGCCGGTATGGTTTACAAGAAGCTATCAAGCATGGCAGTCTCACGCAGCACATGCCATGTACCTGCTCAGCAAGTTCCA
This sequence comes from Hyparrhenia diplandra, assembly GCA_015847255.1. Lineage (NCBI taxonomy): Eukaryota > Viridiplantae > Streptophyta > Magnoliopsida > Poales > Poaceae > Hyparrhenia > Hyparrhenia diplandra. The sequence continues at coordinate 85,660 of JADLZK010012868.1, forward strand.
GCCCCGTGAGTCCTCAAGAAAGTACAAGTACTGGCCGCAGCAGTTGTCTGTGTGTAGTGTTGAATCCATGTGGCAGCATGGCCTACCAGATGGATGGTTAGGTGTCACTTATTAAGAAACCATGAAAAGCCTCTATATATAATAAGTTAGTCAGAGAGTGGCTATATGTAGCCAATGTCGTCTATCCTTCTTCCACAATGATATACGATATGCTTCAAGGCAAAATATTTGAAGCCATGATATTGAATGCATATGGTCCTCAGACTAGGGTCATGGGAGTGGGGTGCATCTGGAGTACAAGCTTACCTTTGATCTGCTCTACCTTCTTGCTAACTGCTTCATCTTCATGAACGCACTTAGCTGCGACAAGCCAGATCTAGTGCACCTGTGGTGTGATCAACCAGGGATGTACTGAGGTGTACCCACAGACTGTTTTAGACTATTACATGTTCTGGGGCACGCATACGAGCACTGCGGCAAGGGGCTCTCGTAGCAGATTTGTCGTGAATTAGATCAGTGACCACCAGAAAATTAGGCTTTTTTTCGGTGTCCATGGGCAACACAACTTCTGTAACACAATACAAAATATCCATCTAATTCAAACTTTGTTATCAGATAATCCGTTGTAGTGGGCATGACCTTGGACTCATAGCATCAACCATATCAATGTCTATACCTAGCATATATAGTATATTTAAAATGTTTTGGTATTTTAGGAGACAGTCGCATTTTTGACTGCCCACGTTAGTGATTTGGGTAGGTCTTATGAAATTAGTTATGTAGTAGTGAGATGATTGTGGTCGAGATATTTCTATTTGCTTATGTCATTTACGTACATTGACAAATGACAACATTGTTGTAAATAACATTGTGGAAGTGATTAAAATATATTTTGTGTCTCTTAATCATGTGCATGATGTAAGATTTACATGCTTAAAAAGCATCTAATTAACTTATACCATTCATTCAATTGAAAACCATGGCACTGAACATTTAACTGTAGTCTGGCATTGAATCCTAAGAGAGGTAGATATCACTATACTCTTAAATACAGTTCATCCTATATAGCACACACCCCACTAACAAGATGGTTATATAAGTGTCCCAATCCATGACTGCTTGCATTTGAGGTGAAATATGAATAGGGATTTATTATAGGACTTGCCTACAAAATAACTTACTTGTGTATGGGACGCATGGGGAGTGTGTTCAATTTAAATAGAATTAGAGGCAGGGATCTTAACAATTTTCCATTTGGATTGTGCCTTTTTTAGACAAATGTGTGGGCGTGGTGAGCGAGGATACACATGTTTTGAGGTGACCTTCTGATTTTTCCTCACTCTGCTCGAAGAACAGCTATGGGATTCTTGTTCCTTATTGGGATTATTCAACTATTCTGTTTTGAGGCTTCTCCAAATGGAGGCTTTTGGAACCTCAGGCTTACCTTATGTAGCACAAAACTGTTTTAGGACAGTTCTTACCCTTTCGTAGTGACAATAATTAAGGAATTGCAATTCTGCTTAACTCAATATGTTTCTTGGATGCAGCATACTGTCTCCTTAAACTTGCAGTATGGTCATGTTCCTGGTCTAGCCTGTTGACATTCCGTGTGTATTTCTCTAGTTTTAACAATAGCTCAGGAACCATGCAATGCAAAGAAGTCCGAAATAGTTTCACAGATATGAAACATTCTAGACAAGCGTGAGTGACACTAGTACATGCCGAATTGAGCCACACACAGCTGCCTAATAGCTGTTTCTATAGTTCTATCTGTCTGCATCCTACTAGTATATTTTCTGATCGATGATGCAGCACAGCCTCATAATATGAAGAACGGCTGGGGAATGCCTGGAAATGGCAGTTGTGCCTCTTAGCTACTAGTTCTGGTTGAACTCGAAGTTGTAGGCATGTTGCACTTGGCATGGGCATATATATTTTGTATGCAATATCGGTGTGGGCATATATAGCGCTGAAGCATGTTATTTCATGGTTGGTAGGAAACAATTAATTTTTCCATATGGGTGTGGGCATATATATTTTGTCCGCAATTCCATGTAGCCACAAACTGCGTTACTCTATTCACAACACACGAGTACTAGAGTGATATGGCCATATCCTGCATCTCCTAGTTTTGTTAGTTTTCAGTGTCTAATCTAAAAACAAATGCTAGGGATGCTATTCATGGACTCATGGAAATGGGATGCACTAGGAATTCTACTTGCAAGAGCAGTCTATGAGCTCGTCTTGTGAGGAGTGAGGGAGGAGAGGAGAAACTGCACGTCTGCACGTACGGCACATCGTCGCCTCAGTGGACCAGGAACTTCTGGTGGTGGCTGCCGTGGTCCTCATCAGCATAGCGCACAGAGATCCAGTACTTCTTTCCGGGTTGGTGTTCAGCCAGCGTGTACCCCATGATGACGCTCAGTAGGATCTTGCACAAAGACTAGTGTGGTACCGGCCTGCTTCATGGAGCATATATGTGGCAGCATGATCGATCGCATGTATGATTTGTACAGCTATGCCATCCACTGTATCTGATTTGTACGGTAATATTGCAGAAGCAGCAGCCGCCGCCCAGCAGGGTGTGGTCTTCCTTTGACTGGCTTATCATTCATGAAGTGTAAGGTACAATATTGTGGTGTTTTCTGAACGGCCTGTGACATGTGAGGTGATATGTGCCGAGTTATGCGGGCGAGGTGCTACTGCTACAGCTGCACAACTGCCGCTATTCACAAAAAAAAAAAGTTTCAAAACTGCCGCTTCTGCATGTTTAACCCGGGAGCCACTGCACTGCAGCATACAGGTGAGAGTACTGGTACTTGGAACAAATTGTACGATTCATTACATGCAAGGCTGACATGCAAATGATGGAAAACGTTATGGACATAAGTGTTGACGCGAAACTAGGACTTCATACCAACACACCGGGAGGGCCTTAGACGCCCACGAAGGTTGCGTACAACCTTCGAGCAGCGAGCACCGCAGCGTGGCCGCCCTAACCGATCTAGGGATCGGTAGGGGTGACGTAGAGCTCGGTGACGGCTGAGAGAACCTCCAAACGCACCTCCGGGAAGACCCGTCGGGAGGGCGCACGCGAGGGGTGCTCTAGGACCAGCGTGGCCGCCTAGAACGCCGACGAAGAACGCGGAGTTCGCCGCCGAACAGCAACGTAGAGGGGGTTGAAGGAAGAAGATGACCTACAAACGGGACAGGAGATAGATTGGTTGTCGATTGGATGTAGCTGGGATCAAATCGGCCATGAACCTCTTTATTATATAGAGGAGGGTGATCTTATCCTTTTAGGAAACCGTCCTTGGAAACAAATCGGTTCGGATCTCGTACAGACACGGGCCTGCGTCGGGGTGACCGGACGCATGATCGGCCTCGACCGGACGCTTGTTTTCGTAATGTCTCACGCATGCTTGGTATTTGAGGCACCAGGAATCTGGCCAACGAGGAAAAAGACCTCGAGCACACGACGAACTCGCCGCCCGCGATCTTGGAGCACGCCAGGACGACACGCTGGTTGCCAGTGCCGCCATCAGAAAGAAGACTGGTTGACAGGCGAGGCTGGCGAACGAGACTGCAGTGACGGCAAACTGTTCCAGAAAGGACATACGAGGAAGATAGTGGCAACCGACGAGATGCGACGGCGCCTATGGTTCGACAGACCGGTGCATTCGCCAGCCGTCTTCAGTGTGTAGTGAAGCATCCGTTGACAGAGGACATGCATGGTGAACTCAAACACTGCCATCTGGACGCAACAATGACAGGCCGTAGGTCTCTTTCTATCCCAGATCACATGGTGCATTTTCAGAAGTGGAATTTGCATGCCCTGTTTTCTTGTAAACAAAAGCTGCATTTTCCTTTTTATCAAAAAAAATCCGCATTTCCTATCCGAGAAATAATTAATGGGATGTCGGTTTCCATGTGTGTATGCCCGTCGGCTATGTGTAATATATATACATGGCCTTCCCAGTGCTGCGGCCACACTTACCACGGGCACACCTACCTGATGGATGGCTAGGTGCCTATATGTAGCCTATGCTATCCTGCTTCCACAATGACATAATCTGATCTGTAGACTCTAGTGCTTCAATTCATATGTTCCGTCGATCAGTGAGACACAAACTACATGCTTCCAGGCATAACATTTGAAGTAAGGATGGGAGTGGGATGCATCTGGAGTACGAGCTTATTGTTGATACGAAATACCTTACTGACGGATTCAGATCAGCTGACTTCACCGTGAGTGATGTGTCGCTGCAGTTACCGAAATAGAACCGTCCAGGCTCATCGAACGGCTGCAGGAGGCTTCATTTTCACCAACACACTTAGCTGTGACAAGCTACATTTCTTGAAGATGTGGTGTCATCAATATCCAGCATGTTTCAGTGCAACGCAATGCAACTTTGTTCTACGGGTTTGAGACCTTTGTGCAATGCATATTTAACTGTCTGTACATTAAATTGCTCAGTATATACTTTTTCAATCTGTTTTTAAATATTGTTTTCACTTTCAGAGAAAATCAAACATATTTAACTTTGACTAAATATATATAAGAAAAATAATAATTACGTTAGATAATTAGTATCATCTTTAGGTGCGGTGTTAAATCCATGTGTGGCTTGTCCTACCTTATGGATGGTTAGGTGCCTCTCTCTAATTAAGAAAACATCAATAGCCTCTCTATATCACGTGACGTGAGTCAGAGAGTGAGTGCCTATATATTGCCTAGCTACGTGTATCCTGCTTCCACAATGACATATAGTAGCATAATTTGCCTATGGTGGGGCAAAGTTTCATGAATGGACTGGATGGTTGAAGTTTCTTTCGAAACGTATCATGCATGCTTTGGTATGCGAGGCACCAGGAATCTAACCAACGAGGAAGACGACCCTGGAGAACATGCTGAATTCTCCATTGGTGATCATGGACCACAACACGGACGACAATTTGGGTGCTGGCACCGGCACAAAGAGGAAGAACACCGGGTGCGTAGAGATCCTTGGGTAGCATCTAATTGGTCGGCTGGTTTGGAAGACTGCAGCAGCCTGCATACTGCGCCGAAAAGGAGCAGCCGCGGAAGACAGCAGCGACTGATGACATGCGTGGCCTATGGTTCAACTGTTCGGAGTATCCATCAGCCGTCTTGAGTGTGTGTTCAGTTTGAGGGCAAGTGAGTATACATGTTCATGACTATATGAATAATATGAATACGAATCCAATGTGTATGGGGAATTTGAAGGAACGTATAGAATGGATATCTCACAAATGGATTTAAACACGGGTAAGATCGAGTTTTCTCATAGTCTATCAATTACATGCTTACTTGTTCTAGGGTCATGTTTGGGTTCCCTTGAAAGAAAGGATTTCCAAAACATAGGAATAGGAAAAATATAGGATTGTAGTGTCATGCCATCTTGAATCCTACGGAATGAAAAACAGGAAAGAGATTCCTATGGATTTTTTCCTACCATATCCTTTGGTTCGCAGGAAATTCTTTCCGGAGCAAGGCAATCCTAAGCGTCATTCTGGAGGAAAGTCACGGGAAACAAAAAGTGAGCTCAGAGAGCGCTCGCGTGCGCGCCACACCAGAGCTGAAGCAGAGTGGAGGTCTGCTCGCCGTCGCCGCACCTGGAATCCAGCTCCTCCATCTCTTCCCCTTGCGCCCTACGTCACCACTCCCCATCGTCCTCACACAAGCACCACCGCACCAGCGCCGCAGCCCGGGCGCCAGCCGGCGGTCCACTCCACATCAAGTGGGAGGCCGTGGTTAGCCGCCGGTCTGCTCTGCGGCGAGCGCCGCAAGGGAGGCCGCGGCCCGAGCCTGCGCTCTGCCTCTCGCAGCAGTGGAAGGGCGACGACCTGAATTCCACAGAGCGCCCGAGATCCAGCTGCGGACTCAATTGTCTTGGAGCGTCGGACACCATTGGAGAGGACGGACGCGGGCACAACCTGTCCACGCTCCGGCGAAACCTGGGAGCTCCGGCGAAACCTGGGAGCTCCGGCGAGCTCCCGCAGGTCAACCGGTGGTGTCATGAACAAGGGCCTCAGATCACAGGGCATGAGGGTCACAAGGCGGTGCTGTGATGAGCATCGGTGCTGGATGGTGTCATCTGAGCACAGGGATGTATGCACTGGCAGTCTTTGTTAGACCATGGCAGGTTCTTGGGCACACAGCCAGAAGGTGCTAAATGGCATCGCTCGGGCAGTGCGGCAAGGGTTCCATAGATGACAGGGAGGGCACCGCATATCTCATCGATGCGCACAGCTGCTTGGACAAGGGTGGAGCTGCCTGTCTGTGTCCATAGACCTGCAGTATGGTCATGTCGTCCGTCCCTGGTATAGCCTGTTGAACATCCGTGTGTATTTCTGAGTTTTAACAATACCTCAGGAACCATGCAATGCAAGGATGTCCGAAATAGCTTCAGATATATGAAACATTTAGCTACACAAGTGTGGGGTGACACTAGTACATGACGAATTGAACGACACACAGCTGTCTAATACTCCCTATGAGTAGTTGTTTCTATAACTCTGTCTTTATCCTTTTTTTAGATATCGGAATTGACATTCGGCCTCTGTGGTAACGCACACACACAGCCTAAAGGCTCTGCGTTACCGCACACAACCAAATTTATTATAAAAACTAAGAATAAAAAAAACTTTAGTACATGAAGATAAATGTACTAAACATCTACTACATCGAAAAAAGAATTGAGTTTACTACTCAAAGATAGTGCTAAAGATATCGATGTCGATTCATGGTGGTCTTCGAATCAGCCACCAACCATGCCTTGAACAACGTCCACCAAAATGAACTTAAAAGAAACTCATTGGATGGAGACAGCCCCCAATGCACCTGTCAAATCGGCCCACGTTTGAAATTGTGCCCTCACCGTTGCCCCTCCACCTTGATGTATCGGTAGTGTTCGGGATACCCACCATTGATATTTTGTGCGGGAGGAAGACCCTGAACTGTCTTTGATCCGCCAACTCTGTGCATTGTCGAGAAACCAAGGTGCATCGTGACGCCAAATATTGTCGTCAATGGAAAAGCATATGCCCCCAGCGAAAGAGAGGTCGTTGCTCACTATTAGAATGCGTGAGGAACGGCTACCATTGCAATGCAAGAAGACCTCCGCAACGCCTTCAGGAAGGAACATGACGTCCATAGGGGTCATCGTTGCAAACTTTTGCCCGATGATCTTGCATGCTATGGCAGCACCATCTCCGGCAGCCAAGGGAGGTGATGGCATGCACCCCCCAGATCTGGTGCCACGCCCAGCCGACGACGCCGTCCGTGGACCGCGCGCTGAGAGCTCTGCCATGCCGTTGTCAATGCCATGGTAAAGGGCGCTGCCTCCTCCATAGATCTGGAGAAGTAGCGCGCCGGTGTGGACCTGGAGTCGGCGCCGCGCGTACAACAGGGCCCCACACCAACCATCTCCATGGACGTCGTTCTCTGTAGTATGGAGGACGCGCACCGCCGCTCCAGCCATGGGAAAACCGGATCTGGTTGAACTCGTGTAGTATGGAGCACAGCCTCATAATATGTGGAATGTCTGGGGAATACAAAGAAACGGTAGTGGTGCAGTTGGTGTTGGCATATATATTTTGTCCACAATATCGGTGTGGGCATATATCACTGAAGTATATTATTTCATGGTTGGTAAGAAACAATTAATTTTCTCTGATCAGTGTGGGCATATATATATTTTGTTCGCATTTCCATGTTGCCACAAGTTGCCTTGCTCTATCCACTAACGTATCCACAACACACGAGTGCTAGAGGGACATGACCATACTGCGTTTCCTAGTTTTATTAGTTTTCAGTTTCTAATCTAAACAAATGCTAGGGATGCTAGCCTTATGGAAATGGGATGCACTAGGAATTCTAATTGCAAGAGCAGTCTTTGAGTCCATCTTGTGAGGAGGGCAGGGGAGGAGAGGAGACACTGCACGTCCGCATTTATGGGTTGTCATCGTCGCAGTCGAGCAGGAACGACTGGTCGTGGCTGCCGTGGTCCTCGTCAGCGTAGTGCACTGAGATCCTGAACTTCTTCCCCAGTGTATCTGCAGTCACCGTGTACCCCATGGTGATTGTCACCTTCTTCCCAGCTGGCCGAGGCAGCCACGTCGGCATTTGACGCGAGGTCGGCGAGTTGCAAAGGATGCACAGATGGTAGAGCTGAATCATCTCTCTTGGAAAACAACGGACCAAGAGGTCGGCGAGTTGCACAGGATGCACAGATGGTAAAGCCTATAGTGTGCTACTGTCGGCCTGATTCAACTGCTATAACTGTGTTCTGAATCGAATGGAGAGCTGGTAGCATACATGTGGAGAAATGATCACAACAGAGATGTGCCTTCCAACTGCAAGGACGAAGCCATGTAGATAGTAACTGCATGTGTGGGTCATGGTAGTGTACCAGCAGCAGCCGGCCTGCAGGGTGTACTATACAAACGGTGACTGCCTCATGACCCAGGAAGTGGGGGTACAGTGAGACAGCATTGTGGTGTTTTTCCTGAACTGCCTAACTGTTACGAAAGGGGATTAGTTGTTGATTCAACATTTTGGCCCACTCTTTTCCTGACACATGTCAACCAAAATATATACGAAATAAGTAATGCTAAGATATGTTAGTGTTGCATTCAACATATCTTATCTTACTATTACTAATTGGAGGCTCCAACGGAGGCTCCACATTAATTCTCATCGACGCGCTAAGAAAAAAAAAAAAAAGATAAATTCTAGAAATTCTCACGTTAATTATAAACATCTAGCCATCAAATCTATAGACTCGGTGATTCATAACCGTTAGATCTACTTTATTTTTCTAGAAAATTACCCACCTATGCCATTATTATTATTTTCTAAAAAGGTAAAATATTAAATTCATTATTCTAAAATCTACGTAAGGATCCTCCGTAGCAGATCAAAGCTGGAGCCCGGATGGGATCGATCGCCTTCCAACGGAGAACAAAGAGGGCGCCGCCTCGGGACCCCTCCACACGGAACTTGTGGTCGCCGGGCCGGGAAAGAAAGGAAGAAGCCAATAGAACGCAGGCACCTGCATCTTCACCTTCTCTCACGCGCTTGACTCCTAGGCGCCGATGCCTCCGTCATGTACTGCAGCAGGCTCGTGCTCCACCCAGCCCAATTTCTTTGTTGATCTGCTCCTTGCGTGTTCAGAACGTGGAGGCTTCACTAGAAATTCAACTTAACATGTGGACAAAAGTTAAATTTAAAAATATAGGTTCATAAAGCAACACAAAGGTATGAAACAATACAACATATAACACAATCTTAGGTTTCCAATAAATAACAAATCCTGCAAATTGAAAATATTGATCTTCAATGAAGCCTCCATGTTAATCCTTAATCCTCACGAGGATCACTAGAAAACAGATAATATCTAGAAATTCTCATAAAAAATTTGAAGCATCCAACCACCAATTGTGTAGTAACAACTATAGGATCTACACCATTTTCTAAATAATTACCCACCTCTATGAATGTGTAAATCAAGGTAAGGTAACCTAGGTATTTTTATTTAAATTGCCCACTTATGCCAGTTGATAAATAACATATGCAACCCCTTAAATTTACGTGTAAATTACCAATTCTAACATTATTAAATCCAGATCAAAATTATCAATAAAAAGTATTGCAAAAAATATTTAAAAAACCATAAAGCATGTATATGATCTACATTGCGCACATCTATAAATGGAAATATAACAAAATTTGATTAAAGTACACGCACGTCAAATACTTATGCATAATGGAGAGATAAACATGATCCTAGATCCCCTATAAACTCTAAACTGATCTTATGCAATATTGGTGTAGGTTTTAAGGGACTATTTATATAGGCGATCATCGTACTTAATTGTGTAGTCTACCACCTTATTGTGTATCAAAACATGAATTCATGATATCATAAATATAAATGAAAACAATAATTGATAAGTTTACCACCATTAAATAGACACTATTGAGTATTTGGTGTGCCTATTGGGTTAAAAAGGTAACAAAGAGAAAAAAATATTATTAAACAAAAGTACTATTTATCATCTGGAAGTATTAAAAATATCTAATTCCTATAACCCTTATCTCTTATAATAAGGTTCTCACCCGTATTGAGAGCACGGGTTGATGGACTAGTTAATCCATAAAACTATGTGTCCACTTGGTGTCCCTATTCCTTAGTGCTGCATTCAACATATTAATCCAGCCCTTGTGTGTCGTGATAAGTAATGCTAGGATACGTTAGTTCTGCATTCAACATATTAATCCAAACTAGGTATGTGTCCACTTGGTGTCCCTCTTCCTTCCTGCATGTATGTACTTTTCGCAAATTTGTATGGCCGGCTCACGCAATCAAACAACGTATCCTAGCATTACTTATTTTATCCAAAAATGGGCGAATTTCATTTATATCGCCCATGCCCGATATTAAGCTGTATCGGCCCAAAATTCGTTTTTTGTTGATTTTTGTTCATTAATTTCATAGATTTCATTCAAATTTTGGACAAATTTCGTTGTTTCTTTAAAGTCAGTTTTCGGCATTTTTGCACGAGAAAACCCGATAATCGCCGAAAATCCCGATTTTCATTTCTATCCCTAGACACCGATTTTTTTTTACCGAAACAATGTCCAAAACACTGCAAACAAGTACCAGTGGAATCAGTGTGACGGTGAGTTCCCAGAAACGTTTGCAAACACAAGGTTCATATGTGCCCTTGTGTGTCTTGATATTATATTGTCAGGAGATTATCAGATTTGTTTAGGTTTGAGACTAACCATTGCATGAGTTTCTCTGCAGCCCATGTCATCCATAGAAGCACACATCTTACATTTACTAGTGGCAATGCACGTGCGACACGCACGTGTTTATATCTAGGACATATGACATCCTAGTATATTAGTGTCACACTATTTATCCATTTACCATCAAAATCATGGCCAGCTACCAAGAATGTAAGCAAGATGAGCCTTAAAAGTTCTATGATTAGAAAATTCTTTTTTTTTTTTTGACACAAGATTAGACAGTTCTTTATATTCACCAATATTTATTCTCTTCATTTATTCTCCGGTAGTTCCAGTATCCTGTATTTATTAAAATTAAATTACACAAACATTCATAACTCACTTCAAATGATCTGATGGCAATCAATCCCGCTTGCCTATGTACGATTGGCGTTGTTGGCCAATCAAGGTGTTCTAAGATGACATTCAAGTCTCTCGAGGCACAAATTCTCTTCTGATGTCGTTTCCTCATCTGGCGTTGTTAACAAGGATTATACCCCTGGTCTTCCCATTGATTTGAAAAGGGTTCTCAGTTTTTGCCTGGTCAAAAGAAAAACAGTTCAGTTTTTTTTTCCTAACACCATAAAACTCAATTTCAGTATCAGCTGATATGGGCATGCACATTGGCTGGCCGCTTTTCAACTAAAACTCACCAAATTTAACGGAATCAGTACACATAATCTTAGTCCAAGTATAGAATATAATGCTTGAAAGCTATTAAACCACGCCGCCAGATATCCTTGAATGGTAGCAACTTAAAGATAGTCTATGAGACTTATTTACCAAAGGAGTTTTTAAACAGTCCAAGCTTCCATCATTATGTATCCAAAGAGAAGGATCTTTATATAGTGGAAATAAGAAACATCTCAGTGCATTTTCACAAAACAATACAACAATGCTATTCTTAAGAAAACAAATCAAACCTGCCAAGTTCTATTGGTATATGGAGTTGTTCTTAATGTCCTGATCTCAGTCAACTCTCTAAAAAATCCATTAATCAGTGACTTTGCAGAAATTGGAGGACATCTCCTGCATGCTAACTTTTATTAATTCTAACATTGAACTTACATCTACACTAAACACTATGTAGTTTCTTTGTGTTCCCACAGTGCACCTTAGTGAAGGGTAGGAACTAACCCATAAGGAATATACACATATCCTGAGTCCTGACTTAAAAGTCCTTACTGTTCTTTCGGAGCAGTTTCTTTTTGAGCATGCTTAGGCCTAGGTTACATCGTACCGACTTTTTTAGCATGTATCAAAGGAAGGACAAAACAATCAGCCAAAGCAAGGCCAAGAAACTAAAGATATTCTAGATTTTATCCAATCTGAATTCTGCATGTAGAAATCAGACACATAATAATACAAAAAATATGTTGGTGTGAACACATAAAGTTTTTTTAATGATTGGTTAATGGTGTCTACCTGATATGTGACCTGCTAACATATATAACTGGCTTACACCTTCTCATTGATATGGTCCTTGCCCAATTCTTCTAAAGAATTCCATCATCAAGATAAACAGGCGATCATGTCTGCCAGAAAGACTGAATGCATTGGCTGAGAAACCATTTTAGTTCAAAAGCATCAGTAAATACCATGAGAACAGGACAATAGGTAATAATTAACGTAAGCATGCGAAGGGTACCACAGCACTGCTGAAGATCTGTCCGTGTGGGCCGGTGAGTGATACCGAGAGATCCCTGGGCGCGCGGGGGCAGGACACCGCCGTGGACGTGGAGTCATGGACGGGATCAGGAATTGGCTGAGATGGAAAGGATCTCATAACGGCCGCGCGCGGAAGACGGCAACCGCGGCAGCAACACCTCCTCCGTCCGCGGACTCCGCCGGGTGGCGGTGGCACCTGTGCCCGCGAGCATGCAGATCCCGAGGCTGCCGAGGCGGCGAAATCCACGAGCACGGGAGCGACGACAACCATGTGAGCACCGACGGCGGCTTGGGCTTGTTCAGAGTCGGACAGGCGACCCCGCGTTCGCTTCCCGGCCTCGTTTTTCCGGGCTCGCCGCCCGCCCGTCGACTCCTGCTACCCGTTTTCACGCGGTGAGGGAAGGCCATCGCTGCCGCCGCCGGGCGAGGCAGGGCCACCATGGCCAACGGCGATGTCGACGGTCTAGTAGACTGTGATCGAGATCCATTCATGATAAGAGGATGACGCGCCAGATGGCTAACAGCTTCATCATGCCGTTGCTGTAGATGCCGCAGAGGAGGTCGTCCTCGATCGCTGGGGAGGTCCTTCCTCGTCCGTGTCACGAAGAAGAATGTAGATCAGTCTAATCCAATGGATGAGATCACAACACATGTTACACAATTCCTTCGCTCTTTTATAAATTAGGTTTTTTTTTTCAGTGTCCATTGGCAACACAATTTCTGTAACACAACAAAAGATATCCATATAATTCAAACTTTGTTATCAAAGAATCCATTGCAGCGGGCATGACCTTACGACTCATGGCATTAGTTACATCATTATCTCTACCTAGCATATACTGGATATTTAAAATGCTTAGGAACTTTTGACCGCCATGTTAATGATTTGGGTAGGTCTCATGAAATTAATTATCTAGAAGTGAGATGATTGAGGTCGAGATGTCCTATTTTCTTATGTCATTTACATAAATGGACAAATGACAACATTATTGTAAACAACATTGTGGAAGTGATTAAAATATATTTTGTGTTTCTTAATCTTGTGCATGATGTTTGATTTACATGCTAAAAAGCATCTAACTTATACCATTAATTCAATTGAAAACCATGGCACTGAACATTTAACTATAGTCTAGCATTTAATCGTAAGAGAGATAGATATCAGTATACACTTAAATACAGTGCGTACTATATAGCACACACTCCACCAACAAGAGGGTTATAAAGTGTGCTAATCCATGACTATATTCTTGCATTTGAGGTGAAATATGAAGAGGGATTTATTATAGAACTTGCCTACAAAATAAGTTGTGTATGAATGGGAGGCATGGGGAGTGTGTTCAAGTTAAACAGAAGCCAAGACAGGGAATGAGATCTTAACTATTTGCCATTCGGGATTGCGGCTTTAGGACAAATTAATGTGAGGGCCTGGATAGGGAGGATACACAAAGCCCTTTCACAGGTTGGTGACCATCTGATTTTTCCTCACTGCTTGAAGAACTGCCATATCGGACTCTTGTTCCTTATTGGGATTCAACTGTTCTGTTTTGAGGCTTCTGGAAATGGAGGCTTCTGTAACCTCAGGCTTTCATTATGTAGCGCAAAACGGTTTTAGGACAGTTGTTACCCTTCTATAGTGACTAGAATTAAGGAATTAGCAATTCTGCTTAACTGAACATGTTTCTCGAGGCAACTGAATTGAACCACACACGTCTGTCTAATACTGTTTTCTATAATTCTATCTGCATCCTACTAGTATATTTTCTGTTCAATGACGCAGCACAGTCTCATAATACACGGAACGTCTGGGGAATACAAAGAAACGGTAGTGGTGCCTCCTAGCTACTGTATGGTTGAACTCGACGTGTTAGGCATCTTGCACTTGGCGTTGGCATATATATTTTTTCCGCCATATTGGTGTGGGCATATATCACTGAAGTATAATATTTCAGGGTTGGTAGGAAGCAATTAATTTTCCAAGATCGGTGTTGGCATATATATATATTATCTGCATTTCCATGTAGCCACAAGCTGCCTTGCTCTATTCACAGCACACGAGTGCTAGACGGACATGTCCATACTGCATATCCTAGTTTTTATTGGTTTTGAGTTTCTTTATTAGTTTTCAGTTTCTAATCTAAAGACAAATGGTAGGGATGCTATTCATGGAATTATGGAAATGGGATGCACTAGGAATTCTACTTGCAAGAGCAGTCTGTGAGTGCGTCTTGTGAGCAGGGCAGGGGAGGAGAGGAGAAACTACAGGTCTGGGCCTACGGCTCGTCGTCGTCGCAGTGGGCCAGGAACTGGTGGTCGTTGCTGCGGTGGTCGTGGCGCACAGAGATCCTCAACTTTTTCCTGTGTGGATCTGCAGCCAGCGCGTTGCTGATACGCTGCAAACTGCAAAACTGCCTCTTCTTCATGTTTGATAGGGAGCCACTGCACTGCATGCAGCTTTCTACATACAGGTGAAAGGCTCACATCCCATGATGCCCTTGCTCTGTGTCGGGTCATACATTTTTTGAAGTAATGGAACAAGCTTTAGTTCATCACATCAGAATAAGCTTTAGTTCATATATATAAAATAAAATGAAAACGAGTATATTTTTTCATGAACATGCACGAGATCTGCCCAACATGCCACTATCTGTGTAGCATGCTAGTTAGTCTAAACCTCAGTAAAAAGAAACTACGCCTAGCATAGTTGATCTTACGAACCAGGGTTCCACATATATTAGCGGTATGGCCAAATGTTGGAATTTTTTTTAATGATCCACTCATGCTCATAGTCTTGATGAGTCGATTTGGGTTTGACATCACTGTAATTTTGCAGAAATATGCTACTATTTGGAGCTAATCAATTTTATTCATGAACAGGAAAGAGATACACGTACGGTAAAGAACAACACACACAACTACTAGCTGACTAGCACAAGTAGTGAACAGACAACATAACACAGAGCAGCCAAACACCTATCTTTTCTTATATCTTTACAAGGACGACGACCTCTACTTCTCTTCTTCGTACTAATAAAATGTCTGCACGACCATACTCGATCTGATCCTGCTGGCATGCCTCCTCCATACACCATTTCCGAGTTGATCGATGGATTGCCTCCATGCATCCCTAAAGATCCTCAAACGGATTCTGACAAGAGATTTTTGAAATAATTAATAACCATCAAGAATGAAATGAACAAAACAAAACAGTGTGAAAATAAAACACTGCAGCAGTGGCAATTGTACGTACCTCCACCTGACCCGCTTTCTCCAAACTCTGTTTGGTCAAGTGGGAGACCCAATCTCGCAGGGCGTCAACGTAACTGAGAGCAAACGACAGAAGCAAACAAACAATCTATCACAGGTAGCATGTAACAACCACTAGAATTCACACAAGCTGCATTTTCAATGCCACGGAGAGGACAGGAGACATACGGATTGTCATCGTCGAAATCCATGTAGCCACTGCCACCGGCGCTGTCCTCGCCGTTCTCTGCCGTGCCAACATCATTGCTGAGGCGGTTCAGCCAGTGGTCCTCCTCTGGTGCGGCACGAACCATCCTAAGTGGGCCGGCACCGAGCGGCTGGTGTGTCGCCGCGTAGCGGTCCAGCCACTGTGCCTCCTCATTGTTGGCTTGCCGAATCCTCATCCCGATCTTCTTTGCTGGAGTTTCTGCTGCAGTAGCGGCAGCAGCTTCCAGCAGCAGGAGGGAGATCAAGATGGCTGGGACGATGAGGGACATGTGGTGAAGAAGCCGAGACATCTCTAGCGCCAACAGCCTAGCACATGGATTGGCACAGAGCCAGAGCAGAGCATTATATGGAGAGATATGTTGATGTTGTTTTGATTGTTGTGCTGCTATGGTTTACAAGCTATCAAACATCACAGTCTCACGCGGCACATGCCTTCTACCTGCCCAACAAGTACCAGCTGCGTGAGTAGTACTCAAGAAAGTACTGGCCGCAGCAGCTGTCTGTGTGTAGTGTTGAATGCATGTGTCTGGCATGGCCTACCAGGAGTGCACTGCGCAAGGAACAGGAGTTGTTCAGCTGGGTACAGTGCACAGTGTCCATAGACAAGCTATGCGAGTTACTGTATACCAAGGAGTCCACGCCATGTGTAGCTCTTCCGCACCACTAAGGAGAAGTGCAAAGCTGCGTGAGGACGTTATGCATTAGAGCGTGGTGTCCTGCTCATTTTGCACTTAATTTGTTGTTAAACCATTCTGAATAGTAGTTGGCGCTGTTATTTAGCTCGTTAGTTGTCACTTCAGGAGAGAGGCACACGGCACAACATCATTAGTTCCCACTATGGATAAATAGTGATGAGTCGTAGAAAATGAAATGGGAAGTTCAGGTAACAAATACTTGTTCTTCTATTGTGTCCATTTTGAATTAATTGTTCCAACTTTGAAAAATATTATATTTTTGTGTTGTAATTGTAAGCCATGTTCAAAGTTTGATAAAAACTCGGGATTGTGAGATACTGAAAGTAATTAAATTGGTGACCAGTACATAGTTGGTGTGCTCCATTAGTTTGTAATAAGAGTTAAGACTGAGACATATCCTAATGACTTCATCTTTATCAATTATATTAAATTGATATCATATTCTGGTGTAATGAATGCCCCTTTCCACCTTTTGTTCTTTCTTTTGCGAGATCCAAATATAGTTAAATCCAAAAAATTATAATTACTAAGGTGAGATATAATATCTGAGCCTCATGATTGGGAAAAAATTGGTTACAAAAATCTGAGCCGCCATAATGCCTTTGTCCTATCTGACAGATAGTTAGGTGTCCACAATTAATAAAAAAATGATTTATTGTTACATAGGCCAGAGTGCCTATATATGTCACAGAGACATACAAGTCGACTCTTGTGTATCTCCTTCGTCGATTAGTAGGACACAAAAAATGTCCTTCGAGACAGAAGATTTGCGTTCAAGAATACATTTGTTGTCCCCAAACAAATGCATTGCTGGACACATGGGAGTGGGATGCATCTGGAGTTCTAGCTGTAACAACGACATGTGGGCAAAGGAATGCTGCATGACGTAGTGGCTACAACAACACTAGTGGCGAGTGGATCGGCAATCCTGATTTAGGTTCGACATAGGATTCTGTCTCCCAGGTGCGTGCGCCCTGGTGTTTAGTCAAGTCGTCCCGGAGTATGTCCTGGATGATGAGGACACCAATCTATTCCACGGAGGTACTTGTTCCTCCTCGGTGTACTAGTGACATCGGATCAGCTAGAACATGAACTACTGGAGCACGTCCAGTAACTTGGGCAAAGTAGTGCGACACGTAAGCCTACTAGGCTCAACGCCAGAGGTATTGCTGGCCCATCCTGCGTTATCCTAGTCCTTAATAGATGTGTAAACATGAGGTGAAGCCAACAAGATTGTGTAACAAAAAAAAACAAACTTTATTCAAGTTTTCTTCTCTCTTGGATAGCACTAGATCCCACAAACATTTCACTCACCTTCAGCACTCCCACGGCATGATGCATCCCAATCTCGACCTCATCCTCAGCAAGTTCGGCAGCAGCGTAGATGAGCAGGATCCCAATGGCAACAGATGAGCGTCTCTACCTTGATCGCAACAGCTTTGCCTGTGCAGCAGCCGAGGATCAGTGCCGTGTCACCCATATATGAACCAGTCTGCCTTAGCGTCACACACGCCGATGCCGAATGGGATGAGGCTGATGAAGCACTGCCAATGACCCAAAGGATCAAGAACGTCACCAAGCACGGGGACCATGCGTTGTTCAACGACTCATTTTGTCTTCACTCTTTAGGGACCGTGAACTCATGTGACAGACTGACCACCAACTTGCTTAATGAGCACCACATCTAATTTCTGGCAGTCCGAGAATTGAACCCTAAATGGTGCAGTCCTTTGATGAATTGCTCGTGGTCCTCTTTTTGTCACCTCCTTCATAATTATTATGATATTAATCAGCATGAGCTCCTAATTCATTAGGTTCCCAATATCATTTGAATTGCATTAGTGCCTGGATACATCGCTTAATTCACTAAATTATCAGCATGAGCTCCTTTTTTTTTTTCGTGTGTGCGCGGGGGGATGCAACGCCCTTCGGGGCTGTGTGAGGGGTTCTTGATCCTTCGGCTGTCGCACCTTCCTACGCTCTCTGGATTGAGCATATGGAGGCATTCCGGTTTGCACTTAGCCTCTTTAGGCTCAGAATCGCAACCAGTCTGATGATTGTATTTCTCATGATGATGATGAGGAAACAGTATATTTATTTGCATTTGTTGCTTCTGCAATAATAATTAATTTTGTTAGACTACAAACCTAGAGCAAACCCATTTAAGACATTATAGTCTTTCTGTGGCTTCATCAGATGTACCTAAATTAAATAGTTTTTTTTATGGATCAGCCAAATAAAAATTTCTGTCATCATGGTGGGCACTTTTGTCACCATTTGCAGAGCCTAATAATGGTGGCGACCCGCTTTGCTTCAATAATATAAATAAAAGTGATGATGCCTGCTATATTTTGCTTCAAGTATTATGGTTTGTAAATCTTGGTAAAGATAATATTCAAGCAAGAACATATTGAACCATACAAAATCTTAATAGTGATTTTTTTGCAAAAGCAAAAGAAGATATAGAAGCGTATTGTTATAATGAAAAAAACGACAATCTGTCTATAATTAACATTAAACGTACATTTTCAGAACCCCAGCGCCGTATTAGTTTTTATCTAGACAGAAGGTTGGCTAGCACACATGGATTAGTTCTTCATATTGGTCTTGTAGAAAAGCACCATGTGTTGCATGATGAACAATGCATTGCTCTTACCTAATTGTATTCTAATTCACAATGCACATGCATCATATAATTACATTTGTCGCCTTACTGTCCGTCCGATCTTAATAATTTACCACTCTTCAAAACTCTCAATATCTCACTGTCAGAAACATATGTTTGCATACAAGATTTAAGATTAAATATGGGCATGTGGCTATCTTAGGTTTCATTTACAGAACAGGATGGGTTCTCAAACGTGTTGACAAATTTATCAAGTAGTTGCTAGGTATTTCAGAAGATTACAGTGGAAGTGATTAAAACATTTTTTTTTTTGTTTATGAATCATGTGTATGCTGTAATACTCACGTGCTGAAAAGCAGCTAACTTATGTTCATCTGACGGAGAACAGTGGCACTGAACATTTAGTTGTACTCCGATTGGTACATTGTCATTCATGGTAGAAAGGAATCCTGAGACAGATAGAGATCAGTGCTCTTGAATATTGTTGATACTATATAGTAAGGCATGTGTAACTCATTGTTGTCCTTAAACCATTATATTGACGTCGACCAAGAGAGGTTATATAAGTGCCAGTTTAGTAGCCCAAACTAAGCTTTTGCACCAGGTGAATTATGAATAGGGATGTAGGAAACTTGATTACAAAAGAAATTATGTATGGGAGGCATCGGGACTGTTCTTTACTTCATCGTATTCGTTCAGACACTATCGTTCTTACATGTCACCATCGAGAGTGCCGTGGTCGTCACAACTGTGGGGGCACCATTGTAAAAGAGCTCTTATATATGTCAATTTGTTTATAAAAAATAGGAGTTTAATCACACACCTCATGGCTATCATGTGTTGCAAACAGGGCATACTTATGTATTTTAATTTATTTTATAAGAAAGGAGTTCAATCACACAAATCATGGCTATCATATATGTTGCAAACAGGACATACTTTTACATACGTTCAGCTATTCAATTATGGTGTCGTTGACACATTTACCAAGTTGCTTCTTGATATTTCAGAAATTAAGGACAAATGGCAACATTGTTGTAAAAAATCCTATTTTGTATTTCTCAATCATGTGAGTTGTGTTAGGTTTGACACAAATCAAGGCTATCTGATGGAAAGAAATGCAGTGAACAATTAAAGTCATCTGGTTGGTGCATCATTCACAATAGCAATGAATCCACAGGGAGATCATTATGCTCTTAATGTTTTTGATATTGCATACTATTAGAAGCCTTGGATAGGTTACTAGTCATTATGGCCATTACTGCTGTCCAGCATCACCGCACACCTGGCATGGCTTCAACCAAGAAGAGGGTTATATAATTGTCCCAAATCCTGTGGCCTAGACAAAGCTTGCACTTCTAGTTGCAACAAGAACTTGTGTATCAGAGGAATTGGGAGTGTGTTCAATGAAAACAGAGGAAGTGGTGAGGTGGGATCTTAATCCTTTGTGAGTTGGGGACAAACATGAAGTGGCTAGGGAGAAATTACACATATTAATCTATTTCACTAGCAGGAGATGAGGTTATTCCCCAGCAGTCTATGATGCTATTATTCCCTGTTCGTTGAGCAACCATGAGACTCTTGTTGCATTATTATAGGATTCACCCAGTTCGAGACTTTTGGAAATGGAGCTAGGCTTAGAACCTCGGGTATACCACATCATCAAAGAATGGCGACACAGTAGTTACCAGACTAGAGAATATACTTTTGGTTTTTGGTTTTAGTCCTGGCCAGATTTGGTCCCAAGACTAAAGAGAGATCCCCAGTTGGAGCCAACATACTTTAACTCTTCGGTTCTAGTACAGCTCTCCGGACAGCATTGATGCCCATACAAAAAATTAAATTACATGTTGCTATCATTTTTTTTTTCGTATGGAAAACCGAGTGCTTTTCCCAACAGTTTGTATAGAGTTAAATATGTATAGCTGCTCTCAAACTTGTAAGGGTGTGGCACTTTGGTGCAAAAACTTTGAAATGAATGTATTTCAAGGTCACTAAACTTGTTGATTGGTGTACCACAGGTCCATGCATGACAGGCACATGGACGTTCCATGCTTAATATTGTGGCATGCCAGTGTAAAAAGATTTTTATATTTACATTTAAGACCTCCCCTTTCATCTTCTTTCATGCCGACCACCTCTCGGTAGACACAGTGACAATCCTTGGCATACTGCTGCTGGTTTGCTACCTCACAACGGTTAGCACCTCGTCATCCATACGGTGCCGATACAGCTTCGTTCTCCAAGATAATCAGAATTGGCGATTAACGGCCAGCGCAAAAGATGCGTCAATCAGCCGGTAAACTGGTTCTGAACATGATGCTTTTAACAGACAATCATCATAACCCAACCACAATGATGCCTTTGCGTCATAGCCAAAGTACAGGTTCGGCATTAGTGAGGAACAATAAAATGTCGATGATTCAGATACAGAAATCATAGCTATCATAAGCTGGATATTGCAGATTATTATGGTTGGATGTCTTGTTGTCTTCTGTCATTTACGTAAATTGACAAATGACAACATTATTGTAAATAATATTGTAGAAACGATTAAAATATGAGAATTTTTACTGTGCTTGGAAGGAACTGCCGGTTCCTCCAGTTAATCTGTTTTTGACCGGTTCCTTCCCTTAATTACAATCAAAGGGTAGTTTAGTACTTCTAGCACGCACGCCGCCACAATTCCGATAGAGCAGAGCGCGGAGGGCGAGAAGCCGAGAAGTCGCCGACGAGGCAGCGGGTCGGGACCGGGCGATGACTGCCACCGCAACGTGGGTACGCCCACGTGGCGCGGAGGATAGGCACGCCGAGACCGCGGTCCCCGGCGGCGATGGCGGCGTGGCGAGGGCGACGGCGTCGAGCTCGAGACGGACCGAAGCCATGGCGGAGAAGACACAGATGGAGATAAGGAGGAAGTGCGCCACATCCTCCGTCGCCACGCCGCGTCGCGGGGCTCGAGCCTCCACCGGGCGCGGACGAGGATGAGGAGCCAGCCGCCGTCGCGGGCCATCGCGGGCGAGCGAGCCCGCCTCCGTCGCGGGCGAACGAAGTTCGCCTCCGTTCTCGAGTTCAATCCACGAGCCGAGGAGGAACATGGCTTTCCTGCTGTACGTGCGCCACACTCATGTCCATCACGGCGACGCCATACAGGACGACGTAGCCGACGGGCGTCTGCCGGGTCATACACCCGGTCGTAGAGGAACACCTGTGCCCACCACCGGTCAAAGCTCCGCGCCCGGTGGCCGGTCGTCAACGCTGAGGCACATGAACGATCGACTGCGAGGAGCCGAGGACCATTGATATCTCAATGATTCCTTGCATCGAGCATGGTCATGGAGATGGCGATCGTGCTCGGGCTGAATAGCGCCACACTGACGTTGGTCATCGAGAAGTTGAAGTAGAACCTGAAACGAACATTCATCAATTGAGGTTAAGATTTACGAGCCCCATGCCGACGCTCACGTTGGATCGGACGGGCATCTAGCAGCCATCACACCGCCGCCGTGGGCGCGATCTGCGCTGTCGCTCCGCCAGCTGGGGCACGGCGTTCTAGGTGAAGTATGACTAGGAATATATACAGAACTCGCCTTTGAAATAACTAGTGTGCATGGGAGGCATGGGGAGTGTCTTCGAGAGTGCCTTGGAGATAAACAGATTCAGAATCCAAATGGGATCGTAATCCTTTTCCAATAGGGACCGTGCCTGAACCAAGGGGTTGGGAAGAATTACACAGATTCGTTTCACAGGCTTGTGATGAGGCCAGCTGTTAGAGGGGTATGGAGGATTAGACTGGGTTTGTGTGGCTGAGTTTGAGTGGTTAAAGAGATAAATATATGTAATCTGCGGTGGAAAATCAAGCAAGAATCATAAGGAAAACCCTTCTCTTGCTCGGCGGTAGGTCAGCCGCCCAGCCGGCCCGACTTTCCGTGAAACCATAGCCACCGATCTGCCACCAGCCTTGTCCTGTTCCTCCATTCGCCTTTGTGATTATGCCTCACTCGTTGACCATCGATGGAACTTCGGTTCCATATTGGGATTCAGTTATTTAATTTTACTAGGCTTCTGGAAATGGAAGTTGGGATTCAAGCGTGAGTGACCATCTGCAGAATGATGTATGTCACAATGCAACAGCATGCTGGCCATGACGAGATGACCAGACAGCAGACACTCTGGTTGTCAATTAGCCATAATTGGCATCCACGGTGAAGTGTCTGTTAGTAATGTGCAGAACGTGTCCTCTTCGGTGGCATTTAGCCACAACTGGGATCCACGGTGAAGTGGGGGCTTGCATGGGTTTAAGTTATTAATGGTCATTAACAAAATGGTGAAATGGGGTTAATTAGGGATGTCCAGCCCATATCTTACACGATTAGCGAAGAGAAGAATTCACACTTTCGTACTGCCCTAATCTTTCATATGAATGCTATATGTCCTCCCTCCGTCCCACAAATAAATGCAATTCGTTGACTTCTATGATTAATCTTTGACCACTTGTCTTATTTAGATTTTTTGTGCAAATGATAAAATAAATAAATCATTCTGAAAATATCTCTAACTAAAAAATATGTCACAACGAAACAAATAATATTTATTAATTTTTTTGAATAAGACGAATGGTCAAACATAAATCGTAGGCAAAGAATTGTGTTTATTTGTGGCACGGAGGGTGTAAGTGGTTCTCATTGACCTGAAGAATTGTGCAATGGACGCCAAAGATGCAGTATATACCCGTTTTCTGTGATTCTGAATTAGCAGAATCTCAAATTCTTCCCTAGCTTCAAGTTATTTATCTTGTCCTAGAGAAGGACTAGCTACAGGTTGGTCGTCCTGGACATTACATCATGAAACCAAGTATCATTGTCTAATGTGTTTTCTTGGTATCTATAATTATAGAGCATCTCAAAATTGAGTGGTCTGGTTTTCTGCATTGTAAACCATGTGAGGTCACATTAGTCCAGGTGACACCTTTAGTACTGCATGTGGCTGTCAGTCAATTTTTTTCTGCCCCTGTAATGCTGGGTACTAATATTTGCATATACTCTTAAATATAAACAATGGCTGGCGAAAGACTTATGTGAGCCAGATTGACCCTATATATATATGGCATTGTCCATCCTGCTGCTTCCACGCTGACCTATATAAATATGTATACATCGCGTTTCATTTGTGTTGCATCAGTTAGCTAATATGTACATAAGGAATATGTCCTGATCCTTGCTGGATTGTGTCATGGGAATGGGAAGCATCCGGAGTTCAAACATGGGAAGAACACATACACCCCGTAGCAAGGCATGAGAGCCCGTCCGAAGCTTCATACCCTGCCATGCCAGCACTAGCCCAAGTGGTACATTGACAAATCATGAGACTCCAGTTCAGTTGGTCATCGTGATTCTGTATGCACGGCGCACTCGACTGTTTCCTTTCTTTCTGTATTGGCATGGTATGGCTGATGGAAGTTGTGCCCAGGACTGCTCCCTTTGCTTCCCATAGCTTCTGGTTTGTCTGCTTCCGTGTATTCTCAGGTAGTGTGTCTTACACTGTGGATCCTATATATCTTGATGGTACAGCCACCTCCCGCATACTGAGCTAAGCTTAGTGCCGGCTCCCAAAGGATATTTCTCGTCATTGTTTTAGGTCTAGGTCTGCCTCCATGGTCTATGAACTACGCAATGCGACAATGACATGCCCGTCACACATGCAGATAGGCTAACTTTTGCAAACCTATTCAGCTAACATAGTGTGCATAGGCGTAGTTCAAAGTGTATGTAAGTGAAATGTTATTTTATGAAAGCATTTTGTACTGGAGACAACTCTATAAAAATCTAGTTGTAAAATAGTTCCCGACATGCACGGTCTGTCTCGAAATCGGATTTTTAGCAACAGCTAGAATTTACAGAAGCCTCTAAAGGTGCCCCTATCTTTAGAGGCGGCTCTAGAGCCGCCTATAGAAATCAATTTCTACAAGATGGAAATAGAGCTTGTGTCTTTTAAAATACAGTCGATTAAAAAATACACGCAACAAAGGTTATAAATTTTACTTGCATCGTATAACTGCCAGTTCAAGGCACAGAACACAGTGATAGTATCACTACCACTGCTAGTTGAAGAAAAAGACTGACAGTGAAGACCCAGTCTCTCCAGAAGTTCAGTTGTGGGCTGGTAGTATCGTTACCACATAACATAGTAGTTGTGGGCTGGTAGTGAAGTTCAGTTCTGTACTAAAAGGTGGCTGCAAGGACGCACCCCCCACAATCACTCCAGAAGTATGATGGCACCTCTGATGCTAAGCAGTTGACAGTGACAGCATTATATATTGTAAATAATATTGTAAAGCGATCAACATATATGTTGTGCTTCTGAATCGATCATGTGCACGATGTAAGATTTATATGTTGAAAAGCAGCAAATAACTAATACCATTATCGGTGGAAAATCATGGTAGTGAACATTTCTGGTTGGTACATCATTCACAGTAGCATTGAATACTGAGAGAGAGAGAGAGAGATTGTCATACCCATTTTTAAAGGACCAAAAATGAGTATAGAATACATATGTGCCCAGAGATCAATCTCACATATGCATGACAAATCACTGGAGTATCTTATCCGAGACTTTATTACAAAGCAAATAATATCCATTACAATAATAATATCAAAGTTCTAGCACAAACGGAAGACTGATAAAAACACTCCATGGTAGCTCCAACTCCACAGGGATAGCCAACTGGTGAACCACAAGCCTAGTAGTACTCATCACGGTAGTTATCATCGTAGTCATCATACCCACCTTGATCTGTTTAATGTGATATAGCAAGGGTGAGTCCATGTCGAACTCCGCAAGCATAGCCAGGGGTTATGAGGCTAAGAAGTCGACACACGTCTTAATGCGGGGCTGCTTTTAGAGTTGGTCAAGATTTAAGCTTAAGCAGTAAAGGAATCCCAAATCTCATTATTCACAAGAGTGGACAGATATAACATCAATTTAATATCAACAACAAAGTAAGCACAAAATTCTATCCATTGATGTCTCCAAGGCCGTTCATGACCGCGAACACGGCTGACATGTCAGTTTAGTTAACTCTGCGCAGAGGTGTACACTTTACCTACGGGTCATGGTTTCCATCAGAGTAGGATCGCGAGTCCCTAACCAAATGAAGACCATATAAAGCCGTTCAAAGACCCTCCTAACAACATTGAATGGCCAACAGAGCTACAACCCCGTTTCTCCCAATTCTGGCAAACCACCAACAAAGTTAGGTAGACCCCTTGAACAACCAAAGTCAGAGCCATGTGACCCCCATAGCTGTACTGTATATCCCGGATGATCACGAACGATTTAAGTCCTTATGGAGAGCTAAGAGCTTCATAAATAAACAACACAAGCTCTTTCGCCCTATGTACCTTGGCATCATCAACTAATCATCACGATTTAATCCATAAAGCAATAAATAATTGTTGGTTGGTTGAGCGCTAGCAAATTACTACCCAATGCATAACCCATAGGAGACAAGGATCAAGAAATCAAGACTAGGTAAGTCCTTAATGGCAACCAAGGAGGGCACATGCATCATGAATTAATGATTAAAGTGAATAGGACATCAAGAATGATCCCAAGCTGTACTTGCCTTGATTGAAGCCTTGAGCTTGCTGGTCTTCTTCCCAAAAGTGCTCTGGACCGTTCGAATTGATCACCGTCTACTCAATCGATCACGCAAAGAACACACAATCGAACATGCAATCAAACACGAAGCAAACATAGGCAAAATAAGATTACAGTACACCATACAGTAAGATAACAGTTTGAAAAGCTCATAAAACTATTCTACTCGTCGCTACGATCACATCGATATAAAGATCACAAAAATCGGAGTTATAACGGTGTAGATATGAATTTTACAAGCTTTCTAGTAATAAAATAATAGACTAAATAATAATTCGAAATTTAAAAGTTCAAAACCTGCCTAACAGTGATACTAACATGTAGATAACAAAATTACGAATCTAACGAATCTTGAACGACTCATATCGGATTTAAATTGACAAAGATATAAGCATTTGAATCTGAATGGCAAAACTGTGAATAGCTAAAAGCGTAAACTAGTGCTGCTTAGGTGAAAATACGCTTTCCTGAAGGCATAACGTAAACGCTGGAAATCGCCAGGGACTCTTACGGAATTAACCGTAGACTCTAGGGTTTAACTTGCAAAATTCCCGATCGAAAGGGTATCGACGAATCTCAACCGTAGGATTTTATTTGGACGGCTCAGATTAGATGGGAGGGTGACCCGGCGGCGCTGACTCGCCGGCGACCAAGGAGACGGCGGCGCCATCGCCGGAAAACGGCGAAGCTCGCCGGCGCGACTGGTTTGAGCGCTACGGCGCACGGATTTCGACGGGACAAGGACCAAACGAGAGAGGAAGACCTCGGGATCTCACCTGACACGATCTCGCGGTCGATTATGGCTTGAGGACGGCTCACGGCTGGGAAAAGCGGACGGCGGCGATCTGTCCTCGCCGGCAATGCGAAACAAACCGAAAAGCTCGAGTTAGAGACCTCCAGCGTGTGCACAAGATCAAGACAAGGCACTAGGGCTTACCTACGGCGAGCTTGAGGCGAAGCTTGCGGCAATCCCGAACTCGGCGGCGGAAATTGACGGCGGCGGCGGTTTTCGCGGCGGCTGCTGCTCGGGCTCAAGCTAGGGCTGCTAGTAGATGGAATAGGGGTCACGGACGCGGTTTGGTTAGGACTATATAGGGCAGCAGCCTCGGTGCAAGCTAGGGCACGTGGAAGCACCGTGGCCGGGTCGGTGCTCGATTCCGGCTCGGTCACGAGCTGGGTGCTGGCCTGGTCTTCGTGAAGGGAAAGGAAAGGGTGCGGGACCCGCCGTCATCCAGACAAGGGAAGGAGAGGCATGCGCTGCTGCTGCTTGGCAGCGAATTGGGCCGGCCCAAAATGAAGGCCAAGCTTGGCTCGGGCCAGACCAAAGGAGAGAAAAAGGCCGGCTGTTTTGCTGGGCTGAAATGAGAAGGAAGGGGAGAAATAAATAGAATCACTTTTTCTATTAATCGAATTTGCTTTTCAAATAAATTTCGAAATCAGATTCAAATCAAACGAAAGACAGACATCACATAAATAAAATATGCTCCAGCATGAGTGCACAGCATGTTTCTACCATGATAAATTTTAATTTCATAAAAGTTATTTATTTCCTATATTCAATGCATCACAAAAATTGTAAAATTAAATCAAATTAGCTATTTAAAAATTATGCAAAAATTTCGGGTGTTACAAATCTACCCCCCTTAAAGAAAATCTCGTCCCGAGATTTGGTTGTGCTTACTCAAACAGCCGTGGATAATTCTCCCTCAACTCATCTTCTCTTTCCCATGTTGCCTCTACCTCCGAATATCTATTCCACTCGAACTTTGCACATCCGGATAGCTCGACTTCTAGTGACTCTCTCTGCAGTCTCCAAAATTCTGACTGGAAACTCCTCATAAGTAAGATCCTTCTCAACAGTGAGCTCATCCAATGGAATTTGTTCCTCGGGCACACGCAAACACCTCTTGAGTTGAGACACATGGAACACATTATGCACAGCAGACAAATTAGCAGACAACTCTAACTCATAAGCCACTTCTCCACGTCTTGCTAATATCCGGAAAGGGCCAACATACCTTGGAGCTAACTTTCCTTTCATATTAAACCTCTTAACATTTCTCATCGGAGACACCTTCAAGTAGACATAATCTCCCACTTCGAAACTCAAGTCCTTCCTTACATTTATCTCGCATAACTCTTCGACGTGTGCGGGCCACTCTCGATTCTCTCTAATCTTCCTTACTTGTTCTTCTGCAATTCTCAGCACATCAGTTCCGAATACCTGACTCTCTCCTGCCTGATTCCAGAACAATGGCGTTCTACACTTACGACCATACAGAGCCTCAAATGGTGCCATCTTAAGACTCTGTTGATAGCTGTTATTATAAGAGAACTCAGCATATGGCAAACTCTTATCCCAGCTAGTACCATTCTGCAGAGCACAAGCTCTCAACATATCCTCGAGAATCTGATTAACCCTTTCTGTCTGACCATCAGTCTGAGGGTGAAAAGCCGTGCTAAAATTCAACCGAGTTCCCAAAGATTCTTGTACCGAATGCCAAAAGTGAGACGTGAACTGCGTACCCCTATCAGACACAATCCTACTAGGAACCCCATGCAAACAAACAATCCGTTCCATGTACAACTCAGCTAATCGCAATCCGGTATACTTGGTCTTGACGGGTAAGAAGTGAGCAACCTTTGTCAATTGATCCACTATTACCCAAATAGAGTCATAACCTTTCTGAGTACGTGGCAAACCCACTATGAAGTCCATACCAATTTCATCCCACTTCCATTCAGGAATACGCATTGGTTGCAACAATCCAGCAGGTCTCTGATGTTCCGCCTTCACACGTTGACATGTGTCACACAAGGCAACATACTCTGCCACATCCCTCTTCAAACCATACCACCAGTACCTCTCTTTAAGATCAAGATACATCTTAGTACTACCAGGGTGAATGGAATAGGCTGACTCATGTGCTTCTCTCAGGATTGCATCTCGAATATACTTCACCACAGGCACACAGATTCTCTTTCCAAACCATAAAGTACCATTGTCATCAATGCAAAAACCAGGTGCCTTACCAACAACTACATTGTCAGCTATTTCCTTCAACTTCTCATCCCCTAACTGACCTTTCCTTATCTCTTGTTCTAAGGTAGGGGTTACTTCAATCTCCATAGTATTAAAGACAACACCTAGATTCAATTGTTCAAACTCGGACATAATTCTTGATTTCACCATCATTTGCAACCCATTAACATACCTCTTTCGGCTGAGTGCATACGCAACAAGGTTGGCCTTTCCAGGATGATAGTGCACTTCGGATCATAATCCTTGATCAACTCCAACCACCGACGTTGCCTTAAGTTCGGTCGAGGCGAGTAAAGATGTACCTCGGACTCTTATGATCGGTGTATATGTCACTCTTATGGCCTATCAAGTAATGCCTCCAAATCTTGAGCATGGACAAGCTGGCGCTAGCTCTAGATCATGTGTAGGATAATTCACTTCATGTTTCTTGTTGCCTAGATGCATAAGCGATAACCTTTCCCTCTTGTATAAGAACACACCCCAAACCGAGGCGAGAGGCATCACAGTATATAGCAAACTTCTTACTCAGATCTGGCAACACTAGAACAGGAGCAGTAGTCAATCTTGCCTTCAGTTCTTCAAAACTAGCTTGACACTTATCCGACCACACAAACTTTGCATTCTTCTCTAACAGAGCAGTCATAGGCTTAGCAAGTTTAGAGAAACCCTCAATGAATCTCCCGTAGTAACCGGCCATACCAAGGAAACTACTAATCGATCTCCGTCACATACGTAGGTGGCTTCCAATCTAACACATCCTTCACCTTGCCCGGATCCACTGATATTCCACCATTAGAGACCACATGACCAAGAAAAGACACTTCCTTCAACCGGAACTCACACTTCGTGCTTAGCATACAACTTATGCTCTCTAAGCTACGTAAAACTAACACGAGATGCTCAAAGCATGTTCTTCCTCGATCTTGGAGAATATCAGAATATCATCAATGAATACCACCACAAATTTATCCAGATACTCCATGAACACCTTGTTCATCATGTACATAAAGTAGGCAGGAGCATTGGTCAACCTAAAGGACATAACAAAGTGTACTCATACGGTCCATACCTTGTAGTGAAAGCAGTCTTAGGCACATCGAGCTTCTAATCTTCGGTGATGATAACCTTAACGAAGATCAATCTTTGAGAACACACAAGCACCTCTCAACCGATCAAACAAGTCATCTATTTTGGGTAGAGGATACTTATTCTTGATAGTAACTTCATTCAATGAGCGATAATCCATACACATTCGAGTACCATCCTTCTTGTCAACAAAAATCACGGGGAGCACCCCAAGGTGATGCACTAGGACGTATGAACCCTTTCTCCTGCAACTCCTTCAATTGTTTCTTAAGTTCCTCTAATTCAGGACCCCCATCCTATATGGACGCTTAGCAATAGGTGCAAAGGCCGTGTAATAATTCAATAATAAACTCAATATCACGGTCGGTGGCATACCCGCAAATCATCGGGGAAGACATCCGAAAAATCATCCACAACATGATCTTGATAATGAACACCTTCATCGTGGCCGATTCATCGGGTCAGAGCCGGTGGTTGCACTATTACATTAACACCGACCGCTCTCCGGTAGGTGACATGAGCTTAACCATCCTCCCTTTACAATCAATTGACACCTTGTGCTTATCCATCCAGTCCATTCCAATGATCATATCAATACCAGAGGTTCTCAACACAATAGGCTCAACTGGGAAAGCTACCCCCCTTAAAGTAAGGCTAATAGAGGGACAACTACATGTAGCTTGCATTGTTCCACCCGGTGAATTAACTTGCATGTTATATTTCAAAGCTACCATGGGAATGCTATGGTTTCTAACAAACATCCGAGATATGAATGTATGCGATGCTCCGTAATCAAAAGTCATGTAGAAAGGAGACAGAGTTGATGGTGAACGTACCCATCATGATTCCGTGAGCCTCCCGCACGCCTCTCAGCGAACACATTGTTGGCACGTCCATAGTGGGGCTTCGATTACTATTATTGGGCTTCGAGGTGTCTGCGGGTTCATCCTCCGAGGGCATCGATTAGCAAAGTGTCCTTCATCACCGCAACGATAGCACCAGAGAGGAGCATTGGGACCACCAGTCTTCACAAGAGTAGCATTAGAGCCGAAAGCGGTGCCTGCCGATTTCCCCATTGCTGAAAACGCCGAGGATACCGACTCCCTTGAGAATACTGTGACCGCTGTTGATTGTTATTGCGGTTCCACTGATTATTGGGGTACCTCTCGCTGATTACCTGCCGAGGATTGAAGCGAGGACGTGAGTTGCTTGATGAACCTTCTCCCTTCATTTTCCTCTTCCTGTCCCCGCTCACTACGCGGGTTGTCCAACTTGATAGCATCATTCACTAGCTCTTGGAAGTTCTCATATCTCCCACCGGACAACCGCAACTTGAGGTCATAGTAAATGCCCTTGAGGAAGAGACGCCGCTTATTCTTGTCATCCCTCACTTCTTCAGAGCATAGCGAGACAAATTGAAAGTGAAGGCATCATGATACTCACCGACAAGTCATGCGCCCCATGCGGAGATTCCCCGAACTCTTCCGCCTTTATGTCCATTGCACCTTCAGGGGATACGATGAGCCTTGAAGGCATCCACAAACTGTTGCCAGGTGACCGCAGGAGCATTATTAGGACGAGCAGCCAGGTAAGACTCCCACCATATCTCGAAAGCTGAACCCTGAAGTTGCCTAGTAGCATACAGCACCTTCTCTTGGTCATTACACTGAGCAATGTTGAGTTGCTTCTCCACTGCTCGAAGAAAATCATCCACATCCATTGGATCAGCGGCATGAGTAAACACGGGAGGACGGCCTTGCAAGAACTCCCTTCGCATGTCCCTTGGTGGAGCATGGGGTCCAGCTTGTCCAGCCTCGCATGAATCGGGTCATCGCCCGCAACAACTGGTTCATCAGATCCTCTCGAGGTCACCGCACCACGACCTCTACCACGACCACGGCCTCTACCACGGGCAGCCATCTGTTAACCAACAACACATATATGAGCTTTATGATTCTTCTCAAAGGTAGAAAACATGAGTCATGAAAGTTAACAGTTTTCTGGACGAAGTTCCAATACATCAGTTCAGTATTTTGACGATTGCTGGAGTTCCAGAAACCCAAACAGGACGTTCTATATACCGTTGGAAAGCTTACGAAATTCTCTACAATGTTCATGTGGACAACTTTTCCAGATTTTATCATTAACCAAGTCAAAACCGAGAAATACAGTAAGCTTGCAGAACTGTCTGGCAGAACAGATACCTCAACTTCGAACAGTCATAACTCATAGCTCATAATAGGTATTAAGGTGCATGATATGTCATTGGAAAGCTACAGAAGTCTAGTTTCATCCATTAAATTTTCAGCCAGATCTCACGAACCAACTAAAAGTTATACCAGAAACATTGCAGGCTGCTCCAGAAACAACAGCAGGGACAGAAACGAGATAACCAACCCAAGATGCATATGAATTAACCAAGAGCCTAATATTCTTAAATTTTAGAACTTGTGGACATGCCCACAAAGTTCCAGCACTCATTACAAACTCCAAACCAATCAAGAACACAATGATAACTCAATCGACACACAAGAGTTCACCAAACACACAAGACTCGACTTACTAGCTAGACTCAAACGCTAACGTCTTTAAGACATGGGAATCCTAAGACTTATAAACGCGGCGGGGGATCAATCTCTTCATAAATTGGTGGCTCTCCATTAGCCACACGGCGCTGGTCCACCTCTTCCTCGAACCTGTCAATGCGAGCTTTACGCCTTTCCACCAATTCTTCCAGCTCGATGATCTTGCCCATCAACTCACGGGTGCAGTTCACCATTGTGTGAGCAATTGGGTCTAAACCAACCGGGTACAACATTGCCCAAGAAGCATTGGGATGACTCCTTGGAAGGTAGCGGTTGTTATCTTGCATCTGCTCAAAGCGGCGGGCATGGAACTCCTTGTACGCTTCAAACGCCGCATCCTCCATCTTTGGAAAGCATAGTGGGACGAGGACCAATGTGACCAAAGTAGGATTCCGCCAAATCAGCGCTCCTTGCTTCATCCCAATAGCAAACGGACACCTCCGTTCTCCGAATGTCTCCTCCAGAGGGTGGGTGAACTCATGACAAATGTAGTGCACATGAGCGAACCAGTCCCCATAGTAGTTCAGCAGCATTTGCACGAGGCGATCATGAGATGGGGTCTGTCCTTGCGGGGGAAAACACCTCCTCATAATCCATCCCATGGGTGCCGCTGGAGGATCTTGTACAGGCAGCGGTGATGGTGGCGCAGGTGGTGATGGTGGTGGCGGTGGTGAACCACCCCTTGTGGTGCTTCATCTTCATCACCGCTTGACAAGTCCACGATGTCCATGGAGTCATCGGGCACCACCTCCTCCATAGCTTCCTCTTCGGGCTCGCCTCAGTAACCGATGGCAGCGCGGGCATGGGGACCTCCCCGAGGGGAACCTCCTCTCGTGGTCGCTTGGCCGACTTGAAGAGAGCCAAGTCTTTGGGACCTTGTCATCGGCATCAACGAAATTAGTCTCTAGTTAGTAAGGATTTTCACAATAAGTTAGTAACTAAAAAGTTTCACAAATAGTCAAGGAGGCATGATTAGAGCAAGAGAGCTAAAAACGACCATTCTATCTAAGGCTTGCGTCCTACGGTCGGCCTCGGCTTTGATACCAACTTGTCATACCCATTTTTAAAGGATCAAAAATGAGTATAGAATACATATGTGCCTAGAGATCAATCTCACATATGCATGACAAATCTTTGGAGTATCTTATCCGAGACTTTATTACAAAGCAAATAATATCCATTACAATAATAATATCAAAGTTCTAGCACAAACGGAAGACCGATAAAAACACTCCATGGTAGCTCCAACTCCACGGGGATAGCCAACTGGTGAACCACAAGCCTAGTAGTACTCATCACGGTAGTTATCATCGTAGTCATCATACCCACCTTGATCTGTTTAATGTGATATAGCAAGGGTGAGTCCATGTCGAACTCCGCAAAGCATAGCCGGGGGTTATGAGGCTAAGAAGGCGATCTTGTCTTAAGCTGCGGTTGCTTTTAGAGTTGGTCAAGTTTTAAGCTTAAGCAAGAAAGGAATCCCAAATCCCATTATTCACAAGAGTGGACAGATATAACATCAATTTAATATCAACAACAAAGTAAGCACAAAATTCTATCCATTGATGTCTCCAAGGCCGTTCATGATGCGAACACGGCCGACATGTCGGTTTAGTTAACTCTGCAGAGGTGTACACTTTACCTACTGGTCATGGTTTCCATCGAGTAGGATCGCGAGTCCCTAACCAAATGAAGACCATATAAAGCCGTTCAAAGACCCTCCTAACAACATTGAATGGCCAATGAGCTACAACCCCGTTTCTCCCAATTACGGCAAACCACCAACAAAGTTAGGTAGACCCCTTGAACAACCAAAGTCAGAGCCATGTGACCCCCATAGCTGTCATTTGTATATCGGATGATCACGAACGATTTAAGTCCTTATGGAGAGCTAAGAGCTTCATAAATAAACAACACAAGCTCTTTCGCCCTATGTACCATGGCATCATCAACTAATCATCACGATTTAATCCATAAAGCAATAAATAATTGTTGGTTGGTTGAGCGCTAGCAAATTACTACCCAATGCATAACCCATAGGAGACAAGGATCAAGAAATCAAGACTAGGTAAGTCCTTAATGGCAACCAAGGAGGACACATGCATCATGAATTAATGATTAAAGTGAATAGGACATCAAGGATGATCCCAAGCTATACTTGCCTTGATTGAAGCCTTGAGCTTGCTGGTCTTCTTCCCAAAAGTGCTCTGGACCGTTCCCGAATTGATCACCGTCTACTCAATCGATCACGCAGCAACACACAATCGAACATGCAATCAAACACGAAGCAAACATAGGCAAAATAAGATTACAGTACACCATACAGTAAGATAACAGTTTGAAAAGCTCATAAAACTATTCTACTCGTCGCTACGATCACATCGATATAAAGATCACAAAAATCGAGTTATAACGGTGTAGATATGAATTTTACAAGCTTTCTAGTAATAAAATAATAGACTAAATAATAATTCGAAATTTAAAAGTTCAAAACCTGCCTAACAGTGATACTAACATGTAGATAACAAAATTACAAATCTAACGAATCTTGAACGACTCAAATCGGATTTAAATTGACAAAGATATAAGCATTTGAATCTGAATGGCAAAACTGTGAATAGCTAAAAGCGTAAACTGGTGGTGCTTAGCTGAAAATACGCTTTCCTGAAGGCATAACGTAAACGCTGGAAGTCGCCAGGGACTCTTACGGAATTAACCATAGACTCTAGGGTTTAACTTGCAAAATTCCCGATCGAAAGGGTATCGACGAATCTCGACCGTCGGATTTTATTTGGACGGCTCAGATTAGATGGGAGGGTGACCTGGCGGCGCTGACTCGCCGGCGACGAAGGAGACGGCGGCGCCATCGCCGGAAAACGGCGAAGCTCGCCGGCGCGACTGGTTTGAGCGCTACGGCGCACGGATTTCGACGGGACAAGGACCAAACGAGAGGAAGACCTCGGGATCTCACCTGACACGATCTCGCGGTCGATTATGGCTTGAGGACGGCTCACGGCTGGGAAAAGCGGACGGCGACGATCTGTC
Organism: Hyparrhenia diplandra; assembly: GCA_015847255.1. Taxonomy (NCBI): domain Eukaryota; kingdom Viridiplantae; phylum Streptophyta; class Magnoliopsida; order Poales; family Poaceae; genus Hyparrhenia; species Hyparrhenia diplandra. Next base: position 122,363 of record JADLZK010012868.1, read on the forward strand.
CTCGCCGGCGATGCGAAACAAACCGAAAAGCTCGACTTAGAGACCTCCAGCGTGTGCACAAGATCAAGACAAGGCACTAGGGCTTACCTACGGCGAGCTTGAGGCGAAGCTTGCGGCAATCCCGAACTCGGCGGCAGAAATTGACGGCGGCGGCGGTTTTCGCGGCGGCTGCTGCTCGGGCTCAAGCTAGGGCTACTAGTAGATGGAATAGGGGTCACGGACGCGGTTTGGTTAGGACTATATATAGGGCAGCAGCCTCGGTTCAAGCTAGGGCGCGAGGAAGCACCGTGGCCGGGTCGGTGCTCGATTCCGGCTCGGTCACGAGCTGGGTGCTGGCCTGGTCTTCGTGAAGGGAAAGGAAAGGGTGCGGGACCCGCCTGTCATCCTGACAAGGGAAGGAGAGGCATGCGCTGCTGCTGCTTGGCAGCGAATTGGGCCGGCCCAAAATGAAGGCCAAGCTTGGCTCGGGCCAGACCAAAGGAGAGAAAAAGGCCGGCTGTTTTGCTGGGCTGAAATGAGAAGGAAGGGGAGAAATAAATAGAATCACTTTTTCTATTAATCGAATTTGCTTTTCAAATAAATTTCAAATCAGATTCAAATCAAACGAAAGACAGACATCACATAAATAAAATATGCTCCAGCATGAGTGCACAGCATGTTTCTACCATGATAAATTTTAATTTCATAAAAGTTATTTATTTCCTATATTCAATGCATCACAAAAATTGCAAAATTAAATCAAATTAGCTATTTAAAAATTATGCAAAAATTTTGGGTGTTACAGAGATATCACTATACTCTCAAATATTATTGACACTATATAGAACTGCCTCCGCCAACAAGAGGGTTATATAAGTGTCCCAATCCATGCCTATGTGAAATATGAATAGGGATATATACATAACTTGTGTATGGGAGGCACGGGGAGTGTTTTTGAGGCAAACAGATCGAGTCAGATGCCAGACGGGATCTCAATCATTTTCCAATAGGGACTGTGCCTTGAGGACGAGAGTGAACCAAGGGAGGAATCACACAGAGCCATTTCACAGTCTGGAGATGGCGGTGGCCTTGTTGTGTACGTGTTTCTGTTCGCCTTGTGATTTTTCCTCAGTATATATGCTCGTTACCATCGATGGAACACTGGTTCCATGTTGGATTCAAGTTCAACTGTTTAATTTCGAGAGGCTTCTGGAAATATAATGAAAGTTGGTACTCAAGCGTGGCAGTGACCATCTGTAGAATGTTGTATATACAATGTAACAGCATGCTGGCCAAAACGAGATGACCAGATCAACACCCGGGTCGCCAAGTGTTTGGAGGACTTTAAGAGCCCATGACCAGTTTGCTTTATTCGATTTGCTTGCCGAAGCTTCTAGTTGTCAGCTTGTGTTTACACTGGTTTGGGTGAACGAGCGCAAGTGTAGATCTTAGTGGTAGGCTTGCTAGCTCAGTAGAGTGTTGTGACCCCGGCTACTGAAGGGGAGCGGACTCTGGGCCTGGCCCAGCACCAAGGCGATCCAGCAGGATAAGGGCGCCCAACTCGCACATCACGGGAACAGAGTGGACGACAGCGTGAAGATCGAATCGGCTTCTTCTCCTAGGAGTAACTATATAAGAATAGGTGTGAGGAAGAGGGATCGATTATGCTTATTGTAACAAACTGTAGTTGCCTTCTCCTGCAAGTGTTCCTCTGAATTCTATGTGAGTTATCTGTGGACGTAACACTAGTAACCAATTTGATTTACGTGACAGGCGAAAATCATTTTCGTGGGAGGCAAGTGTGCCCGTCGCCGTTTAAAGGTCATGGTTAATTTTTATTTTTTTACCATGGCGGGCAGAAAGTGCCCATCACGGTTAATCAAGAAAGAAAAAAAAAAAAGCCCAAACCACCCGGTTGGGTCTGGGCTTGATCTAGGCTGCTCACATCGCCGCCGCCGCGCTGTATTGTTGCCCGCCACTAATCCTTCTATCTATCCATCTATCTATCCATCCATGCATCTATCCGGCCATCTCTCCGGCCATCCCTCCGTCCATCTATCCCGCCATCTATCCGTCTGTCTATCTATCTATCTCTCTCTCTATCTATCTATCTATCTATCTATCTATCTGTCTATCTATCTCTCTCTATCCATCCGTCTATCTATCTATCTATCTATTTATGCTTTTTATGGAGTGTATGTGTATATATATAACCATAAGGCGCAGGAACTAATACGATAAACACATCATTGGTACTAGTCTTATCAATCACCAATGGAGAGGTGCCTGAAGCACACCAGCATCCATGGACTCTTGCTGCTTTCAATAATTCTTTTTAGCATCCTCAATCACTAATGCACGCATACCAAGCGGTAATCGATGACTTACCTAGATCCATTTTATTTTAATGTTAAATAAATATTCGTGCCGTGTTCATTCTAGTTTTAATTTTGCTTTTTTAACTTGATTGGCATTTATATTAGGCCAAACCAAAGAGGACACCAACGCTAGGAGCATGATGATGACCACGGTGAGGACAACAAGGAACATAGATGCCAAAAATGGAGAAGTTTCTAGCAACTATAGGATGCCCTCCGGATTATATCCTAATGCCGGAAAGTGGGTCTGCTCAGACGATAATCATGCCTATGACAGCTTGAAGGAGTCCTTGGACAATTGCAAAGGATACTGCCAGCATCAACCATAAGGATGATCTACCTTATCATGCTTGTACCAACAAATGCTATAAATAAAGGGTCATATCTATGATGGTTCATTTTTCAAGTCATGTTTTCTATGGTTTCTAGAACTGCAATATATAATAACTGCTTCAAGAACCCTGGTAGAAAGAACTACTCCCTCCCAAAAAAAAATCAATGTAATTTCTTGCTAAATGAAATAAGATTTAGCTTTGTTTAATACAGATATAGTATAACGCGTAAGATTTTTTTATTATACAACTGTTCTCATTAGTTCATTCATTACGACATCAAGATCGCAGTGACTTGATAGATCCAGAAACAGATGAAGATAAGGAAAAAAAAAAAAGTCAATTTCAACTGTGCGATCAGAAAACCAAGTCAATTTGACTGCAGTAAGTGCATTTTATAACTAAGAAAATCGCGCAATAGTTAAAAAAAAGAATTGATCATGCAGGGCAGTGACTTACATAAGATCAAGACAAACATATTCCACGAGAGAAAAAATGATAAGGTTTTGTAGAAGATGGCAAAATAAGGCAAGCTAAGCACAAAAAAAATGTAATTCTGAGATTTAAATTGTGGCTTTTACTTTTCGTTTTTAACCCTATTTTGAAGTGAAATGGTGTTTTTACTCTTCGTTTTTGTAACTTTTGATTTTACCATCAATACAAAGACGTACATACCTCTGCTCCGCGATGTCCATCTAACAATTCAAAGAAGAACATATTGAACTATACAAAATCAAAATAGTAATTTTTGCAAAAATAAAACAAAGCGAGTGGCTATAGTGAAAAACAGAGAGAAGGATGCGTAGCACACATGGATTGGTTCTTCATATTGGTCTTGTAGAAAAGGACCATATGTTGCATGATGTACAATGCATTCCTCTTAGCTAATTGTATTCTAATTCACAATGCCCATGCATCATATATTCCATATGTACACGAGGGATACTAATCACTACGAGGAAAATTGAGCTGCAGGAACTAAGCATATTTGATTCACAGGTTATTACATTTGTAGCACTCTTCATAACTCTCAATATCTCACCGTCAGAAACATATGCTCCCAAACAAGAATTAAGATTAAATGTGGGATGTGGTTGTGTTATGATGTTTTTACAAAACAGGATGAATCCTCAAACAGTCAAACTGGTTCACAAATTTAGCAAGTTGTTGTTGCTAGATATATATTTCAGAAGATTAAGGTGGAAGTGATAAAAACATTTTTGTCACAAACCTGATCGATCCGGCGTGACACGTGGCCCGACGTGCCGTTAGGGCGGCCGCGCCGGCGTTGGTGGCGGTGGTGGTGGCGGTGGAGGTGGCGGCGGCGGTGGCGAGGTGGTGGCGGCGGCCTTGGGGCGGCGGCGGCGGCGGCGGTAGAAGAGAGATGGAGGAATAATTTTCTTTATTGCTTGTTACCACGAAAGCGAAAGATTACGGACCCTTACCTTTATAGCCCGACTAGTGGGACTCGTAAGTCAAGCAATCTCTCTAAAAGGTTTCCTTATAGATCAGAATACCTTTTTACAAGCAATCCTATTTATTTTTTCTAGTAAGGGTCTTCCTTATAGATGGAATATCCCTTCTTTATTCTCTAATTAATTTCGAAGAATGCGGAAGGGAGGGGGAGGCGGTGGCGACGCCGCGCCCGCCTAAGCTTGGCGCCGTGCCCGTACACCTCGGGCCTCATGGGCTGTCATTCAGGTCCTATTTCCTGGCACATGACATCCCACCACATCTCCGACCGGCGCGTCCTCGCTATTTGGATGAATGTCCATTCGGTCGGACACGGGGAAAGATCTCTAGCACCTGGCATGATGAGCTAAACCTCGGGAATCAGCTTCCCATGCACCGGTTCCCGAGGATCATATTCTCCCCTGGTTCACAATGGTGAGAACTCCAAGAGATAGTGGAGGTTCCCGATGTAGCCGTGATAGATGTACGGTGGACGGCGTGCCTGTTGCGAAGTCGTCGTCGATGAGCCACGAGCAAGAGCTCGTGGAACTCCCGCCTCAAGGTGTTGATGCACCATGTCATGAGGCGGGCTCTCCAAGAACATGAAGCACTCGTTGGGTGGAGCATTGACGAAGAGGAGCGAAGACGCCAAATAGTGATGTCATGGCGTGTAGGAGGTGTTGCAGCCGCATTTAATTAGCATCGTACCGTACATGTAGGATGTTGATATTTCTAACACAATCCAAATTATGAAGGCGAGAGAAATATATATATGGTATCTATCTATTCATATTAGCTTGGATATGGAATTAATCTCATGATCCAACAAAGCGGAGTTAGGCGTGTTAGTTGTGGGGTGTAATCTTGATATCATTATCCATAGTGGAGTTAATCTCACGGGATATGTACCCAAGGTATACCACTCATTTCTTGGCATTACCTACACACTAGTCTGTCACCCTAGCAATAACGCTCTAAGAAATACGGGTATGGTATTCTTGATAGGGCCTCGATAAAAGAATGAACATGATATCGCAAAGTTTGAGATAGGAATACCCATTGTAGCACTTCACCGAGTAATCCGGTATCGTATTTATATTTTACCACGTGGAAGGGAGTTTATGGAAAGTAGAGAGAAAAGGGTATCTAATGATTTAAGAAGTGATTTACTTATGAGATCCACTTGCGGTTGTATAATACTGAGTAGCCATATGCATCTAACAATACTCATACAGGATAAGTCACAAGATAAAGATAAATATATAATTGATAACTACCCAAGTCTAAGATCATCATATGCCACTAGTATCATATGAGCTATTAACATGTTATGGAAAAAATAGTGGTTTTTGAGAGCATTCACAGACCCCTACTCCGACGAAAGAAAAGCGAACCAAAACAGTCATGACATCAGCCAGCTGGGGTTTAAGGAGTATATAAATTATATTACAAGGGACAGGAATAGCAGCGCCTTCCCCTTTGAATCGAGATAACCATCGACGTTTATCTTGAGATAAGTAGCGACGGCATCAGCCCTCGAGAGGCAACATATGAGGAGCATGTATTTCTATGTCAGTGTCGAATAGATGAGGCAGGGTCAATCTCACTCTCTTGAGTTAAGGGTCTGTTTAATTTTGAGAGACTTCTGGAAATCGAAGTTGGGACTCAAGCGTGGTTGTCATAGACCTTGGATCCTTGGCGATAGTGCCTTCTACGACGAGGTTATACCCCTCTGTCGTAGGCTTTGTTCTAGGGTAGCATTCCTAGGCGCTTGAGAGACATTGGGAGAGAGAGAGAGATTGGTTTGGTAATTCACTGCTTAATTCCAAATGACAGGTGCGCCTCTCTCTATATAGAGAGGGATCAACCCTAAACCTAACTTGGTGGCTAAGCACCCTTGACCTAACTTGGCAGCTAGGCTACAGACTCTTGGGCCTATTGGGCGGGCGGTAGCCTGTTGGCTGCCCATGACAGTGGCAGTGACTATCTGCAGAATGCTGCATGTCACATTGCAACAGCATGCTAGCCATGACCAGATGACCAGACAGCAGATACCCTGGATGTCAATTAGCCATCATAGGTATCCACGGTGAAGTGTGTTAGTAATAATGTGCAGAACATGTACTCTTTGGCGGCAATAGCCACAATTGGGATCCATAGTGAAGTGGACTTGCATAACACCTGGATTAACAAAGGTTTGCATGCGTTTACTTTATTGATGATATGGTGAAATAGGGTTAATCAGGGATGTCCATGCTCTATATATCTTACACGATTAGCAAAGAGAAGAATTTACACTTTCGTCATGCCTAATCTTCCATATACGAATGCCATATATAGGTACGGTACAGTTCTTGTTGACCTGAAGAATTGTGCAATGGACGCCAAAGATGCAGTATACCTGCTTTCTGTGCATGCTTCTAAATTAGCACATTCTCCAATTCTTCCCTAGCTTCAAGTTGTGTACCTTGATCTAGGAAAGGACTAGTTGCAGCAACACGGGCAGGCAGGTTGGTTATCGTCCTAGACCGTACCTTGCATCATGAAACCAAGTATTATTGTCGAAGGTGTCCCCCAGACTGGTCTGTTTTTCTTCCATATGATCATTGAAAACCAAGTTTATGTCATGCAGTAATTAGATAATCTCATAATTTTTCCTCGCCATCATCTTCCACCTTCCTTTGTGTAAACTATCTCTGCACTAGGAACACTAACTTTTTCTTTCTCGTTTTGCTTCTTATAATACAATCTCCATTGTGTAAAACCCATGGTACAGTCCCCGTCCCGGGGAGGAGGGGCCACATAAAAAAACCATGGTACAAAGGATATTCTGAAAGCGCATACGGGAGCATATAAGGTAAGCTAGGAAACATTAATACTTGCTGGTAAAGACTTAATGAGCCAGAGAATGCATATATAATATATATATAGCCTATGTTCATCCAGCTATTCAACACTTACATATAAATATAGAGACTATGTCGCATGGATATGTTATGCATCATATCAGTTTGTAACATATACAAGCAAGGCATTGTGTGGCATAATATTTTGCATAGGAAATTGCATGCATATAGGTAGTCTTAAAATCGTATAGCATAGGAATGGGATGCATTTGGAACATATTGTTGGTTCCACTGGTGCGAAGCAAATGGCAGTCATCAAGCACAGGAACTGGGATCTGAGTTGAAAGGAAGGACGAGCCGTTCATTTGCCTAAGAGAGTACACAGTGCCGATAGGAAAGCTATACGTCATGTGACCTTATTGTATACAAAGCACTCGTCGCCGATCTGCCTCTGTGCCATATAGTCATTCATAGATCTCTCGTATAGTCCAACGAAACACATTTCAAGTTGCACCAATTATCATCATCTACATAATAGTATTTGGGGTCCTCAAGGCAACCAGCCATGAGAAGAATAAAGAGAAAATAATGTAATAGAGTGTTAGATATGAACACAAGAAATATTTGCAGAATACATAAGTGCTGTCGAATTTATTTTCAAGAGATTTAGGAACAAAAATGATAATAACTATAGTGTATGTATATAAAATCTATCTGCCAACCTTTAGGATGGAACCCATTTTAGGGGTAATTAATTACTGGTAGCTGGATTTTTTGCTATTTTTTAATGTATATAAGATTTTTTTAATGATGCTTCGATTTTTTTCAATGGCAGTTCAAATTGAACAGGAGCCAGTAAAAATATAATATGGGATCTTTAAATTGACCCTGTTTTCAAATAAGATGCTTACCAATGAAAATGCATTTTCAGACGTGGACCATGAGAATTACCCCCAAGATCATTTGTAGACAGTATATTCAAGAGACTGGCCTTTGAATATAAAATTAATTGTCTCACTAAATTGCCTTAAATTGTATTTTGATAGTGTTAATGGCTGCACCTACAGATCTTGATTATGGAGCATGCCATTCTGACGCGGCGCATACCCTTTTTGTAGAGTTGTACCTGCTCACCAAGTAGCAGCTGCGTGAGTCCCCAAGGAAGTATAATGGCCGCATTCAACTGTGCATCTGTGGTGTTGAATCCATGTGGCTGGCATGATGGATGGTTTGGTGTCTCTAATCAAGAAAACATGAATAGCTAGATATTGAGTCGGTGAGTACCTATATATAGCCTTCGTCTACCATGCTTCCACACTAACATATAAGTAGATTTTTGTGCTTCATATGTTTCCACGATCAGTATGACACAGACATGACATTAGCAGCCACGATAATGAATTGAATATATATAGTCCTCAAACTTGTGTCCAAGGGAGTGGGGTGCATCTGGAGTATACATGCTTATTGTTGATATGCTCTACCTTGCCGACTTCTCCTTCTTCGTCAATGCACCTATCGGCGGCAAGCCACACATGATGAAGGACTTGTGTCATTGTTGAAACCGGATCAGTTAGGGTAGGTAACCTGTGAGTGTCTATGTGAATGAATTGAGTAGATCAACATCCTATTGAGACGATCTACTAGAATATAGAGAGTAAGCACCGCAGCAGTGAGATCGGGGATGTAGAAATAGAGTCGTACCAGATCCGGTGGGAGGAGCAGCGAAGCTGGAACCGCCTGTCATCTCGTCGGTGAAGTGGCGTCGTCGGCGGAGTCCGGCGAGGATGCAGTGGCGGCGGCGGTCTTCCCGTCGCTGTCGGCTCCCTCCTCCGATCGGAAGGGGAATATAGCGGGAGTGGTGGCTCGAGAGAAATCTGGCGCTGCGCGACAGGGGCCCACCAGCCATCTTTGGGCTGGGCGCCACCGATCATGGCGCGAGACACAAGGTTGGGCCTAGACGTTGGACTGGGCCTATGGAGATCAACCTAACAGACATCACTCGAGGAAGAGATAGTGCATCATGGGCGCTGGTGTTAGAATATCGCATTTACTGGGGCACACGTACAGCCAGCAGGAACTGGATGGCGTCACATCGGTTGCGCACAGCGTATCTCATGGGTGCGCAGAACAACTTGGAGAGAGAAGGGCAGTGTCGTTGTTGTTTCACTTCTGCAGTGGCGTGCCATGGCTAATGACACACCCATTTTGTTTTGTCTTGTACAATAGTTTTAAGTAGAGATGGCAAAGGGCTAGCATATGTCATTTTGCAAATATGTTGTCTCACAGTAAATTCATGGCAATCTAGATTGTCCTCAAGGAAATTTTGCCATTTTCATTGTCCATCAGCAACATGCATGACTTTTACTTGTAATAATGTTGATAGTATTTAAGGGTTAGTTTGGATCAAACTTCTCCTATGGGAATTCGGGTGGGTCAGTAACACTATCAAAATACATATGTAAGGCATTAATTGGTTGGAATTAATATAAGTACGTACATATACCATGTATCACATAAGAATCATGTAATTGGTGGGTGTGAAATACATATCCAAGAAAACCAGGCTCTATATATCCTTTTGTCCATCTTGCATCTATCCTGACATATAAAATAGGTGGCTCGTCCCTCCTGCCTCATATGTTGCATTGATAGGCGCCATACCAGCAATATGTTGGCTTCCATCATTTGCACTAGAAAGCTGCATGGGTATAGAGTCGTAAATAGCTGCACATGGGATGAACCAGGAATTCCAGTTACACATGTAAGTCTCGACCAAGCAGGAACAACCAAACTTATTGGCGTAGCGACCAGCAACAGTGCCTGACGCAAAACCAGGGCAGAGGGGGAGAGTTGAAATTGCAATGCTACACCACATATCTACCATTGAACTAGGGTGAGTGTGGCTACAAGGATAAACAGAGCTGATCGTTCCCTCTGTTGATCAGCTCATGGTGTCAGGACCACTTACTGATGATGCTAAGAAACAGGAATCCTTTGTCAAAACCAGACAGTTTAAATCAAGTGATTTATTTCGCCTGATTATTGAGATTTTGCCTCGTACCCATAAACAAACAGCTGATCGAGTGTGGAATAAATTTGAGGTGTGGTGAGTAGTAGTAGCGGAGCATGATGGAAAATTAACTGAAATACAATTTCAGTTGAGAACCTTGAGATGATACTGCACCATGTCAGACCGTGTCAGACCACCCTAATCTTGAGAATCTTGAGATGATACTGCACCATAAATTTCTGTCTGCATATGCACGCCGGCCGTGTCAGACCACCCTAATGTCTAACGGCTGTCCACTGGGCGATTTCACTAAGGAACCAGATGTTTCCACCAACGAAAGATTTAGCCAGCATGCTGAAGCACTTCTTTCGGCTAAGTCCCACAGCTGCCAGAACTGGGTAACCTAGAGATTGTTGTTGATTATATCTTGTACCATTGGGCCCTCAGTTCCACTGGTTTTCCTTGTTCAATGCTCTGTAGCTCGTCAGGGCCTTTCACAAATGCCACTGTCAGTGTCCTGTTGTTTCTTTTAATTGCATTGATCTGTTTTGCTGGCTTGAACTCCACTTTATGAGTGGGTGCAATAATATTTCGTAGCACACATGTCTGTGGAGGCACACTGGCAGCGGCAAGAGTATGCCTGGGTATTCCAATGAATACCCAAGATTCTAGTACAAAAGATAAATACATATATCAATATACATGTACATTCTCTTTTTAATTGGAGCAAGAGGCCAACACAAACAAGGAACCAGCCCCAGCAGGCCCGTAGCCGAGCAGGCCAATTTGCCTAGGCCCAATCGGTCTCCTGGACACCTCCCCTGTCCCTCGGCAACTCGGGGCATCCATTAGCGCGACTTCGGAGGCGGCGGCGGCCGCCGAGCATCTCTTGCTGGCTTGCTGCTGGGAGCTGGTAGGCAATTTTTCATGCGGTAGGCGACAGGCAGGTAGGACACACAAAAAGGATGAACAATATTATGTTAGTTTACAAGCTTCTTAAGTTGGTGCTAATTCTTTCCGTAGCCACTGCTAAAGTTGAAATAGTCTTTTCCACAATAAATTATGTGAAGAACAAGCAAAGGAATAAAAAATGGTGATGAAAATTTGAACAATTGCTTCATTAAATTTAACGAGAGAATTCTTCATTCAAGTGAAAGATGAGGATATCATTAATCTCTTCCAACAACGGATCGTAGAGTTATATTGTAGTAATCATTACTGTTTTGTAATATTTATGTGTCAAACTTGTACTTTGGTTATTGTTACGGATTCGATAAATGTTATGGCCGTTATAACTTTTATCCACTATATATATATATATTTTGCTTCAATTTTTGACATTCGGCATACCTAGCCACAAATTCCTTGTGGTACCTGAGTAAGCTGCTTCCTTTGCAATCTTACTGAGTGAGCTGCGCAAGAAATAAATTTTCTGCTTGGTTATCTGAAGACATGGAGTCTTGGGAGTTTCGTGATATCCATATATAAATGTGGGCTATGTCCATCCTGCGCTGCGTCCACACTAACATACTAATAGACTTTGTGTCAATCTCATCTATTGCATCGACTTGTATAAGACACCCACCTATAATGTGTTTCGAGGAAGCATATCTGCAGCTAGAAAAATTGTATGCATATAGTTATCCTCAGATCAGCCATTGTGTGATGGAAATGAGATGCATCTGGAGTTGTAGCTGTACCAATAAACTGTGCCTGAGTATAGAACATGGTTGTTGGAAGCCGAGGTTGATGCAAGCGGCATCGGGCAGTCCACCATGCTGGAGGGGTTCAACAGTACGTATGGCTTTTCCATGCAGAACCGCCGCAATGAGTCCCATGCAGGGCAGGGGCAGAGTTGCCAATGGCAGAGTGAGAAGGATTCAAGTTAGCAGCGAATGCCACATCGAGCTCCATGACAATCTCATCGATATCATAGCGAAGGCTGAGCTAAATCTCGTCAAAGAGAACTTCACCGGCTATTGGCTAAACATCCCCTGAGCGCTGTATTATCTGTCCAGTTTGTATGCGGTGTTTAACTCCATTCTGTCTACCTCCTTGTTGGCTCCGCCCGTGTCTGGCTGCAATTTCCACCTCGTCAAGCACGGCTCATCGATCTTCATGCTTGGTCTGTCTGTCTGCACGGATGTGTTGGTGGGAGTTGTGTTTAGTTGGTGCGGCAAGTTTTGTGCACGTCTCATATAATGGGCAAAATGTTTAGTATGTGTGTGTTTTCCGTTTCCCTTAGCGCCTGCATGCTATGTATGAACCGCGAGACTTTGAGTTAATTGGGCCATCAGAAAGCAGTCCAAAACTAAAAAAAAAAACCTGTTTTCATAAACAAATTCATTCTATAATACAAGAAACATTTGGTTCCAAATTTTAAAAGTTTTAAGACTGCGAAAATAGAAAAGGGATTAATCTACCTATAACTATACTCCGAGAGACAGAGAGGGAGATAAAGAGAGTTTCATCCACCTGTACTTCGCAACCCTGCACCTGCAAGATGCTCTTTTCGACGCTCTCTGTGATTTTTTCCAACAAAAAACAGTGTCTTCTGGAAGGTTTTTAATTTCATCTTTAGACTAGAATATGTCAACATCCAAGATTGTTCGAAATTCAAAATTTTGTATGTCCTGTTCAGAGATCTAAGAAACTATTTAGTGCTTTTAAATAAGCTAAAAAAGTAAAAACACTGTCCCAAATTAAACTGCAGACCGGCAACAATTTTGATATAATGTTTGTCTTAAGTATACTTGTTCTACCTTATATATATTTTGGTACGTTCACAATTTTTTCAGTACGTGGTTGCATGGAACATGTGGCATGTAACCCATTTTCAGATGTGGACCTTGGCCATTGACTCAAATATGATTTGAGAAGGGACCGTATATCAAAGACTGACTTCTAAAAATATTCAGTACCTCCAAATACCATAATATAATAGTGTTGGTTGTTACACTTTAATTTATAAGCACGACTGCTGGCACTAAATCTACCTTCATGTACCGTCAAGCAAACATCATATAATTGGTTGGTGAAACACTAGTCTCTATGCGTATACAACACCAGACCTCACATGCATCATATAATTGGTCCCTGAAATACTTGTCCTTTGCCCAGCTTTGCTTCGATGCCGACATATAAACATAGGTGACACTCTAGCCTCATATGTCGCATGGATCACTAGCATACAAGCAATATGTTCCCATCCATTTTTATTTCCAGTAGAAAAACTGCATGTGTAGCTGGGCATGGGATGTACCAGGAATTCCAGCTACACATATCAATATGTAGAGGGCAGCTGAACTCTTGGTCGGGGTGCTATAAATCAAGGAGGACGGCCTAGTATGGATGGATCTGGAATCAGAAGTGTTGTATTCTCAGATTAAAATTATATTTAAACAATATTTTTGAGTTTAGCCAGCTGGGCTGCCTTTAATGAGAGAAATCGTCCAAATTCATTATTTAGAATGTATTATTTTTATTGTTCAAACTCAACATATATGTGACCATCACCATGAAACACATTGGGTGGCAGAGCTAAAGTCAATATTGGATCGTCAGTTAGTACTTTGAAACTATAGTATCTACTACACCTATGTAGAGAAACCCCCACTAAGAGAGTTCTCTTGACATGCAGCTGTCACATCATCAGCCCCCACCAAGTGCATTCCTCCGAGAACACAAAGAGGCATGGAACACGAGGGGGCAGCACCGCAGCATCATCTCCGTCCTATAGCACTCGAGAAGGAAACGCGTCTTCAGTTAACTAAAACGCATCCCAACTCCACCACTGTCCTCCACCGTCGTTTGATCTGGCTTGGCTGCCACTATCCTTTGACTCCCCAATCAGATGAACAGACACAAACATTTATTTCCGCACATCGATCCCTTGGCCACATCGAGGAATTTTGTGTATAAATACCTTTCCTTATTACCTCCTCCGTTGTATGCCCATCGACTCCGACGACTAGAGAGAAGAGTCCTTCGCTGCTGTGGTCCTCTTCGCGCTGCCCCTCTCTACCTCTGTATTGATCGACGTCGATCCAGTCCGCCTCGGTGCTGGCCCTCCTCGCCTCTGCGCCAGTTGCTTCACCTGGCTCTGCATCCACGTCGATTGCTCCGCGTATGCATCAGCCTGCCCTGCGTTCGTGCTGGCCCGATCCGCTTCTGTGGGAGAAGCCTGTTGAATGATGCTGTGAAGCCGCGACACCCGATGGCGGCGGATGGCGCCCGCACAGCTGCGGCGTTCGGAACTCGCCACGCCCCGCCGCCGCCGGCGGCACTGGTGCCTGCGCCGCCGCAGCGTCCCCACTACAGTGTCGCCCGACGCACGCGTACGCGTTGCCGACGCTTGACATCCTCCGCTTCACTGCCACCACCTCCCTACGCGACGCTGCACAACGCCTCCCCATTCCTGCCGCCGCCGGCGTCTGCCAACTTTTAGGTGAGCAGAACCCCCGAACATTATATTTCGATGGGAGAAGCCGCACTGGAAATTTCCGTGGCCGAGAAGTCGATCTCGAACCGTCCCACGGATAAGCCTTCCAGACATGTACTCGGTAGATTTTTGTTTTTATTCAACTATATACTCATCAGGGCAGTAATGTCTATCTTGCCATGGGTAGAGTTTCCTTTTTTCTTCCATTTTTAAATCAAAACTCTCAGTGAACAACGGAGGATATAGTGATATCTTTGTGGCTATTTAAATACTACAAAATCAAGCATTGAGATGGAGAGTTTTTTTTTATCTATACGCCTACTAATAAAGAGAGAAAATTTCTGTCCCACAATTTTTTCTGCCTGCCTTCTTCCGTCTCTCCCTCTTCTTATCGGCACTCCTACTGCCAGAAGAGTTGGAAACGGATAGCCTTCGGTCTTCACGTTTTTTTGGTCTGCCTGGTATACGTAGCCCCTCCGTGAGCTGTCCACCAGTCCGTCGTCCAAGGACTCATCCAACAATGCGATCAGCAATGCAAATCCTTGTCAAATCCAAAAAGGACTCAACCAGCCAACCTGCATGTACGTATCCAACCTTCTTGTACGTATCCGTATATACATAATTACACGTATCCTGGAAGTCTAGAATTACACGGTCCTATAAAAATCAAAAGCGAGATATTCAAATAGCTTCTCCAACATCATGGACACCGGCCGGCGAGCATGCCCAATTGCCCCTGTGTCCCTTGCCGGACCTGCACTTGGATCTACCATCACAGGGCAGCTGACGCAAGGCAGGATTGCTGCTTGTCAAGATGTACACGCTGGAGATGACATAGAGGCAACTGGAAACATGAAAAAGGGAAATGAAACCAGGTATAATTACTTCAATATTGCTTAAATTATTGTTAGAACATATCATACTATTCTTATTATACACTCAATGAATCCAAGTATAATTACTTCAATATTTCTTAAATTGTTGTTGGAACATATCACAATATTCTTATTATACTCTCTTTGAAGATACGTTAATGGATGCCAAGTGTTGGTGTGGCCCCAAAGGTGGGAACGAAACTTAAGCTCTCTTTCTATTGATTTCCTTCCGGCTTTACAATGCCCCCACGGGGTCTATTTATGGTCCGTAGACTCTTACAATTCCAAACATGCACTCCTACCAACCCTGGACTTACCGAGCTCCTCACCGGGCGACCAGGGGTAGAGTGGTACTTTCTCGCCTCGCAATCCCACCAACCCTCGTTGGGTCCATTCGGCCGGACGGTGAGCACCGCAAGACAAAATCAGGCAACCTTCGAGGGAAAATCCCATCCGGCCTTTGCGGCCGAAATCATCCGCGATTCGGCCATAAGAGCCGGAACCTACCCGCACCGGTAGGCCGAGCCTAGACCAGGGTGTCGAGGGGCGAAGGCACGAGCATTCGGCGTGTCGTGTCGAATGTCGTTGCTTTCGTCACCTCTCCTATTGCGCCCATGGGCGAATCTTGGCAGTTGGGGCGTCCTCACGCCTCTCAAAGCCGGAAGCCTCCGCTTTCGTCCATTTGCCACGAAACATCGGGGCTTCGGACCTCGCGACCACGCGTCCTCGAATACTCAAGACTCTTTGGGTCCGAATCCGAGGCTTTCGGCCCTCGGACCGAACCCTTTAGGGCCGTCTCTTGACTCGGTTTTCCCGCTCTTTCTTTAAGGCCGACGGTAGGGGGGTTGCCAGGTTTTGGCCTCCCCCCAACACCAAGGAAAAAAAAAAAAGAGAAAGAGAAAGATATGCACAGATGACCAATCAAAATAAAAACAAGAAAGGCTTAAAAGGCTCCGTGAAGCCTATCAACAAGTACCACGTTGCAACGCACGGACATATTTACTAGTTTTACTAAAAAGCTCAAATTATACGTTTGCCCATTACAATGAATTTGGCAATCTATCATTTGTCCTCCCTAAATTGTTGACTTTATATATCATTAGTAATATCTTATTCACATTTTTTCCGTTGATCTCCAAACATGCTAACTATAACCTCAAAATGTCATCTAAAATCACGACCTTGAGTTCCACGGCAATGCGCGGGGAATTCACCTTTATACCTATACTTATAATATATACATATTCTAATTTTATTGATTAACATTATAAATCATTTACTCCCTCCGGGATGGTATTAGAAGTCGTTTTGGACAAGGTTTGGGTCAAACATCGGGAATATAAATCATTAATAACTTTTAAGTCGTTGAGTTTGTAAATATAAAAAATTATATGAATAGACTTGTCTTAAAAAATACTTTGATAAAAAGTATACATATATCACATCTCCATAAAAATTTTTATACTAATAAGAGGTCAAAGTTATGTTTTGGAGACCGTGTCGCTGTCCTAAACGACTTCTAATACCATCCCGGAGGGAGTATATTGCTTCTTCATACCCGCTGCAACGCTGGAGAAGTTTTCTAGTTTTAAGATGTCTTAGTCATAAAATCGTTTTTCAGAGTCTCCGTGTCCTAATTAAGGCAACCACCTCTGTTAATCGATAGTTATCAAAGACAGGTTCATTAGGACGCCAGCCTGTGTAAATGATTTTGGGAGGCATGCACTTGCATGGACCAGGCATCGAGGATTATTATCAAACTAATACGTCACACACAAGGCACACAAACCATTTGCCTCAGAAGTAGAGATACGTCGACCTTAGCTAGAGTGATCTCAAGGACCAAGTCTCCGCTGGGCTTGCACATGGCTCGCGACCCGACCCGACCTTAGCTCCTGTCACGACGTCATCGTCACCTAGGAATGCTACTGCAGCTTGTGTCGCCCACCCCTTGACGCTCTCACAGTCACAGAACACCCACAGCTGCGCAACCAACCTTAACGGTGCCCCACAGCCGCTTGACGCACACTGATGTCGATGCCTCGTCAAGGGTGGGCACCTTCCACGGCAGTTGCACTTGCGCCACGGACATAGTGGGGCAGTTACTCATGGACCGTGTCAACATCCTTAGTGGCTTCGGCTCATGAAGAACCGCGTTGCGATAGGGAATTAGGCATGCTCGGTGGCACATTGGCATCAAAGTTGTCGAGGTCGGTGCACGCCTATCGACAAGCCTTGGGCGCCCATGTGTGGCTAGCAAATATTATTTTGGTGGCATGAGCCAATCTTGCATTTGGCCGTGACAGTTGAATTGCTAGCAACAACATTCTGCCCATGTATGGCTATATAAAACTTTTTTTTTTTGAATTTTCACCGGGGAGGCGCTCCCACCTGAATTATATTCATTCAAGTGCCTAAAATGGCCGATAACCTCGTTTTTGAGGAAAACGAGGCCAAACCCCTGTCCGATTAATTGTGGAAAACCGGACTAAAAACCGCATACAACGGCCTCGAACTGAGGCAAGGGTGTGGCTAAACCACAAAAAGAGACAACAACAACCAGCTCTCTCCAAGCATTGGAGAGAGAGGTGGCTAACCACAAATACAACAAAAGAAAGAGAGAACTAAGCCCAAACGAGAGAACTCTAGACGAGGCCGCAAGGCGCCCACCGAACGCCCGATCTGTGCCCCCCGCCGAGCAGCATACTCGCCGCTATCACCATCGCCGTAGAGCCCTCCACCACTCCTCGTAGCTACGCCGGCTCCACGGGGGGTGGAAAGGGGACTAAGAGTGACGGGCAGGCCGGCAAGCGACGGATCGGCGGACACAACGACCTCCCATCGAACCGGGTGGCGACATCCTCCAAAGACCTCCGGGGCCCACGCACCACCACCCAACGCCGGCCACGGGGAGGAATCCGTAGGGGGGATGGCGGCAGCGGTGGAAACACCACCCGGCATTTGATATTCTGGCACCACCAGGGAGACCGTCGACGGAGTAGAGGCGCCAACGGAGGGCACTCGTCGGCGTCGGCGACGCCAAACAACCGAGGCCAAGAGGGGCGACAACAACACGGGAGAGAGCACACGGGAGGAACACAAGACCATGGCACGAGCTGGACTCTACTCGCCCACGATGTGGTGCCCCCAAGAGGGTCACGACGTCGAAGACGTCGCCGCCACCGGCTCTAGAGAACTAGAGCTAGGCTTTCGCCAGGAGGAGATCAACAACACATCGGTCGTAGAGTAGGGAGGAATCGACGCCCCCAAGGAGGTGAACGGCGCCAAAGGCGTCGTCGCCAATCGCAAGAACCGAAGCCTTGCACGGCTTTCGCCGGGGTTCCCAAACTCATGAGCCAAGGTTCGTCGAATTAGAGGCCAAAAGGGCAGACCTAGCCGGCGTCCGGGGCGGGGTGGAGCCTAGGGACGAGAGGCGGAAGAGCGCGTCGCCCCACCGCCAAGCCCGCGGCCAACCGCACGCCGAAGCCTGCGGAGAAGAAGAGGCAGGGCACGCTGCCCCGCCGCCAGCTTGCTCGCGGCCGAGCTGCAAGCCCCGCACCATCATCGCTGCCGTCGTCCACGCCGGTTTTACGCACGCCGGATGAGCTCCCGGGGCACAGGGCAGTGTGCCCCCAAAGGCGGGCGTGGGAGGCGTCCCCAAGGGGGCAGCGGGCAGGACCCGGGGGCCCCTACCGCCCGGCATCCATCCGAGGATGCCTGGCCAGGAGGAAGAGGAGGGGCGGCGGCCGGAACGGGGGGACTTGTTCGGGCGCCGGAGGGGGGAGAAACGCCGGGAGGAGGGCGGGGCGGATCCGGGACAGAGGAGGCCGGATCCGGCTTCGAGAAGCGTCGGCTAGCGCCGGAGATGGTGGCGCCGCCCGCGCCGGCGGGCGGGGGAGGCTTCGCCGTCGTCGTGGGAAGGACCTAGGCCCGTCGCGGGACGCCCGCCGCCGCGCTTCCTCACATGCGGGCCGGCTTCCGGCCAGGCTCGGCGGCGAGGTCCGAGGGTGGCGGCGAGGAGGTGGCGGCGGGCGGCTAGGGTTGCGCCCGAGCCGCATATATATAAATACATCTATTATACGTGTAGTGCCCAAGGCGATAGATGTAAAATAATACATATATGATATTATATTTATATATATTTGTCGGTGTTTTAGAAACAGGGGGTCCTAAGAACTCGACTAGTAATGTGTTGCTTATTCCCCCAACCGGACGGTTATGCGAGAAGGTCACAAGTGAATGAGACGCGGGGGTCTATTGTGGTTTAGGCACGGGTGCCCTACGCCGATAGTGTCTTCCTTACTCGTGTTATCTCGCACGCTAAGTTGCCTGAAGTAGGGGTTTATATGCGAGGAGAGAGGAACCCGGGGGTTCCAAGTCTCTAGAATGGGTGGAGAAGACAAACAATACCCAACGTGGTATTCGGAGTGGCGGAAGTGGAGCGAGGTGGGCATATGACGCTTGACTCGTCTCCCGAGCTTCGCCGTGTGTCTCACACTGCAGCCCCCTGGATGACTGACGCCCCTCTTATAGTCGAAAAGGAGGTCATGAGTTACAAGGGGGACTTGTTTATGTTTCAAGGTACATCCAGGGTCGATCCCAGGATGCTTATGAGTAAGGTCGTTTTTCCGTCCGGACCTTTGTCCTTGCTTTCTTGGCCCTAGGGTAATTGCCCCGGCGCGTCCCTCCAAAAGCGAGCCTGGTGGCGTTCGTCCCCCAAGTCGTCCTTGCACCGCTCGAGTGCGTGACCAGAAAAGTAAGAATCTTGATGGGACGGGATGGGCGTCGCATCACTCAACCGGGATAGAGGTCGGTGATGATGAAACATTGCGTAGACCTAGCATCCCTTGGGCAAGTCTACTGCAATGCGCGGTCGGTCAGAGCCGAGACCGGTGGCCGGTGACCGTGAGGGGTTAGAAGGCCGGACTCAACGGTGGGATTCACGGGCATGTCGGGCGCGCAATAAATGCTCCGGTCGTCTATCCTAAGGCCAATGTCGTGGGCAAGGATCCATCCCGAGCCTGCCCATTCCTTCGAGCGGAAGGAAAGAGCAGAGGGTCGGGGCAGCCCCGGAGCCCAAAGGCGGTTTGGTCTAATCCCGAGGCTGGCGAGACGGAGGCTCCGCCCCGAGGCTCTTTCCCATGACGGGGTCTGTCGGGGCCTAAATAATCGGCCCACGAACAA
This sequence comes from Hyparrhenia diplandra, assembly GCA_015847255.1. Classification (NCBI taxonomy): domain Eukaryota; kingdom Viridiplantae; phylum Streptophyta; class Magnoliopsida; order Poales; family Poaceae; genus Hyparrhenia; species Hyparrhenia diplandra. The sequence goes on from JADLZK010012868.1 coordinate 142,863, forward strand.
TTCTAGCCCAAGGCGAATGACGCGCCCGTGGGGCTAAAAAGGGGATCCGGCCGGGGATCAACACCGGTCAAAAGACCGAGACGAAATCTAGGCCGCCAACAAGCCGGAAAGAAGAAATCGACCCTTGGCCAACTGATCTACAAGCTTGGTGGGATTAAAGAACAGAGCACCTTTCGGCCCGCTAAACGGCCCATGACGGCCCATCTCCAAATGCTCGACTAACGGGCCCGAAACATCTAGCTATATGAGGACCGATGACCTGATTCGGCCCACGGCGGTCTAGGGAAACATCGAAAACAACCCGATGACGGGTGTTGTTGGAGTCATCAAGAGTGTGGAGAAGAAGGACCAAGGGTGACCTTCACAACGAGGCTTGGTAAAATCTGTCAACACACGGCCCGGCTCGCCCATGACAAGGGAGAACTAGCCCATCGGGCCTGCCCGCAAAGACGACGTCCTTACCCGAGGACCGAAGGGCCCCGGGACTCAACTTCCGCCTAGCCCGAGGGACAAAGGAACCCCTGGGGGCAATCTCCGTCTCGCTTGGGGACCAAGGGCCCCTGGCGAAACCTCCTCGCCCGAGGGTAGGAGCCCCGGACAAATTATTCCCATCTCACCTAAGGACGGGAGGCCCGGGCATACCATGGAAATACTAGCCGGGTAGTGGGGGCAGCCACATTAAATGCCTGCGCTTCATAGGCTACGGTGAGGGGGCAATCAATTGCCCTGTCGATTTATCCCCATTATCTCCTCGCGTTCCCCATTGATGGGACGTAAAGGGAGCGGTTACTTCACACGCCATCGCGCCACGGGAAACCATGATCGCATTGTTCATCGCTAGACATCTCATCTCCCCGCCACATATCATGAGACCCTCGGGGTATCGACATGCTACTACGACGCTTCCTAGTGAAGCCGATTTTATGCGGATCGAGGACCCCCTTCGGACCCTCAAGAGGCATCCCATTCGGACGGAGGACACGCACCAAGGCACCATGGGGACCGCGCGTCCTCACAACAGCACTCCCACCGGGAATTTGCAGGAGGTGCAGGCTCGGGCATGATACGCTTGGAGCCACGGACGGTAGACACCTTAGCACATATACACAACACGTATTGTACACATTATCTCTCCTTTGCCATCTCAACCCCAGGACTGAAGCTCTCCTTCATTCCCAAAATCACTTGTAACCACTTTGGTTCCCGTGCACGTTTGGTGCGAGGTATGAGAAGTCGCAAGCTGGCGGACGTAGGGCCCCATGGCTTTGAACCGGGATAAACCCTTCGTCTCCATCTTGCACACGCCAACAAAGCGGGGGCGCACTAGCCTATAAATTATTGCGGTTATTGGAATACCCGGTTCTCAAAACATCGACAGTCCTGTTCTTCTCCCATGACGCCGAGGGGATTAATGGTGCCCGACATAGTCATGTTCCCTAGAAGACGGTTTCCTAGCCAATGCTTATGTTTTTGTATCCTAGGGGCTTTCTAGATCAGGGTGTCGAATCGGGTGCCCATAATTATGGACACCAACAATATTTATGTACCATCAAACATCATAGTTGCTTGGTGATTGAAACACTTATTACATGAGCCAGTGTTTCAGTATCCTGTATGGCCTATATATCTACATATATATCCGGCTTCCACCATGACATATAAATAGACTCTGTGCTTCATCGATGAGACACAAGCTAACACTTCTTCATCGAGGCATAACATTTGTATCTGCAAAATTATATACATATAGAGTGGTCCTGAACCATGTGCCATGCATGAGAATGGGATGTATCTGGAGTTCCTGCAATGCAAGAGCGGATTCTTGTGTACCGGCTAAAATCAGCAGTGCTTGAGGCTCAAGAGTTTCTCGTAAGAATAAGACAGGCAACACTGCAGGTGTGTGGCCAGAAACATGGTCCAGCCATGGCACGCGTTCAGGATCAGGATCAAGTGTGTACATGCTTGGTCAATGGCACACCACTGGGTTCAGGAGAAGCAAGAGGTGTGTGGAAAACAATGGCAGGCATTCTGGACTGGTTGATATCTATGAGCTTGCCCTATTGCCTATGTTTTTGGGTGTGTGTACACATGCATGTTATCTGCTAGATGTGTTAGTTCTTGGTCACAGGCTGGTCATCTGTTTCTCTTGGTCAAGTAGTGCACGTTGGAGAATGGCATAGGTGTTTTAGTAATGAATACATAGTTCTACACATTTACAGGAATAATACTACGATATCAAGAAATTAAAAAAAATCAGTGTCTCTAAAAATTGCATCTTAGTATTAATTGTTTGCAATGACACCGAATTTGTCGCATATCAAGCTTGGTCAGTATTAATATGTACATGACTAGAGATTTTTACCACGTTTGAAATAAATATGAGCCCTCCATTTCGTTAGATCCATAAGTTCAAAAGTAGGAGGAACTTAAGTGAGAGCCCGGAACCTAGCGTCCATTGGGCATGTCTCACTACTACAGGATTGATTTTTGCGAGGTGTTCGATTTTATTTTCCGTGGCGGACATTTGAGAAACCGCCACGTAAAATCGTGGCCTGACACCCCCTCCGGCTAGGGGAAAAACCGCCAAGGTTAATCGATTAACCGTGGTGGTTTTTTAACAATGTCTGCCACGGTTAATAGGGATTAACTGTGGCGGGCATTGTTAAATAACCGCCACGGGTTAATCATCCAATAACGACCACGGTTAATATTGGCCCATTTTAGCCCAACAAAGCCCGTTATCGAGTTGCTCGTATATATACTGAGGCACACCAAACCCTAGCTAACTCCCACCACTCCCTCTTTTTCTCCTAGCCGGCCGCCTCCCCTCTCCTCTCCCGAGCGGCGGCGGTCCCTCCCTTCTCCTCCCCGAGCCGGCGGTCTCCCTCCCGTCTCCTCCCCCGAGGCGCGGCGCGGTGGCGCTCCCTCCACCTCGGCGGCGTGGGCTCCCTCCACAAAGAGCGGGCAGCGGGAGCAGGCGGTGCGGGATCCGGCCATGGCGGCGGTCCCCAAGGGCGGTGGCGCCCCCAAGCGTGGATCGGCGTCTCAACGCGGATCCAGCGTCCCGGCGGCGGATCCGGCGGCCCCGACCATGGCTTTGGCGCCCCCATCTACGGCGGCGGCGATGGTGTCGAGCACGGTCCCGGCGTCCTCGAAAGCACGGATCCGGCGTCCTCGAGCTCAATCCGGCGTCCTCGAGCGCGGTCTCGGCGTCCCGCGGATCCGCCGTCCCCGACCATGGCATTGGCGTCTGGCGGCGGTGGAAGCGGGCCGGCGATGGCGTCTTGGCGTGGCGGCGGTGGCGAGACTTGAAACCTAGCGGGCTCAAATCGGGCCCGACGGCCTAGATACGGGCGATTAGGGTTTCAAATGGATTTTCTTTTTTGTATTATTTTTATTTATTAACCGTGGCGGTTTTTGTTAAACAACCGCCACGGTTGATTTTCCGTGGTGGGCAGGAAACCGCCACGGTTAATCGTTCGATTAACCGTGACCCTAGGCTGCGTGGCGGTTTTAATGCCCGCCACGGAAAATCAATAAAAAGCGCCACTGAAAATCATTTCGGTACTAGTGTCTACTTAGTGCCGTCGGTCGTGAGGCGACCTGCCCGGTGGCGGTGCTAGGTCGAGAAGGCTAGAGTCCGTGTTGGGATTCACGGGCACGTCGGGCGCAATAAATGCTCCGGTCGTCTATCATAAGGCCAATGCCGTGGGCGAGGGTCCATCCTGAGCCTGCCCTTTCCTTTGAGCGGAAGGAAAGAGTAGAGGGTCGGGCAGCCCCCAGAGCCCAAAGGCGGTTTGGTCCGATCCCAGAGGCTCAGGCGAGACGGAGGCTCCGCCCGAGGCACTTTCCCTTGACGGGTCCTGTTCTACCCCGCGATACTGAGGGGATTAAGGGTGCCCGACATAGTCATGTTCCCTAGAAGGCGGTTTCCTAGACAGTGCTTAGGTTTTTGTATCGTAGGGGTTTCTAGATCGGGGTGTTTAATGGGGTGCCCATAATTATGGACACCAACAATATTTATGTACCATCAAACATCATAATTGCTTGGTGATTGAAACACTTATTACGTGAGCCAGTGTATGGCCTATATATCTATATATATATCCGGCTTCCACCATGACATATAAATAGACTCATCTGTGCTTCATCGATGAGACACAAGCTAACATTTCTTCATCGAGGCATAACATTTGTATCTGCAAAAATATATACATATAGAATGGTCCTAAACCATGTGCCATGCATGAGAATGGGATGTATCTGGAGTTCCGGCAATGCAAGAGCGGATTCTTGTGTACCGGCTAAAATCAGCAGTGTTTGATGCTTAGAGGTTTTTTGTAAGAATAAGACATGCAGCAGTGCAGGCGTGTGGCCAGAAACATGGTCCAGCCATGGCACGCGTTCAGGATCAGGATCAAGTGTGCACATGCTTGGTCGATGGCACACCTCTGGGTTCAGGAGAAGCAAGAGGTGTGTGGATAACAATGGCAGGCATTCTGGACTGGTTGATATCTATGAGCTTGCTCTGTTGCCTATGTTTTTGTGTGTGTGTACACATGCATGTTATCTGCTAGATGTGTTAGTTCTTGGTCACAGGCGGGTCATCTGTTTCTCTTGGTCAAGTAGTGCACGTTGGAGAAAGGCATTGGTGTTTTAGTAATGAATACAGTGCGCTACACATTTACAGGAATAATACTAGAAAAAGATATCAAGATATTAAAAAAATCAGTGTCTCTAAAAATTGCATCTTAGTATTAATTGTTTGCAATGACTGAATTTGTCGCATATCAAGCTTGGTCAGTATTAATATGTACATGACTAGAGATTTTTTTACCATTCTTGAGATTAATATGAGCCCTCAATTTCGTTGGATCCAACAGTTAAAATGTCGGAGGAACTTAAGTGAGAGCCCGGAACCAAGAATCATGTGGGACCGAAACTAAGTTGTAATTATAAACTTGAAGGGTATAATGGTCTTTTCATGTCTAATGAGGAGCTGCTTCTCTAGAAAGTTGTAGGAGCAGAGCAGCCCCGTGCCCGCGAGCGTTGCCCGCTCGCCGTGCTCTGTGCCCACGCCGCCCTCCGCACTGGCCGTGCACACGCATAATGCTGGCCGCTGGCGCTCCACGCCCGACCGCGACGGCAGCAGCTGCTCCAGGCCTGGAGCTCACGCGGCGGCGCGTGTGCATCGAGGGTGAGCCGGCGGCAGTGCTGCTGCAGCTCGGGTCGTAAGCTCTAGTTTCAGCTTCAAGGTCTTCATGAGCAAGCAAGCCCCGTCTATGGCCAAGCTTCAGCTCCAGGCATCCTTGGCGAATAAATTTTAAAGAGTATCTGCTGCTGCTGCTGCATCTGTCAAATGAGGATTCATGGACACAGTGACCTGCGTCAATAGTATTAGAGCTGTCTACTATTGTGTGTTAGTACATTGGATGAACCTATCTCGTATATCTCTTGTGGTTTAGTTGATTTGTTGGCAATCTCTGCTTACTCAGACATTCGAGCTTGCCCCTTCCTTCCCGAGGCATACACCCAAAAGCACAAAGGATTTGACTATGATATACTGAACACAGTTTACTTTTTGCATTAAAACGTTCAGAATTACTAATGACCAGAGCATAGACACACAAGCATAGAGGATTTGACTAATTTATAACTAAACACCGTATAGTTTAGCTGCCAGATAAATCACACTGAATTTAACATTTACATGTTCAGGATCAAGGTGACTACGCTCATCCCTGGCTAGCAGTTACATGTTGAGCACATTAATACACATTGCCAATAGTTCTGAAAGGATGAGGTCCAAAATTTGCTGGAAATTTCGGCTAGATCTAGATCACAAAAGTAGCAGATGGTGAGCATGCAAAAGCAAGGGGCGACTTGTGATGTAGCCTGGTAGATAATATTATTACTCAGTGGTAATTAATGGACATGATTTTATTTGTCGTCACTGTTACAAGATTTTTGGTCTAATTCAACGCCTCTATAATGCAACAAAAAAACTTTGGTTGCTAGAGGGGGTTGTATTGCAACGAGTTCCAACAAATGGTAGCAATAGGTACCTGTAAAACAACGATTGTTCAGGCGTTGCAGCTCTTTGTTGCAATTGGTTCCCGATATTGCAATGGTGAAAAATAGTTACAGTAAACAAGATTTTGGTTGCAATTGTGTGGTAGTAATGCAACTACTTTCGTGTTGGTTGCATTTGGTGGTGACTATTGCTACGGGGTTTTAGGGTGGCGATAGCTACATGTTTAATGCAACGGAACTTTGAGGACCGAAGCAAAAGTTGTTCTCAATAGCAACGAGTTTGTGGAGTTGTAAGCTGCGACAACATATTACAACAGGGACTCCAAGGAGCGAAGCAAAAGTGATTCTCAATTGCAACGTTTTATTAGAGTTGCAAGCGATACATGCTTATTGCAACGCGAACTCTATGGGGTGAAGCAAAAGTACTACTCAATTGCAACGCTGTTTTGGAGTTGCAACTATTACATGCTTATATTGCAACAAAATCTAGGAGGCTGATTTGGGTTGGGCTTTGTACCATGTATGTATGTATATTGGGTCATTGATATGTAGACACAACCAGCTAGACCTATGGGACCTTGGCACATATTATACTAAATAGTAAGTAGCATTTCGCAATTAAATGATTTCAATACTCAACAGCCCATAGCCTCCATTAGCCATGGCAAGCCACTCGACGAGACTCTTGGCTCCCTGTCGTATACATATAGGAGTTAGGATGGCCATGACTCATTTTCTCCTGCAATCAGATCATCTCGCACCACTGGTTTAGACCTAGAGACTTGACAGAAGCAGTTCACAACGGCATCGCAACTCTTGCCCTAGCAGTCAGCCGCTAGCCGAGGCGCCGCGCCCATCGATCGTCCACATGCACAGGCAATTTGAGGCGCGACGGGCAGGTGCACCATCGCCGAGTTAAAACAAATATTGACTAAATTTAACATAAAGGATAAGCCGATATGATATAATGGGTTCAAATCATAACCTAATGTATAATAACTGTGTTTAGTACAAACTGGGAAAAGCCCCTGTAGGCCGACAAAAAAGCTTTATAAAATGGATGACATAGTGATTGCGCCAAGTCATCAGTTGTTTTTTTGTTGCTACTGGTGGAAGCGTTCAGTTTGTTATAGAAGTTCTACCCCTGGCAAAGAGACTTCAAAACATGTTTATAGGCAACATGACTTAGAAAGTTCCCAGAAAACTCCTTAGAGGCAAATGACCAAATACTTTTTTAAAGAAAAAAAAAAACATCTCAGCCAGAATGGCATTCAGCTCACTCCAGGGCAACACTGGTGTCTTCATCATCACGCCCTACATCATAGGTAGAACATCAGCATCATTGTACCCATCTTCCACACCATGAAGGAGCTTCATTCGACGTTCTAGGGAAAAATACAATAACCATATATGTGAGGATAAATTAAAGATCGAGAAAATAATAGGTAATGAAGGTAACAGTTTCACTTTGAAAAGTAAGGATCAGGTGAATGGACCTTCAAGTTTACATTAAAAAGAAGAGCAAAAATTATTTTGTACAACATAGGCTAAACGCCTCTAAAACCATTTTTGAGGATAAGTAGGAATAGATCTATTTTGAAAGGAAAAGGATCAAGGAATCAATATGTAATCTAGATGACGTGTATATCAAGGTTAAGGTTGTATGAGCAATCATCGCTTTTTTTCTTTGTCAAGATCGGGCAACTAATGAGATGGCTAGGCCTTTTGAAGATCATTTTTTTCTTTTTTGCTATTCATGTGTACTTACAGAGTATATATAGCACATTACTATAAGTACTCCAATTAATTCCTTTCAAGTTTAACAACAAGCAACGCTCCATAGAGCTATTGAACAATGGCAGTAATTAGAGAGCATGTTTTCATAATACATATTTTGTGGGACAATGACAGTCTTGCATATAGATGTATAAGTTACAGTGATGACCAGTTGCCAGCCATCTTGAATTGGTAAGGTCATTCTTTTTCTAAAATGTTGCCACCAGAACATTTACACATAAAACATGTGAGGCTCAATCTTGGATAAGCAAATCTCACCAAAAAACTTTCAGATAAGCAGGTACCATTGCTATAGCTCAAATTTTATTATCTCAAATGATCATATCCCTTCAATTACGTACTAAGCTTGACCTCAAACCTCAGTATTCAAAAAGTTGTAGTGAGACATTCTTTTCAGTTTGTTTGAGCCACCCATACGAATTTATTTATGTATTGCCATTGCTAATTATGAGGAATAAACATCATAGTAAGGCTATATGACAGACACAAAATGGAAACAAATTGAGAGGTAGATTTATGGGCTGGACAATGCTTGATTCTGGAATCTTACACCATCTAGTGTCATTCAAGCATTAGTAGTGCGTAATGATGACCTACCGATCCTTTGTTTACAGTTGTGGAGGCAAACCAGTAATTTTTTTGTAAGTTGATCTAGGATTACTAATCAACAGGCAGAGGAAACATGCCATGTAATACTTGATTCTCATGGTGGGGCATACAGGCCACTAAAACAAACAGAATGTGACTCCATAATTATGGGAAGATGGCCAAGAAAGTCATTTTTTTTTTTTTTCTTTCCAAAATCCAGCCACCACCTTCATCAAAACAAATGTAGCTACTTTATAAGCATGCCCTTCGGAACCTACATTGGAGCAAGAAAATGTGAGGCAAAACTTTCTATCTCACTGGTATGGTTACTTTATAAATTTTGGCATAGTAACTGTATAAACTTTAGCGTTTTTTAAATCATCAAAGAAGACCAAGCTAACACTTTTGCTCAGCGCAACCTTCCTAACACTGCGAAGGTGGAAAACGCATTGGGTAGTGATGATAACTGAAAGGAACTTGCATCTCCCTGACTGAGGACTAAAAGTGATAATAAACAGTCAAAAACTTGTGCAACTATATTTGTGGAGGACAATCTATTTAATTGTGTTTAGATCAGAAGCACAAGTTTAGTCGAAGCAAGCGCTATAGACCACTAATATGACAGAAGATCAACTGAGATAAGCACAGACTGGAGAGCAGGAGAAAATTCAAACTTATTTCATTCCACGACATTTACATTAGTAATGACTGACAAGGATTAAATTTTATTTCAAACTCCTCAACCTCTCTGTTCTAAAAACTGCATCTCATAAGTGGATTTTGTATTGTTCAGGTTTTTTTGTAGAAGGTACCTTTTATTTTGTGCATCGTGGATCTGTACATTTAATCTCTTCTCGTCCCCAATTCAATAAATGGGTTGCAAGGTATTGATGTTTCCTTTACCTGTCAGGAAGTGGCACAATCTGCAAATAGTATTATGAGATTTTTTTGGCTTGAAAGTGCTGATAGAAAGCAATAGATCAAACACTTGTGTAATGAAATGAAAGACCAGGAAGGGGTAGCTACACCACAGCAAGGCTAGCACAACTAAAGAACATATATGCTAGATAATGATTCGTGTAGGGTGAAAGGAAACCAGGAAGGAGAAACAAGGCAGACCTTGCTGTTCGATAATGACAGGAGAGTTCTTCCAGATGGGGTGCCAGAGTTGGTAGTCCAGACGTTCGCTGCTGCAAGAACATACAAGCCCCCAAGCGAGCAGTTGGAACGGGAGGCAAAATTAAATCAGATGAGAGCATCAATCAACAAGGGCAGAAGCAACTTAATTACAAGATGCAAAATTGATTTTTGATCTAAACATGGCAAAATCGATATCGAATTCGCATCACCTTGAGGCGTCGGAGGGAGCTGCTGTCGGAGGCTTGGTCGTATTCTGGCTGAGAACCGACGTCGTGGGGGATGGGGACAGCGGGCGGCGCTGCTGGTTTCTGCGTGACTCACCGGTCGTTAGGGCGGTGACCGCCGTTGGAGGCAGGTGCGGTGCGCGGCAATGGCGTGATGGCTGGGCGGCGCACGGCCCAGGTGGCTGGGCGGGGCGCGGCATAGGTGGCTGGTGGCTGCGGCGTTGGAGATTGGCGGCGGACTGGGCGACGACGCCTGTTGTGCGTGAGGAGAGCATTTGGGGGAGGGGGGAGTGTAGAAGATAAGGTCACCGGAGTGCTGCCAGGGCGTTGGGTGTGTGGCCAAATAATTTCGGTTCATCCACTCTCTATCATCTGGGTCGCGCGCTCACCCAATTCGCGCGAAAGACATCAGGAAAGCGCGCGTATAGCTTTTCGGGGGCTGCGGACTTTCGTTTTCGCAGCCGCGCGCGTACCCAATTCTCGTGAAGCTTTGAAACCGAGAAATTAAGATTTGGAACTCAATTGTGGCGCCTCTTAAAACTAGGGATTCAATTCATGTACCTTTCAAAAAATAGAACACAACAGTCAACACACGAACTTCTTCAAGATTTAGAATTTCAAAGATTTGCGCATGTGGCAAAAAAAATCGCTGTGACAGAGAAATGGGCAATTTGGTCCTTTTAGAAAAAAGCCTTACCACTAGATTTTTCTAACCACTTTATGGTATTTTAACATTTATTCATTAATATTTTAATAAATAATTATAGTAATAACTAAATTTATTGAGAAAATTCCACAGATTCATATAACAATATATTTTGGCTTCATAACTATCCCATAAAAGTTTCAAAAATGATTTTGACAAAGTTGTACTATATATCCTTCACAACTAAGAATATCTCTCACTTAGTTATACAGACTATGTGAGTCATGTACGCCTTTGGAATGGATGTCCAACAACCCTTTGTCCAAATCACTTGATTTTTTTATGTGATACTTATACACAAAAATCATGTGGCTTTGTAAGTTTTTAGATTTTTCTAGCCACTTTTATGGTATTTAAACATTTATTCCTTAGTAATTCAACAAATAATGACAATAATAGCTAAATTTAGCCAGAAAATCCAAAAAAAATCACACAACAACATATTTTAGAAATATAACCATCCCATAAAAGTTTCAAATAATTAATTAGTACATTAATATTTCTTAAAAAAAATGTGGACTAAAGCCCCTACAAGTTTGGAAGCCCCTAAAAACATGGACCCAAGCCCCTAAATGTTGTGTGCATGTTTGCAATTTTTTAGACTAAGTTTACCTATTTTTGTGATTATTTGTTGATTTACTCAAGAAAAAATGTTAAAATACAAAATTGAAGGTTTAAAAAATCTAAAAACTTGCTAGGACACCTCCTTTGGGTGTAGCATGTTGATAAAAAAAATTGAGTTGATTTAGAGAAAGTGTTGTTGCACATCCTCACAATGGCCTACATCTCTCACACATGTTCTAGTCACTAGGTGAGATGCTCATGCTAGTATGAGATATGTAGTATCACTTTCTCTAAATTATCTCAAACTTTTTGGGGTGTCTATGGAACCAAACTATGGTGTTGTGTGCATTTTTGCAATTTTAGACCAAGTTTACCTATTTTTGTGATTATTTGTTGATTTAATCAAGATAAAATATTAAAATACCAAAATTAAGGTAAAAAAATCTAAAAACTTGCAAGTACACTTACTTTTGGTGTAGCGTGGTTGACAAAAAAAAAAAATTGAGTCGATTCAGAGAAAGTCGCACATCCTCACAATGGTCTAGATCTCTCACACATGTTATAGTCATTAGGTGAGAGGTGAGAGATGCTCATGTTAGTGAGAGAGTGTAGTACCACGTTCTTCAAATCATCTCAAATTTTTTAGGGTGTCTACGAAACAAAAATATGCCATGCTCACACAAAAAAAGTGTAAAAAAAAAAAAAAAAGAAAAGAAAATAAAGAAAGCAAAAGAAACAAAACGAACATAAATGTTGATTATGCCGTAAAAAATAGTATCCTTTAGGATTTGAATTTAGGACTTGTGACTCAACCTTAGAGAGTATTACCATTGTGCTATTTAGATGTTTACATTAGATCACTACTTATATTGTATTTAACCAATTCTTAACCCACCACTGCCCCCTAAATAACCAACACTTTATAACGATCCCATAAAAGTTTCAAATGATTTCGACAAAGTAGTACTATATATCCTTCACAACTTGGAATATCTCTCACTTAGTCACATAGGACTATGTGAGCCATGCATGCCATTAGGATGGATGTGCAACAACACTTTCTCCAAATAATTACAATAATAGGAAAACTTGATCTGAAAATTACAAAAATGCACACAACATCATAATGTGGCTCCATAAGCATCCTATTAAATTTTAAAATGTTTTGGAGAAAGTGGTACTATATATCTCACACAAGTATAAACATATCTCACTAAATGACTAAGACATGTGTGATACATTCACGCTTGTGTGGGGATGTGCATAACCACTTGCTCAAAGTCAATTGAAACTTTTATGTCAATATTATACTACAAAAGGAGGTGTCTATACAAGTTTTTAGATTTTTTTAGCTAGATTAGAATATTTTTATATTTATTCTTTATTAAATCAACAAATAATTACAGTAATAGGTAAACTTGATTTGAAAATTAAAAAAAAATACGCACAACATCATAGTGTGGCTGCATAAGCATCCCATTAAATTTTGAAATGATTTGGAGAAAGTGATACTATACATCTCATGCAAGTATGAACTCTCCCTAGCAAAACTTAAGGTGATTATTAAATTTATATGAATTTATGACAACTTATCGAATTCAGTTAAACAACCATGTTACTCAAACTTGTCCGCGTAAACATACGTGACACTTTTAACACACGCAAATATTGCCATGCCATTTTATAGAATTTCATAATCAAAATTTGGATATTACTCCATTTATTCTGTGGAATTACTATAATAATTGTAATAATATTTAATTTGGTCGCGATATGTTTACAAACAGACATGGTAACATTTTTTTATCTGTAATCGTTCCGTAAAATGTATCTGTATATATTTAATAAACCCTACAATTTTCTTTTTATAAATAGTCAAATACGACCGCTTGAAGAAATTAGGGAGGAAAAGTTAGCGCCATCTGAGATTTCCATCTAGCGAGAAATTAGGTTTCCGCCCATCAAAATCTAAATTTTCACGCGTAGGAGTAGGTCTCAGCCACATGGCTCACGCCGTAATTAGTGGCGCCCGAAATTTGGCTGCCGCGCATTCGCGCCTTCAAACCCAAAAACTCCCGAAAGACCTTTTTTTTTTTTTTTTAGACATGGACCTCTTGTTTACCTTTGCCATTATTGCCCTTCTTCCCCAGTCAACACCATCCGCCGCCGCCCCTTCACATTCTTCCCAGACCCATGACCGCGGCGGCTCCTCCAACTCACGGGTCACGGGCACCTCCGGCCGCATCCTCCTCGCCACCGCCGGCCGCGTACTTGTTGCCATCTCCACCTCCTGTCTACGCATCAGCAACCGGCGCCCAAGGATCCACGCCTCTCCCGCTGGCTCGAGCAGCGGTTCGTCATGGGAGGCGGCCTCCACGCCACCAGTCGCCAGGAGCGACCTCGCCACAGGTAGCACCCGTCCCGCGCTCTGCCAACCGCCTCCATCCCTAGAAGATGTTATTGCTTCTTTTTTTTATCCGTCGGTTCCCCTCCTAGATTCTCGTGCTTCCTTCGCTCTCCTCTTAGATCCAATTGTTCTGGCTATGAAAATGCTGATAGTCTAGGGCGAGGTCGAGCATGGTGGCTGCACAACTTGGTGTAGCTCTGGTAGCCCTAGGCGGCGGCAGATCCTGCTGCTCTCCTCGTCTCCAAGAGATTCCAAGGCGGCAAGCTCCTCCATCTCCGGCATGGCAGCCGTGGTGTGTGCCCTGTAACGTGTAACCCTATCAACTGTCTTTGTTTTAGGATGAGTCAATGCATGTCACATAAGATTGCTTGGTAGTGGGATCGATGCACTCCTTTCATACAGTAGAATCCATTATCAATTTGTGTACAGATCTTTGCCGTACAAATGTAATTTCTTGATCTTTGTTCAACAAAAATAGTATCTTTACCTGCAGTTTGCTCATTGTTGCCTTCGTTAAATAGTAAGCAGTACTTATAAGATTGCCCAGTGATCAGTTGGATAATTAGCCCATGTTCTTAAACCTTGCCTGTCGGCTTCTGTGCTATAGAATAACATATTACAAGTTATCAGGATTTGGGAGGAAATAGCATTTCGTTGCACCAGCATTTGTGCTTTACGATATTACAAGTTATCGGGATTTGGGAGGAAATAGCAGTTCACTGCAACTTGGATTATGCATTACCACATTACATTTGAAGTCTTTTCTGTTTAAAATTGAAAATGCATGTTCATCCAACATACTGCTTGTGGCCTACTGTAGGCTATAGCTAGTTCTCAAAAATATTGTGGGCCCTTCTTTTGCTACCTGCAGCATGAACCTGGTGTTACTTTTGGCTTAGTCTTCTGACTCCACAAAATGCATGTTCTCCAAAATTTACAGTGGAAACTAACGAGATGGCCAGCCTTAATCTCCTGACTCCTGCAGCTTCGACTTAGTCTTGTTGTGCTTTAAGCATTTTGGTCAAAAGGATTAATGGAATAGCAGTATAATAATGAAATTTGTGGCTTCGTCCTTACATTTTTTATATGAAACTCAAGTTTTGTTCTGCTATCATATAGAGTTGTAAATGTACTTGATTGTTAGTTAATTTAATAAAAGTAGTAAATCTGAAATGGATATCTGCTATTCGAGACAATGATTTTAGGTCCACTAACTTATGGTGACATGACTTAAAAAAGAAGCCCTTTTTTTTTTATTTAGGAAGAAATAGCAGTTTCCCTAGCCTTCTTCTTTCGCTTGTTCTCTGGAGCAATATAAGAATCAAGGCAATGTCTCAAATGCATGCAAGTGGTCGGACCAAGGAAACACATGATAGCATTCTATTCAAATTAGATGGTTACAGCCAAGCAGAATAGAAGTCGTATGCACATTATTTAGCGCATCATTTTAAACTAAGGCCACCATCCACTGTTTTTGACTTCTAAAAAATAATTTATCTTTTTGCTAACTATTAGCAAATAACACTTCACTTCTAAATCAATTCATTCGGGTTTATTAGTTAATATGAAAGCAGCACTTGTTTCACTTTTGCTCCTTATTTAATATTTACAGACTCTAGCTCTTTCCTGTTTCATGTTTAAGTTGATATATATTTCCTCATCTTTCCACAGGTAAATGATGTGTTCCACTTGTTATATTTGATATGTTCTACTGCCTGGGAGTAGTTTGAATTTGACCTCTCAAGTTCAGTACTTAAAAACTGTTGAAAGTGTTATATGGAAGTAAATGATGTGGCTCTGCAAAGTAACATTGACTGTGCTTATCGGCATCTTCATTTCTGTTTTGGGTGATGGACTGATGGCAAGAATAGATGCTGCTGATTTTGTTACCTTGCTCCTGAGTATTATACACATAAAAAGAAAGAGTTCGTGTTTTTGAAAATCATGTATACTTACATCATGTCTGTGCTACTACCAGAAGTTTTTTCATGTGGTCTCAATGTGACTGCATAAGGATGGCCTGACTCATGCTGTCCATTGGGCCATAGCCAAAGGTCGTTTTGGGTCGGCCCGTGGCCTTAATATTGGCCATGGGGGCCAGATCCAAGGCCAGGTCTGAGCCGGCCTATTCCCATCCTGATTCTTATGTTACAAATATTAGTAGGGATGAGGAGATTGAGGTTGATTGATAGAAAATACAAGCAATAGATTTTTTTTTTTTTTTGAAAGATAGTCAGACCTTGGTGCCTAAACTGTTGCCATGACATGGCTTTTATTCTACATTTGAACTCCTAATTTTCTCTTAGTGTAGTGAGTACAACATGTAGATAGAAATAGAATACATGTGGTTATTCAATATATACTCATTGTGTAGTTAGTTGATTCAAGCTTTTGTTTTATGACTGGCCTAATCTTGATATTTTTAAATATGTGATCAAGTAACGCTGTTTAGACACTTTTAACTATCTTAGGTAACATGTTTCATATTTTCCACATTTCACATAAAAATAATGCTATAGTTCTACCAACGATTTGATTGCAGACAGGGTGCAGGTCCATTGACTGTTGCACTTTGTGTGTGTGTGTGTACACGCGCCAAGTGCCCCTCCACTTTTTGGTAGTTTACTAAGTGTTCTTTTGTTTTGTTTAGGGCCGGCTAATGGAAATGGACTGACTACCAGAGGTATTTGTGTTACTTCGTCTGCACTTTTTTGTACACGAATGGGACATGTCAAATATTGACATTGGAGTTGGATGCGACTCATTTGGGGTATGTACAAGTTGTAAACTTTTTACCAAATTTGAGCTGATCATTTACCAATTTTCATAAAACATACATAGATAGAATGATTGCTTTGACTTCACAATCATTATAACTCTACTTAGAAGAACAAGTGCTGATTGAGTAGCAAGTTTTCTTTGGAGCATCTGTTTACTATGAGATTTGACTTGCTTGGCATAGAGTAAGCTTTGAAGATCCTAAAAACCAAGCCCCGTTATGAAGCCTTAAGTTTTTCCTTAGGTACCAATCTAGATACATTACTTTATATCCAAGTAGTAATTGTACCTGACCATGGAGCTGGACACCATGCTGCTGATTGCATGTCAATTTTGGTCTCACGGTCTGCTGTAGCTATCAGTTCTCTATGTGTCTAATAACCTGCATTTTAAATGTGTTATAACGGTTTATTTTGGTTTTGAGAAAAATAAAATGTTAGTCTAAATTGTCCAATGTTCCAGGGGGCACTACGTGGGAGATGGCATCTTGAGTATCACAAGGCACATGCTTCCACAACCAGGATGACTAAAGATGGTTTTGTAGGATGATCATTTCCCTCTGGAGAAAATAGATGAAATGATGTGCTTATCTATAGAATTTTGTTGAAAATATGCTATCAGTTGAATGAATCAATTTATATGAGATGAGAAATGTATACAATGATGTTACTTTTGTGTTAAATTGTAAACAAAGCATCGCAACATGAATTATTATGATATTCATTTGGCGTTGCAATATATGGTCGTGGTGTAGCGCAGCAATAGATGAACCATCTCTTGCAACTTTAGTGGATACAACGGTGGCAATACAGGTCTCACCTATAGCAACCATGTATTTATGTATTGTGGCAATAGAGGGCACATATATAGCGACGATCCTCAGAACCGTAGCAATAGAAAGTTCCATCTATAGCAACAAACCAAGGTGATGTGGCAATAAAGGAGTTCTCATTAGCAACGAACACAAAAACCGTGGCAATAGCATGTACCATCTGTAGCAACGAACCTAGGTGAGGTGGCAATAGAGGAGTTCTCAATAGCAACGAACCTAAGAAATGTGGCAATAGCATGTACCATCTATAGCAACGAACCCAAGCAACGTGGCAATAGAGTAGCTCTCTGTAGCAACGGATCTATATAATGTGGCAATAGAGAAACTATCTCAGAAGCAACCAACCTAATCAGCGTGGCAATAGCTTGTCCCCCTATATAGCAACCATGTAGGGCACTGTGGCAATAACCTGTTCTCTCTTGCTATGGTTTTTCACCGTGGCAATAATGACGCTTGCAACACTAATCTTGTGTTGCTATTACACTTTGTTGCTACAAGACCATCATGTAGCAGTAGACATCACAAGCAACACCTAGTGCGTTGCAATTGCTACTATTGCCACACCCATAATGGTTGCTATTGATCCTATCCCAACACCCAATATGTGTTGCGAAAGAGTCAAAAGTGTTGCAATAGAAGGATTATGTGTCGCAACAAAAACAGAAACTGTGGCAACATGATATTGCTACCGTCACAAGTGCAACGACTTTCTACCAAATGAAAAAGGTAGCAATAATACTATTGCTACCATTTTTGGCTCTATTGCTACACTTTGTCGGTGTTGCATTAGACCAAAAATCTTGTAGTGTGTTGTCTATAAATACAAGTCCTTGTGATGTACAAATATATTATGCCCACTCACAGTGCGCCATTATCCAGCGGGAGATGTTATATAAAAACTCCAATCGAATGACCAAAGCTAAGCTTGCTCATGGTGAAATATGAAGGAGAGAATTTGTTACTACACACTTGAGTATGGGAGGTACTAGGAATATGGGCCTGGTGGCGCTAAAGATCAAGTTTGGTAACCCGTGCATCCAGCGCTGCAGAAATTTTTTGTATACACATCTGGCATACCATCTCACACGTGGATCCTTCTTCACAGAGCATACAACGAGCTTTCCTACATGACCAAATCCCGTGAATATCTTCTTCCATCATACATGAGTATGTACATGAGAATGCAGTGGTTTGGAGTTCGAACACAATTGTGTATGTAGCTGATTTCAAAAGAGATTAATCAACTACGTGCTGACCTTCATTTTTATGCACATTACTTTCAAAAATAGGAAATTGAATTCTGTTGCGAAGAGTGGAATCCTATCAGAATGTACCCATATAGCAAACAAATGATTGTTTCCTCTTTTTCTTAATTCACATACTACAACACAAATTTTGTTCAGTTGCGGCACGGGTTACATGTAGCATATATGTCAATGAAAGCTTAGTCTATAATAAATAGATGTCCAAGTTTTAAGGCATCGTTGAATGAGTTGTTCACACTAATCTTCACTTGCACGTGTTTTAGGAGCCATCCTAAGCGTTCCAGCACCAATGGGCAGGTGCGTCTCCGCTTGATTGATCTCATGCCGAAATCTTATCCCGACCTTCATTCTTCACCGGAGAATCCACAGCTGCCAGAAGCAGGAGGGAGATGGATGGTAGCCGGGGGAACGAGGGATAGAGGTAGAGCAGAGTATTATATGGAGAGATGATGAGGTGCAGTGTTGATTACAAGCAATCAATAATGGCAGTGTCACGTGGCGCGCGCATGCCTTGTACTTGCTCGATAAGTAGCATCTGCTTGAGTCCACTAGAAAGTATTGGCCGCATGCAGCTGTGCATGTGTGTTGTGTTAAATCCATGTGCTGGCCTGATGGACGGCTACTGGTTAGGTGTCTCTAATCAAGAAAACTGGAATGGCCTCTATATTAAGTGCGTCAGAGAGTCCCTGTATATATAGTCTTTTATCTATCATGCTTCCACAATGACAAGTAGACTGTTGTGCTTTATATGTTTCCACAAACAATGTGCTTCGAGGCTTGACATTTCCAGCCACAATATTGAATTGAGTACATATAGTCCTCTAACTAGTGTCATGGGAGTGGGATGCATCTGGAGTACATGCTTATTGTTGATACGCTCTACCTTGACTTTTTTTTTCTTGATCAACAACACATCTAGCAGCGACAAGCCCGAGCCCGAACTGTTGAAGCAGGGCTGAAATCACAGGCAATGAGGGCGACAAGGTGGCGCAGCATTGAGCTCGCAGAGGTGCTGGATGGCATCACTAGAAGTACACAATGGGGACTCGTGTTAGAATATGCCTATAAATGTTGGAGATGATAAACTTCAGGAGTTAGCACAAACCTTTGATGTCAGAAAGCATGCCTTTCACCTATCTGGGCATGCCCCTAAGTATCCATAAAACCAAATGTGGCAGATTTTTGGCCTCTAGTTACTAAGTGTGAGAGAAGATTGGGAAGTATTTCACCTTTTCTTTCTGAGGCAGGGAGACTATAGCTTACAAATGCAGTCTCTACTGCTCTTCCAACTTTTGCAATGTGCAGTTTCAGTTTGCCTCCTAAAGCAGATTGATAAGTATCAAAGGCATTGTTTGTGGCGTGGGTCTGATATCAACAACAGAAAACCATCTAAAGAAGCCACTGTATATATTCCAAAATAGAGGAAGGTTTGGGAGTCTTGATCTTCAGACTCAGAATGACTGCCTTTTGCTGAAACATCTACGTAAGTTTTTCAACAAATTGGCTGTGCCATGCGTTCAGTTGGTATGAGACAAATATTATTGTAATGGAAAGCTACCTCTGGTCTCTGCTAGTTTCAGAGGTTCCTTTTGGTGGCATGACATCTTAAAATTAATCCCAAAATACAAAGTTTTGAGTTCTATAACCGTTAGAGATGGAAAACGTTGCTTCTTTTGGTTGGACGTTTGGCAAAATCAGTCCATAAGTCATGAGTTTCCACATGTGTTCTCCTATGCAAAAGATCAACATGCTTTCAGTTCACACATTCCTTTCTACTCCTCACGCCACTTCTGTCTTCCATCTACCTATGTCCACTGAAGCGTTTTGGCAGTGTTTCAACCGTTCAATGTCCAATTACAAGACATCAGTTTACAGCAAGACTCTGATCACTGGAGTTACAAGTGGTTTTGGAAATCTTCTTGTCAGAACAAGAGAAAGGTTTTCTTCTAGTTACTACTCAAGGAAAGACTCAGTACTTGTGAATTGCAAAAAGGAAAAACATGTTTCACCGAAATTACACTTGTGTTCATTGTGTTCAGAGTACTGAAGAATCTCTCTCGGCATTTGTTCTTTGACTGCCCTCTTGCCTTTGCCTGTTGGAATGTTTCTGGTCTTCTTGTGCCCTCGCATTCGACCACTGCTGAAATTCGAGGCCTTCAAAATTCAGATCCACATGCCTTTCTTCATGGAAATTATTATATCTATGTGCTGGTCCATTTGGATGCTCCACAATGATTTAATCTTCAAAGGGATTCCGGCCTCTGTCGACGCTGCAAGGAAATTTTCATACTGAGTTTGCTTTGGTGATCCTTTGAGCAAAAGCTTCCTATTGAGGCAGTGATCGAACGTGAGGGCACAAGAATGCCTATTGAGACAGCTTGTAAAGAGGTTTAGTTACAATTTCAACATATTTTTTATTGTGTTAACAAAGAGAAAAGTGTTGAATGAAGTTATTCTGCTGATATACTTGTAGAGTCCAATGTTACCTCAATTAAAATAAAAGTCTTCTTGTTTGGCATCATGTATATATTATAATTGGTAGAAGAAACAAATCAAGGAAATGGCAATGACACTTTAAAAATCATGTCAACAAAAAAAATTTCTTCCCATGTGTTGGAGCATATAAAACTACATTTAATCGTCTTTGTGGGAACTAGTACTTGCATCTATATCATAAAACATCAACACTGGTTGATGAAAAACTTAAGTGAGCCAGATTATCCCTATGTATATGGCATTTGTCCATCCCGCTTCCACAATGCCCTGTATATAAATATCGACGACCGTGTTTCATTTGTTGCATCAATTAGATAACATGTACACACGGGATTCATATATATGTTTGGAGGCTTCACATGCACTTTCTATGTTGTGTTATGGGAATGGGATGCATCCGAGTTCCAACTTGAGAAGGATATGCACATCCGAAACACAGGCCATCTGAGCTTCATTTCCTGCCTTGCCAACACGGATCCCCCAGTACAGCGTGTAACCGCCTCACTCGAGGAGGCTGGATCTACGATTTCTACTGTATTGTCTATACGAATGAAGTGCTTATAGCTAGGTCCATATCATCTTGTTTGCATTTCTAGCTTGTCTGTTTTTGTGTCCTGTGTAGTATAGTACGTAGTGTGTCGTACACTAGATCGCAGGAGTCTGGATCAATTACTTATATTGTCTGTAGGAATCAATGGCATATAGCTCGGTGGCAGCCTGTGTAGACGGAGTGCCAACCTCCGGGACAAGCTTTTCACCAATTTCAATAATGTAGCAGAGTTATGTTATCTGTGACTATCAGTGGTATGTGCATATGAAAGTTTTCCATCTCTGCTTTATTTTCTTTATGTTTCCAAAATTTCAAGTTATGTTTCACCAAATGATCATGCGTATCCAGTTTTTTTGCAAAGCATTTATGAATGAGGAAAATTGCTTACACATGAATTGATGCATCAAGGTTTTACAATATGGTACACTGAAACTTTAACTGTATTTTGGTGGGCTAGAGATTTTAATACAAATGTAAACCGGAGAAGAGTACAATTCCAAGCTTATCACATCAACAAACTTTTTGTCAGATTAAATCTTGGTAAAACATACTACCCGTGAGGTCATTGTGTTTTCAGGTAAATCAGAGGCGCCAATAAATATCTTAAAATTAATCTTGACTTTCAACATATTTTTTATTGTGTTAACAAAGTGGAAAGAGTTAAATGAAGTTATTCCTTATTAGTGCTGATATACTGCAGAGTCCAATATTACCTATTACCTCAAGGAAAATAAAAGTCTTCATGTTTGTGATCATGTATATATTATAATTGGTAGTAGCTTAAACAAATCATGGAAATGGCAGTGACATTTTAAAATCAATGCGGCTGTCAATGAATAAATTTGTTCCCATGTGTCGGAGCAGGGAAATCTACATTTAACCTTCTTTCTGGGGCACTAGTACTTGGATATATATACCACAAAACATCAACACGGCAGGTGAAAAACTTAAGTGAGCCAGATTGTCCCTATGATATTGCATTTGTCCATCCTGCTTCCACGTTGCCCTATATAAATTTAGACGTTGTTTCATTTGTTGCATCAATTAGATAATTTATATGTACACAAGGAATATATATGTTTGTGTTATGGGAATGGGATGCATCTGGAGTTCCAACTTGAGAGGGACACGCACATCCAAAACAAGGAAAGACCACATGCAGAATGTTGTATATCACAATGCAACAGCATGCTGGCCATGACGAGATGACTAGACAAGTAGACACCCTAGTCACGAACGCTTATTCGGGCGCACGCCGCACCGCTATCGATAGCGGCGCACACGCCCGCGCCGACAAAAAGAAGGGGTGGGAGGCGGCACCGCCATCCCCCCGAGATTAGGGTTCCGCGAGGTGGAAGATGCGACGACGGCGGCGGTTTAGGGTTCCGACGAGTACCTCCATATCCTATCCCCGGCTGTAGAATCCGGTCGGCCGGCCTAGCGGCGGTCGCCAACATAGCGGTGGTTGGCGGTTCGGCCGGCGATGAGGCGGCAGCGCCGCTGCCGAGTGGGCCAGGGCCGGACTCATCCGTTGGAGGCGGTTGCATCGAGGTCGACCATAGCGGGTGCGCACGGAGGTTTGAGGCGGCTGCGCGCGGCAGCGGCTGGGGTTAGGTTCGCCTGGGGGAGAAGAAGATAGGGGAGGGGGGGAGGACGCCGCCGCACTAGGGCAAGCCCTAGGGCGCCGGGCGGCGGGATGGCAGGGCGAGGGCGTGCTCGGGGAAGAAGAAGGGCGTGCGCGGGTTAGTGTTGCTGGCGCCGCGTGTGCCGAATAGAACGGCCCTATAGCACGCTATCGCTCTGAGGCATCAAATCCTTGTATCGTCGTGTACCTATAGATTAAGTCCAGTTTTAGCCGTAACGAAACCTTTCTCACATAAATACACATGGCTAGTATGTGATAAATTTTTATGCAACTTAGAATGCACTGTTCTCACAGACTTCCATGCCCGATTATAGATTACAAAATCATTTATTGTCTCGAGAAGATATGTTCCACCATGAACGATCATCGCACTGTATGTGTATCTCTCTTATTGGCTGATTATTAACACCATGTCCTTCTGCTATATATGGACCAAGTTTGTTAGAAATAACTGATGTGTCCTCAGCACAATTCACTACCTAATTACATGGCCAGTGAATTTCAAACCCAAGGAGAAAGGTGCTGGCATCTCAGAGTTGAAACGTTTTGCATTGGTGTTAAGAATGACGTGGATGTGGTTCAAGTGGAATGGCATTGACGTACTAAATCAAAATTAACACAATAACATACTAAAAAATCAAACATGATGATACAGATATTGGTGAAATTTTCTATAAACTTTGTCAAAATTAAAAAGTCTTGTGTCTTACAACTATACCAAAGTGAACTATAATTTAAAATGGATGGACGTCAATCATTACACTCTGGCCAATATAATTAATATGTCCCCATTATGATTATGCGATTAAAACAGGACACAGAACACACACACATATATAGACCTACTATTCTACTACCTACGCTATGAGTAAAAACAACGCACTGGCGGAGCTCAGCCAGTCGCCGGCGATGCCTCCATCCATGAAACCAGATCGATCGACTCATAAATGTTTAATGAGCACCTAATTATAGCACCTGAGTGCAAAAAGCCAAGCAATAAATACTAATCATTCTGAGACGTGATTATTGGACCTACATGCAGAAGACCCTCTCCACTATAAGGCCAGTCTCAATGGAGAGTTTCACCTCCCGGTTTTTTCAAGATATGAAACTTTGGCATGAAATAGTCATCTCCCTCAATGCATAGTTTCATTGCACAGTTTCATAGGCTTAAGGGTCCCACAACCTCTCTCATTGCATGATTTAATTGCATAGTTCTATGGTGAAACACTATTTGTGTCTCAATGGGGGTTTCACACTGTTTCCAACGCATGTGAAATCAGGCCCAAAGGTTTCACCATGGTGAAACTCTTTCCTTCTCTCTCCTAGGAGTTTCATGCAAAAAGTGAAATTTTGCTGATGTGGCGCTGCATTTAATGTGCATGAAACACTCATGAAACTCCTAGGAGAGAGAAGGAAAGAGTTTCAATGACCAATGAGCACCCCTCCTTCCCGACCCTTCCTCTCGCCCCTATCCCGAAATCTTGCATGCAGCGGCGGCGAGGCGGAGCTTCCCGGCGGGTGTGCCCTGCCGGCCACATCTGACCCAGCGGCGCCGCCGTGCCCCGCTCCCCTCGGCAATGAATCCAGCGGCGCCAAACCGCCTTCTATACTGCGAGGCGCACCCTCGATCTGCGAGCTTGACGACCGCGGCGGTGGTGTAAAATCCGGTCTTCTATCCACGCACGACGCGCCCGTCCGTGGTTTTGCGCCCTCCCATTGCGCCGACGGCGTGCCTGCGGCGGTGGCGGCGCACCTCAACTCGCCGCGAGGCCGGGCGCGCACGCCGATCCGTGGGATTAGGCGCGTGGAGGCTGCTGCTCGCTGATTGCGGTTCTACTGTGGTCTAGCTGGATCGATCTCGGCTCGAGCTGTGGCACGGCCAGACCCGCTGATATATATGTGCCTGCTTAATTCACGTTAATTACTGCACGTACATGCAGCATTGAAAATCAATAATGCTTGGCTGTTCAAACATTTATGTGAACCAAAGGGTGCGTGTGTAGCCTATGCCCACGCTGACATATAAATAGTCTTTTGCGCTTCATCTGTTGTTGCATCGATCAGTAAGACACCTGCAATGTGTTTCTATGCATAAGGCTTTGCAATTGACAAATTGTATATATAATCATCATTATGCATGGGACTGGGATGCATCAAGAATTTCAGCTACAGCCAATCGGATTAAAGGTGTGGGTATACTGGGCTGCCGTGAGGAGCAGTGAGAAGAGAGGGAGGCGATCAGTGAGGAGCAGTGAGAAGAAAGATCAGAGGGGTCTCTAGACCCCTGTAATGTGCTCAAGCTGCCTACATGTTAGCTGTTACCACATTACATGGTGGATTAGCTTTCAATTTGTGTGTGGTAGTCAGTGTGTCCATCAACGGCGCTACGCACAGAAATGGGACATGATCAGTCTGTTTGCAAGAACGTACATGCATCATCCATGGAATGCATAGAATATTGTCCATGAGTAGCTTATGTTTTAACTTGATCTTGTCAGAACCTGCATATTGTGTGTGCGCTACGAGCTAAGAGTGTGACCTGAACCAAGAAAGGAATCAAAGAATGTCCAAAGCAATACTACATAATACCACAAAATTTCAGTTCCAAACGATCAACTCATGCCGCCCCTTTCTTCACTGAAGCTGCTATGATAGCCACATGGGAGTTACAGGAATGACAAAGTCTTTCAGAGAAGACAGCCCTCCACAACGATCTGGTTGCAACTTTTCAAGGCATCCTTTCTACGTACACTGACATATATAAATACTCCATGGGTTGCATCAACTAGTAACATACAAACCATGCAGTGCACAGGATAGTATTTCTGGTAGGAAACTGCATGCACGAAGTTTTAAGATCTCTAGCACCTGTCCTTCATCCGTTAGCAAGCACAGGAGCGCTGCCATATCCGACAACCAGCACCAGCCATGGATTCGCCCGTCAAAAACGGCCCAGTCCGCCTTCGCTCTTTTTTTTTTTTTTATTACTCAGAAAAAATGGAAAAACCATTTCCTAGCTTATCGGGCGGGTGCAACGATCTGGCCCAGCGGCCAAAACGCCCACGGCCCCCTTCGCTTTGCGCCCGCCTGGGCCAAAGATGCCCGCAGGCCGGGGTTGGCTGTTCCAGCGATCGGCCGTTCACTTGGATCGGACGATCGTCCTTCTTTCTCTCGAGGAGCAAAAACCGGACGGCCTCCCTTGGAACCCTAATCTTCATTTTTGCCTTTCTTTCTCTGCACCTTTCTCGAGCAGCGCCGCCGCTCTGGGATTCCGGTCTTCGGTGTCCGCGCATGCCGGTGAAGTGGTTGCTCCACCGGAGCATCCCGGCCGGCTCTCCCTCTTCCTTTCTCTCTGTCCATTTTGTCTCAAAGCTGAGCGGCGGCGGTGATCGCGGTGGCCGCCAGCAGAGCTTGTCCGGATCGCTCTCCACAAGATAGCAACGGGCGGAAGTGGAGCTCGCCGGCGGCGGCCTCGTCGCTGCGGCGCCCCTTCCTTCGGTTCCCCCTTCTTTCTCTTGCTCTTACTTGTCTTGGTACTTCCGGTCCGCGACGCAGCGGCCGCCCTTCCTGCTTCATCGACGCCGGTCTCGTTGTCGCCGTCGCCCAACACCGGCGGTGGCTCAGCGTGGACAGCCGGTGGCCAGACGACGGCGGCCTCGTCGGAGACCCCGCCGTGGCTCTTGTCTCTTTCTTTCTATTGCTGTGGCCCGCAACGGAACGGCAGCGGCCGTTTGCCCGCGCGGCTCGTCGAAGGAGGGTGGCACCGCCGCGATACCTCACCGTGAGCGTGCTTCGCCGTGGGCCGAGCACGCCGCTTGAGTAGTAGCGCCGTGACGGTGCCCTATGCTGCTTGCGCGACGACGGTCGTTTGCGGTGGGACGACCGGTGCTCGTTTCCTCTTGTGTTTTCCCCGATCCGTTTTGGATCGGTCGTCTGGTTCATGGCAATCGGGCAAGAGGTTCATCTCCCCGGCCGGCCCTTTACGTCTTGGGCTTATGATAGGGGTTTGCTCGATCCGAAAAAGAATCGAGCCATTTCCCGTTCTCTCGCGCTTGAATTCTAGGGTTAAGGTTTCCGATCATTAGAGAATCGGTCGATCTGTCTCGGTTTTCTTCTCGCGCTAGGTTAGGAAATCCGAAAATGGAACTTCTCTTTCTTGTGATTTCTTATTCCCAAAATCCCGATCTACTTCCTAGATCGGCCGATACCATTGATAGAATTATAGGATCTTTACTAGCACACTACTACAGATTTCATTTTGCATGGTATTTGTTTTTATTTTCCGTGGCGGGCATTTTGAAAACCGCCACGGAAAATACTTGGCGTGGCAGCCCCCCGGCCGGGAAAAACCGCCCACGGTTAATGGATTAACCGCGGGCGGTCTTTGTAAAATAACCGCCACGGTTAATCCCGGGCTATAAATACAGCCCCAACCACCTTCTTCCCCACGGGAACTTCACCATTTTCTAGGGTTTTGAGCTTCAAAACTCTAGAAAACACTATTTCTAAGGGGGGAAGGTTTTGCCCTTGGTTTGATTGAAGTTTGGCACCATTAAGGGGTAATTCCTCTCTTTCTCCCCTCTTTTCTCTCCCTCTTTCCCTCTCTCCCCTCTCTCTCTCTCCCTCTCTCTCCCTATGCATGGTCCTCCCTCTCTTTGAGTTGTAATTGAATGTGGTTTGTGCTCTTTCTCTTCCCCTCTCTCTCCCCTCCCTTTATCTCTCTCTCCCCCTCTCTCTCCCCCTCTCTCCCCCTCTCTAGATCTCTTCCTTTCTTTTTGAGATCTAGTTTTGATCTCTCCCTCTACCTCTCTCTCCCTCTTAAAGGTACCTCCTCTATCCTCTCCTTCTCTCTCTTCCTCCCCCTCCCTCTCCCTCTTTCTCCTCCCCCCTCTCTCTCCCTCTCATTTGAAGTGTATGTGCTCTTTCTCGATCTCTCTCGTATTCCTCTTTTGCACTTTAGTTAACTCTCTCTAATCATCGATACTTGATATCTAATCATCGATCACTCTCTTTGGTTTGGTTTAATTAATTTGAGCAGGCCGTCATGGCGCCGAATAGGGATTGGATGTACATGGCCGAGGATCAATTTGGATTTCGTTGATGATGTGCGTAAGAAGTTTATGCCCGTCACCACGGCATCGAATCGGCCGGGGTTCGAAGAAATGGTGTGCCCGTGCTATCGGTGCAAGCATATGTTCTTACACAAGGATGATGTCGCCGTGGAGCACTTGCCGCGTATGGTTTCATCGTGGGAGCCGAGGTACACCGCGGTGGAAGTATCATGGTGAAAAAGAACCGAAAGTGTCGCGCGGTTCATCCGGAGGACCCCCGCCGACCGCAACGACGGAAACACCGGTGGTGGACTCGGGACGAGAACAAGTTGATAATCGGATTACATCACCGTAGACAAACCGCTTGGAAAACATGGTAGAAGACAATGCGGGTGGAGATGATGGTGAACGGTCAAGAGTTGATGACATGTCGGCCGAGGATGCCGCTTCTTCTCGAGGAAATTGCTAACCTCAAAGATGAAGATGACGTGTTGTTTGGCAATCCAAGATGGCTCGAGAATTTTAGACAGATGAAGCAGCGGCAATTGACCCTCTCTACAAAGATGACGGCAAATATCCGGCAAAGGCACGGTGCTACGTTTTAACCTAACGATGTTGATGATGAAGGCTCGCCACGGGTGGTCGACACGAGCTTCAATGACTCGTTCTGAGATCTCGGTGACAATGTTTTACCCGAGGGGGAATAAGGTGCCCGCCAATACCTATCGGGCGAAGAAGCTGATTCGCCCCCAGAGCCATGAAGCTTAGGAAGTTTCATGCGTGTCCTAACCATTGTATTCTATACCGGGTAACTATGCGGACTTGCGTAACTGTCCGCGCGATACGGGCGTGAGTTGTTACAAGAGGAATGCCGGGCCGTCGTGCCACCGATGAGGAGGGACCATCGAGAGGACGACGGGCAAGAAGCGTATGCCACCTCCCGAGGACGATTTAAGAAGATGGTTACACGCAGAGGAAGATCCCTGCCCTATCGGTGTGGTACCTACCCGCCTGGATCGCTCGCGTGCAATTTTTGGAAACCCGCAGGATGCCAAGCCGATGTCCCGGCATGCATCAGCGAACACACGAAGGGCGATGGCAAACTACGACACCCGCCGGATGCCAAAACGTGGAAACACATCAATGAAATGTTTCCGGATTTTAGGGACGAGCCTAGGAACGTAAGATTCGCAATGAATGAGTGGACGGGATGAATCCGCTCGAGACCTCGTAGTACGCACACAGCACCTGGCCGGTCACCCTCACCATATTCAACCTCGCCTCCCTACGAGTGTCCGAAGCGCAAATATCTTCTATCGCCATGCTCATTTCCGGACCAAAGCAGCCGGGCAATGATATAGACGTGCTCATTGAGCCAAGAATGGAGGAAATGGCGAAGCGTGGAAAGGGGTTGACATTATGGATGCGCCCGAGAAGAAGAAGTTCACTCTAAAGGCAATGATAATGGCCACCATCGGTGATTATCCCGCTCTCTTTTCATTTGTCGGGCAGATTAAGGGGAAGACAGCTTTTTGCACGCTTTTGCATTGAGAATACCTGCTCCATTTACCTTAGTGGATCCCAAAAGACGGTGTATATGAAGCATCGTAAATTCCTCTACGCAAAGAACACAGTACCGGAAACTTCGATGGATGAGTACTTTTTGGCGAGCCCGAGACATCAACGGAGGAGCCGGAAAGGGTAAAGTACGGGCCAAAGGTGTTTGAAATGGTGAAGAACATAAACCACGAGTTCGAAAGAAGAAGAAAGCCCGGTGGGCCAAAGGAAAAGAAGAAGCGAAGCGGAACAAAACAAAGAAGTGTAAGAAGAAGAAGCAAAGAAAAGCGGCGTAAGCGTAAGCGTATGTAACCCACTTTCGGCCGGGCACGCCCAAAGTCCCATTCAAGAAGCGGCCGATTTTCTTCAAGTACCTACCATAATCGAAGATGCTCCATACACCCCATGCTGTCGATAACATGCATCTACGTAAGAATCTCTTCGAGAGCTTGGTCGGGATGTTCCTAGATATCAAGAATAAGATGAAGGACGGTGTCAAGTCACGCCGGGATCTTGCCGACATTGGCATCGGGCCCGAACTTCACGCCAAAACCCTCGGGAATAGCGGAAAAGTCGACCTTCCAGCCGCGAGCTACAATCCGACACGGGATGAAAAGAGGGATTTTTGCAAATGGCTCGGGGATGTGAAAGTGCCGACCGGTTTTCGTTCCAACCTCAAGAGCATTGTATCGATGAAAGACCCGACATCGTCAAACTTGAAGGCCCATGACTATCATGTCATGCCGACGGTGTTCCTTCCAATTGTGATTAGGTGCATCGCCCGTAGTTCTTGAAGATGGCCGCTACACGCCTGTGCTACTTTTTAATCGCATCACAGAGAAGGTCATCGCTGAAAATGACCTCCCCGCACGACCGAAAAAGAGTTCAACACGGAGACTATATGCCGCCTTGAGATGTGCTTACCACCGTCTTTCTTCGATATTATGCCACACCTCATGATACACATGGTCGATCAAATAGAAGAACTGGGGCCTCTCTACCTGCACGAGATATGGATGAACGAGCGGTCCATGTCCTCTCTTAACAGATCCGTCCTTAACCGTGCATACCAGAGGGCTCTATGATCGAGGCATACACAACAATGGAGTCCGTTAATCGCTGCACTAGATACATCCGGGATGGAAATGCAATCGCCTACCCGAACACCGCACGGCGCGTAACCCGGGATGGGCTGCGCTGGGAGGAAAGTACGAACCGATATAGACCACTTAAACAATCGAAGAAGCCCATGACGGCGCTCTGAACCGCTTAGTATCAATGGAAACATGGGCCGAGAAGCATCCGGAGGAAATTCACAGCAAGCGTGGCGGGCGCGAGGAGGGGTGGGTACCGAGACAACACAAGTTGAATTTCACAACGTGGATCGAGAACCAGGAGATACCCCTAAACGCGGATACTGAAGAATCGATGCTTGCATATGGCCCATCTAGCCAAATCATCACATGGCAAGGTTACGACATTAATGGATACAGGTTCCACACGAAAGAAAAGGACAACAAGAGCGCGGGCCACGTAACAGCGGGCGTTCGGTATGAGGGCATGGACATGGCCACCAAGGAACTAAAGACATACTATGGGCAAATCCAAGAGATTTGGGAACTTGATTATGGCAGAGACCTACAGATACCCATTTTCCGGTGCCAGTGGGTCAAGCCAACGGCGGTTGACGTGGACGAAGTTGGGTTAACCACCGTTTAGCTCGAAAGTACTGGAGATGATGAGTGGGTACTCGCAAGTCGCGTGGCCCAGATAGCCTACTACCCGGTGCCCAAATCGCAGGGCAAAAAGCAACTACATGCGGTCGTGGGAGGGAAGCAAAGGATCGTGGGAGCCGATGGAGTGCAGAGTCCCGAAGAGTACAACAACTACGCCAGAGTTTACGCTCTTTACCGATCATCCAACCAAGATCAAGGAAGTCGAGACACGCGCGTGTGAGGGAATGTCCTCGGGACCAAGACAAAGCCCCGGTGCCGCACGGACAAATAAGAAGACAGTGGCAGCCCCGCAAAAAAAAATAAGTCAATATTTATGTAATGGAACCAAAATATGTATGTCACGATATTTATGTAATAGAACCAAATATGTAATGGATCGCCGACTCGATTTGATCTCAAAATGCCTCAAACTTTTCAACTAAAGATTGTATTTTTAAATCGTGCAAGAACTATTCAAAATTCTAGTTTCATATTTTTCATGGGTACACATACTCATAGGAAAGCCACACAAAAATATTCGAATTTTTTAATCAACTTTCGAATTGATATGAATTTTTCAAATTCAACTTTTTAATCCATTTTCCGTGGCGGTTATTTTAGAATGCCCGCCACGGAAAATCATTTTGCGTGGCGGGCATTCTAAAATAACCGCCACGCAAAATGAATGACTATATATATGTGACCGCAGGCCATCGAATCGGCTAAGTTCTCCGGCGTTCATTTCTCACCCCGGCGGGCTGCCAAATTTTTCGTCGCCCGCCGCCGCCGCCCGAGCACCTCCCCGCTGAGCGCCGCCCGTCCGCGCGCCTCCGTCCATCCATAGGCCTCCTCGCCGGCGCCGCCCCATCCGCGCCTCACCTCCGCCGGGCGCGCCTTCCGCCGCGGGCCGGGCTAGGGAAACCCCTAGCCGCCGCCGGGCGCATCCTCTCTGGCCGCCGGCTGCCTCCACGCCACCCCGCTCGAGCTCCTCCGCTGCCGGGTGCCTCCCTCCTACCCGCTGCCGCCGAGCGCCTCCCATCGACCTCCACTACCGCCGGGGCCTCCCCCTTCGACCTCCACCGCCGCTGGGGCCTCCCCGTCGACCTCCGGTCCGCCTCCCGCCGCCAGCGCCCCTCGTCCAGCTCCTCCTCTCCTCGCCGGCTTCCACCCCAGCTCCGACATCCCCCGCTCCCGCCCTCCGCTGTAATCGCGGAGAAATCCCTATCACGTTTGCCCCGTGTGCTTTGTCGTGATGCTGTTGCATTTGCTAAGTTACCCGTGATGGAAATTCATTTGAAATTGAAGCCGCCTCGTGATGCCGAGATGCAAATTCATGTGATGTTCGATGTTTTTTTAGCCGAGCACTATGCCACGCCTATGATGCTTCGTCATATTATTGTCCATGAATTTTATTCAAATTGAGATGAATCTTGTCGAAATTGAGATGAATTTTTTCCAAATTGAGAAGAATTTTGCTTGAACACTTGCTTCTGTTCTATGGCGACCGGCGACAGAAAATTTTGGCAGCCCTTCGGGTTGAGAAATGAACGGCTAGAGGACTTAGCCGATTCCACGGCCGGATGTCACATATATATGGTGGCTTTGTATGTACCTCTTTTTTGACTCCACGGCCGGAGGACTCTATATATGGTGCCTATGATGCTTTTGCCATATTATTGTCCACGGCCGGGTCACATACATATGGTGGCTCTCTATCTACCTCTTTTTAAGTCCCAACCTTAGAG
This sequence comes from Hyparrhenia diplandra, assembly GCA_015847255.1. NCBI lineage: Eukaryota > Viridiplantae > Streptophyta > Magnoliopsida > Poales > Poaceae > Hyparrhenia > Hyparrhenia diplandra. The sequence continues at coordinate 175,959 of JADLZK010012868.1, forward strand.
TCTATTTTCTCTACTACCGTGTTGAACTTCCGTGGCGGTTTTTCTCTATCTACTTGTGGCATTTGTAATGATTTGAATCTTAATGCCGAGGCAAGTGGCATATGCGATGATGTGAATCTATTAATGCCGAGGCAGCGGCGATGATGAAATGTCCCCCATATTTTGTGAGCGGCTAACGAGGACGGCTTGTATAACATATACAAGCAACCAGTTTAGACGCGATGTGATAGGATAGTTGGGTACTTCCCGAGCCAAATTTGTATTTTTACACATTTTTTGTTAATTTTTGTATTTTTGCATATTTTTATTTGTATTTGTAGACATTTTTTGTATTTTTAGTTTACATTTTGTATTTTTGAAACTACTCTATATATATAAAATGGAAAACTATGTAATCATGAGAGGAATTCAATAATAAAATGTTCGAGATGACTCTGTGATACTACATACTACTATTGTTACACATTTTTTGTTTATTTTTGTATTTTTGTATGTACTATGTAAAAAGGAAAATATGTACCTATTTTATCTATTTTTTGTAAATTTTTTGTTTTTTTTTTTGTAACTACTCTATGTAAAATGGAAAACTATATACGTAATCATACTACCGCTGTATTTTTTACTCTTTCACTACAAATTACTATAATAAATTGCTCTGTGTGTTCCAGTAGAATCCAATGGCATCCGAACCAACCGATAAAGATCGTGCAATGGGTGCCCGTGAGCGAGGAGGATGTGGCCTCCACGTCCGATTCTTCCTCCGACCGGTGGATACATGAGCGAAGAGTTGACACCACCACCGAGGCCGGAGAAGAAACGCCCTAGGGAGGAGGAATTTGATCCCGACCGGCAACCGAGGAGCCCAACACACGTGGTTCTCGAGAGTGCACAGCCGGAACCAAAAAGGTAAGAATACGACAAACACAACGTCGTGTGCCTCATGTAAGTACATGACTAATTTTAGTTGTTGTCGTGGACAGTTACCATTGAGCCTCTCCGCCTAGAGTTTGGTGAAGAGAGAGCTCGGCCGAGGGGCGTGAATCTGGTCCCACCCCCAAAGACTTCCGCCGACCACCACCTCCAAGAAGTCGCTTGAAAAGAGGCCAAAGATGGGAGGCACCGTAAAAGCCGAGGTGGTGCGTAATATATTGAGGATAGGGCCGAATGGAGATCCCGTGGAGCCGTAAAAATATCGTGGCCATCTATAGCAACCAGATCTCCTCCGCTAGTAGCCAAGGAAAGTGTGCCCATCACTTTCCTAGACCGGAGGAATGTCCCGAAGGTGCTGAAGAAGAAGGTGTGGAAAGGCGTGAAAGTCCCTGCTCCATTATCCAGGCCGAGGCAGGCTTTGACAAAAAGAAATGCAAGAAGTATGTGCTAACCGTTGCAAGCAAAGCGCTTCGCACCCTGCGGAACCATCTGTACACAAACTATGTGCAGAAGGGCAAGTCACCACTTCAAGCCTACAACTTCTTAAAGCAACCCGTCTGGGATGAGTTCGTCAACCTTACGACTAACGAAGAGTATGAGGCCAAGTCAAAAATGGGTAAAGAACTCGCAAAGAAGAACGAACTCAGGCACAACCTCGGCATGATAGGATATGCCGGTCATAAGGGTGGATGGCGGCGGAAAGAAAGGGAGGACGCTGAGAAAGGGATAGAGAATCCGTTGCTAGCCCTTCCTGAGAGGGCACGTGACTTCTTCTATGCCCGCCAACCCAAGAAGCGTAAGACGGACAACACGCCCAAGTACAATGACCCAAAGGTTGACGAGGTGGAGAAGAAGGTGATGCGTGTCAAAGAGGCCAAGGAGCCGGGAGTTCCAACCTAGGAGGGAGCACGACGAAATCGACCGAGGTAATCGGAAGACCCGAGCACCGTGGCCGAAGTTCGGGGCCAAGGCTCGAGGTATAGCCGGAAGACCGTGGATTCCCTCGGGCATCCGATGCGCCAACTACCACACGAGGCAGAGGTACAAGGATAACCTTAGGATGCAAGGCTATGAGGAAGCCATAAAGGACATAGTCGAGAAGAAAATAGAAGAGGTATTAACGAAGAAAGGTATTTCCAACATCCAAGATGTGAGTACCTCCGCTGGAGCTAGCAAGAACCCGATCGACGATCTTGTCGAACCCGCGGCGGGCATTCTCCATATACCCGTTGGTAGGAAGGGAAAGAAGAAGGAGGTGGCCACCGCCGTGGTGTGTCCACCACGGCATGATATGTTGTACAATAACGAGCCGGTCCCACCCCGAGCACGCCTTCGTTCTTCTCCAATGGGTACAACCGTGCCTTGGTGATGAGGAGATTGATATCCCGTGTGAAAGAGAAGAAATAGTACTCAAGGACCTTCGGGTGGAGGGGGAGTACCTATGGAACAAGGAAGACATTGCCCCTGTTGAAACCGACGACACCACCTCCGACGGAAGCGGCCGCAGGCCCTCCTCCTTCTCCCCGGGTGGCGGTGGCGATGACGATGATGATAACGACGATGATGGTGGCCGAGGTGCCGGAAGTCCTCGTCCGAACCCACCCGGAAGGAGAAGATGGTGGCCGAGGTGGTGGAAGTCCTCGTTCGAACCCACCTCCCGAACAACCGAAGAAGAAGACGGTGGCAAGACACCAACTCACGGCTCAAGCAAGAGGACACCTTCTCCTAGCAAGGTGGCTCGCCATCCTCCCACGCCGCTCAAGCGCCCAATGGTTGAGTAGGTTTCAAAAATGTGACAGGTACTATGCATTAATTGGTGCCTAATGTCAACACATCTGACAGGTATAGCAAAAAATTACATGGCTAACTTGTACACATGCATAGGATTCTCAACACCGCCTCAGAGCAGTCAGAAGGACGATGAGGTCGAATGCTCCCCCCAAGCGCCGAAGAAGAAGAAGCTATCAAAAGAAGATGAGGAAGTTCTTGCCCTGACCTCCAAATACTTAGATGATTGGCGACAGTATGAGCTAGCGGAGAGAGAAAAGGACCTCCGATTGGCTAAGCGTAACCCGGGGCCGCGGAAGACCGGCAGTACTAGGTACGTGATATGCGTGATAATCCGAACCAAACTTAGCGGACATATTACGTATGCGCACGCGCACCTAGATGATGCTAATATACATCTCCTTTCAGATAGGAATTATGTACCCCATCGCCAGGGACAATGGGTTAGCCCGGACTGCCTAGACCGGTTTGAGCTTGGCAAGTTCATGGTGCCCAAGGGCCAAATTTAATCGAGGAAGAGGAGTGGGACACTCGCAGTTCCACCTAATATATCGGCATGCGTTGATCGGGGTGACGGACTTTCATTTCAGTGGTTCCTAAAGAGCTCTTTAACATGGAGGAGGACATTTCACTGCCACTAGGCTTCGACGAAATGTGGCGGTTGCTACGGCGCCAGGACCTCGACCAATCCGTTGTCACCCTCTATGCTGCGTGAGTTTCTTTACCGATCATTACGCTCAGACACCACTAATTCTAGCTCTTCGATCCTATAATAACGTGACCACATGTGTTTGCAGGATGCAAGCATTGATAGCCCGAACGATGAATGAGCCAATTGTGTTTCTATGTCCAGCAATGATAGACGTGGCATATTTTTCTCATTTCTCGGATGGAGACCCGTGAGGAACCAAGAGCTCAAGAAGGTGGCAAGGCTGAACAATATAAACACTATAAAAGTTTGTGCGATGCAAAAAGTTAGAGAGATGGCAGACTACATCCGCAAGTGCATGAAGAAGATCAAAGGGCCGGCCGGTGTTGTCGCTGCGGCCCAACATATCAAGTAAGTCAAAAAAATAATACTTTTTATTTTTGGAACACCGAATCTATCTCTAATCAAATAAAATGGTGTAGCCTTGCCGGTATACAAACAACAAAGACACACTGGCCACTGGATTACTTGGCTAATCTTCCCTCAGGATGGATGTGCCCTTAGGCTCGACTCGTTGTATGATACGCACAAAGGCCTCTATAAACATTTTGAAGAGGCCTTGCAACTGTAAGTCACGACACTTGTATACTATTTCATACCATAAACTTCCGTAAGTCATGACACTTGGCAGACCCCGAGTCATACGATCAGAGGCAGCCCATACGCAAACAAAAACATGGGAACCAAATGAAGATCAGGCGAGATGTCGAGGTATATATATGTAGCATTACTCTCGTTTGCTCGCCCATATTGAATGGTCTCATAATATTCTAACCATTTTTCGGTACATATATCGTGCATGCAAAGGCGGTAAGCGACCTATAGGAACCAACCCCGTGTGGTTTCTATACTGCGTACCTTCATATCCCGCAGTTGACGTGTACCGCACTACGTGGCGCCACCGACTAAGAAAACCACGGAATTTTTTGGATGAAAGGCTTGACGACCTTACGCTCAAGAAACCGGTTGGCGCCATCCGTAGGGGCGTCATTGAGGACGTTGTGTTACCTACCGGCCATTTCTTCGACCCTAACAAAGAACCTTGCTAGAAACAAGGACTTATGGGAACTACGGACTGGAGAAATGCGCTAGACATGAAGGACTATACGTGGGATGGCCCGGACTTGTAACCTAGCTAGCTAAACGTGTTTGAGCAATTGATCGTTGGATCGAGTTTTGTAAATTGTGATGTGTAAGTGTACAGTCATCACTTTTAAACTCTAAGTGCTTTATAAATTGAATGTCCATGTTAGTTGAATGTTAAATTGTGATGCATATGTTCAAGAATTATGTGAATATTCTCTTATTTTATTATTTAATATGTGGCTTAAATCACAATTTACAATTTTATAATATTTTTGAATTTTTTTTTATTAATCCCGAATTTCTTAACCGTGGCGGGCATATTATAAAAATCGCCATGGTTAATTAATCCCTGAATTTCTTAACCGTGGCGGGCATATTATAAAAATCGCCATGGTTAATGCATTAACCATGGCGGGCGCGTAACGATGCCCGCCATGGTTAATCTATTAACCGTGGGGTTTTTGTTAAACGCCCGCCACGGTTAATGGATTTTCCATGCTGGGCATGGGGTCCGCCACGGTTAATCATTTGATTAACCGTGACCCTAGCCCGTGGCGGACCTAATGCCCGCCACGGAAAATCCAAAATGCCCGCCACGGTTAATCATTTCGTAGTAGTGGCAAGAAATCGACATTAGGGAACAACTAGAACAATGATAATGACAAATAGTAATCCTAGATTACTAGGACAACTAATCTAATTAATCAACTATCAATAGTAAATGGTGAAATAATAAAACCGTTAGTGGAGGCACCGGTGGAGTTCATTCGCGTTGCGGCCTTCCCTTCGGTGAAGGCGGTAGTGGGACTTCCCGCCGCCGGCCGCGCTCCGATCGGTGGAGTTTCGGGAATGAGGGTGACGGAAGTGGCGGCCGCCTAACTTGTCGTAAACCTCGTCCCTTGTGCCGCTGGTCCCCCACCTCTATTTATTAGCGCAGTGCGACCACTACACCACAACCCTTAATCAGCGACTTTCAGTCCGTTGCTATATGGGGGGTACAACGACTTCAAGTCCGTGGCTAAAAGTTACAGCGACGGACCCCTGCAGACGCTAATGAAGCCGTGGTTAAATACATATAGCGACGGACCCTCTTTTAGCCACGGACCATCCAACGTTAAAGCTTTAGCAACGGATAACCCTGTTAGAGCTTTTAGCAACGGATGGTTCATTGCAATATTGAACTTATAGCAACCGACAGTCCATCGAGCTCGATTTAATAGATTAAAAAAAGATGGTCTATATGTATAGCTAATAATGAAACATTAGCTATATTTTGATTCACATACACAAAAGTGATGGCATTCAAAAGTGATCACATTATCCAAACATTGATTCATGTGTATTATACATGTAATGTCACTTAACATCAAACTAATCCTTGTTTGATGTATCTAATGAAACAAAAGTAAGGCATGGAATGAGCAATCTAACATCTATTAGCAATTTAGCACTATGATCAGCTTGTTGTTGACAAGATGTTGTCCAACACCATCCAAAAGTTCCTGAAAAAAAATATATATATATGCAATGAGTAATCTAACAAAGTCAAAGGTTCCAATGTACAACTTAAATCACAAATTCAGTTTGCCTCCAGAAATGAAATATCCAGTGCTTACCCCTTAGTTCTGTCTAATCATCAAATAAGCTATGGATTGAGGCAGCTAATAAGCCATCCTCTATCTAATCCGCACATCAAGTACATGTAAGTACAGTTTGTAGATCAACAAATTTCATTTGAACAACTATGGATTGAGCCAAAGGAGTAGCACTAGTATCTTAATATTTCACCAGTTAGGCAAACAAAAGTTGGGCTAGTTCCCATCCTTCACTATTTAATTTGCTTGCTGCATTGTCAACAACACAAAGAGAGAGGACTCAAAGGAGCTGGCTTACCTTGTTGTTATGAATGAAGTAGCCTCCTCTTCTGATGCTACAAAGGAGACCTGAGAAAGAGAGAAAACATTATTAGTTACTACACTGATACACAAGAATGTGCAGGAATGAATGTGGTCTACAAAATTGTTCTACTATCTTCTCACTCCACCGACATGTGAATGGATTTGTAAGAGCAATCAAGCACTGCATTAATGTATTTCTCGAAATAATATCAGTATGCCACAAATAAAACCATTGCACTATGCTTGGAGCAATTCAGCTTCTAAATAAATGAGCTAGAGGGAAACAAGTGTATGGATCTGTTGACTGTGTGATCTGTCATGGAGCAAGGTAGAAATTCAGTCTTGACTTGTTTTGTTTTGTCAATTATTATGTGATGACATGACAACTGTGTCCAATCATCAGTAGTAGTATAAGACTGGAACCACACGGAATAAAGTTTTCTAATTCATTTAAACCGATGATGCTGGATTTCTTTTGTATGCCTATTGTACAGTTGCTTAAATAAAATGAACAAATACCCCAGATTCAACTTTCTAAGTGACCCGTATCACTGTGCAACGGATCCAAGCTGCTTCAAGAGTACTAGTAGTAATAATACACAGGCCTGAACAAGCAAATCACACGGCCAACCAATGACCAGATCTGACTGTAAAGACAGTGCTCCTTATCATAGACTCCTACCTATCATCAGTAGCCTATCATACCTACTTCCATTGGACAGCAGCTGCAAGGAACGACAGCTCATATCATCAGTTGTGGGAAAAAATGAAAACAAAAATCGCACCTTTTTCAATTTCCTCCTAAGATACCACGAGGAATTCAGGCATAGCACAAGCCAGCGACAAATCACTCAACCTCTGTCTGTGATTCTGTCCAGATCACATCTCTAATTCCTAACACGCCGCATTTTTCTACTCCTACTACTAAGAATCAGAGTAGTACCAATTAAGGTAGTAGGAAGCATTCACTGCTAAAAAAATCCTAGGAATGCGGCTGCTGGAATGAAATCCATCGGCCGCTCATAGAAAAATCGGATATTTACATTACCCCAGGCCAGATCCAGTCCGAGAAGGATGAGGGGATCAGATTCCCTGGACGCCGGGTCAGACTGACTGAAGTGGGGGAGGGGAGGCAGTGGCTGACCTGGTCGGAGAGGATGGTGAGGTCGATTCCAGCGAGGCGCTTGAGGTGCTCCCTGAGGAGGCGCTTGGAGTTGTACTCCCGGATCTTCTTGCGCGCCAGGGCGACAAAGTGGATGGGGATGGAACTTCGGTGGATCCTAGGCAAGGGGGAGGAGGCGAGATGCGACGCGCGGCCATCCAATTCGGGCGGCGGACTGGAGCAGCGGTCTGGCGGGCGGGGCTGAGATGTGTGTGGCGTTGCTCCAACTGTGGCGGCGCAAGGATGAAGGAGGAGCTAGGGTTTGGAGGGAATTATTGGGCCTAGGGACAGTGTGAGAGGCCTTTTCTGCACACCAAGGCCCAGTTTTCGTTCAGCAACGGACGGTCTGACCCAACCATGAACATACGGCGACGGACTGTTCAATGCAAAAGCAAAATATCTTTAGCAACGGCCAATCCATCACAGTACTCTGTTTTAGCAACTGACCATCTGTGGGAAACATTTAGCAACCCACCGGCCAACGCTAATTAAAACTTTTAGCAACTGTAGTCAGTAGCTGATTAAGTGTTGTGGTGTAGTGGACGGGAGCCCACTACCCATTAGGGTTAGATGCCCCCCGATCAGGGCTAATCAAGGGGATTGGGCCAGCCGTTGGGCTGGGCCCCTTTGAGATCAACCTAACACATAATACCACAAATTTCAGTTCCAAACGATCAACTCATGCCGCCCCTTTCTTCACTGAAGCTGCTATGATAGCCACATGGGAGTTACAGGAATGACAAAGTCTTTCAGAGAAGACAGCCCTCCACAACAATCTGGTTGCAACTTTTCAAGGCTCAAGGCATCCTTCAGTCTATAAGATTTAAGGAAGACTTAAGTCATCGTTCTGTGTTTGGCTTGATTCCTTCAGTTAATTTTATATGTAACTCTTGTACTCTCTTTTATTTAAAATTAATGAAAGGCCTTACTGTGGGGATCTCCCCGACAGTCTTTTTGTGTCAAAAAAAAATCAGTTCCAGACATAACTTCTCAACTGTCCCCCGCAATTTCTGCTCTCATGAGGTGAATGACATGAAAAAAAACTAGCTTTGAATTCATACGACTTCACAACTGTGCGATTGTGTAGGGACACATTTCTTTTCCAAAAAGTCACTCAGTGTGGACCAGATAGAAATTGCCAGGCTTCAGGTTCTCGAAGCCACTATATATAAGGCTCCGAGCCGTGGACACAGCCGCTGAGCTCCAGTTGGTGTACAAGTCGTGGGGCTGGAAGGGCGTAGGGGCACACGGACACCGAGCGGGCATGGCCTCTGGTTTTTGCTTTGCAGGTGGCTTCAGGATGGTGGGTAGTGTATAAGTTGCTCAACATAAACATCACGGCGCTCGGGTAGTGATGTTTATGTTGAGCCGTGGCTTCAGGTTCTCGATGCTTTGCCGAGCGCCGCAAGGAAGACTCTCGGCGAATCACGGCGCCGACAAATGCAGCTCTTTGCTGAGCGCCGACGCCGGGAAGCTGGCGCTCGGCAAAGTGAAGCCTTTGCCGAGCGCCCCATCCTTACGTTTGGTAAAGAGGCTCTTTGCCGAGCGCCCAAATTTTTTACGTGGCCTTGCTACAGTACTTGTAATAACATATCCAAATTTGGAATTTTTTGCACTTTTTTACTATTTTTTAAACTTTCACTTTTATTTGAATTATTTTTCAGAATTCAAATTCGAAGTGCGAGTCAACCGAATAAGTGGAAAAATTGAATGGAAAAATGATATTCGTGTTATTGAGTCTAAAACAGGCAACATTATGTAATTAGTGCCGATTTTAGTCAGAAACTTGGCAGAATTGAAGATTGTTTGGTAGTAAAATTGCTACTAGAATTTTTTGATTTTAGGAAACATCACCATTTACAGTCCAACGAACCTCACCTTTGTATAATAAAGTTGATTAACAGGTACTACATACCCAAAATTCTAGACGTTCTGGCACCGGTTCTGTTTTCGTAAAACCAGACGTTGTGGCGTCATGAGGGACTCCGTGGACGTGTTTGCCCCAGGCTGTTCGTTGGCCTTCCTTGTTAATCGCGCGCGTGCCTTTGCATTAATCTATCCACCTTACAAAGTTGATTAACATGATTGAACATATAAAGCACAACGTTGTCTTTGAATCACTGTAAACGCAGGATCATGTAAGTGTATTTAGTCAGTGTAAATGCAGGATGGACGAAAACCTTACAGGCACACTCTGGCTCATGTAAAAGTGTATTTCACATGCCAAGTAGCATCTTTATTTGATGGTTGGAACATATTAAGGCTAACTAAGAGGGCATGGGCAAGTGGGCAACAACTGACATGCCTACTAATTGAAGTGTCGCTCCAAACACTAGAAGGATTGACAGAAGAAATCAGTATCTTCATATACCGTCCACACGACCAATGTGTTGCGTTGGCATAATATTTGTATTAGGAAATTGCAAGCATATAGTCCTAAATGATTGTATCGTGGGCATGCTGGGTTGCATCTGGAGATCCAGCTGCAGTTGGATATCTCCCTTCACGGGATAGCGCAAATTTGAGGTGCTCATCATATCTATGTGTATGGCTGAAAGGTATAGGCAATCGCTTTGAGTGAAGTAAGATCAGAATGTCAGGGTTGAAATAATCCTTGTGAATGCACATGCGTGTACTTTGGGCAATAAGAAACGACGTTCCATTTGAAAGGGGGTGCTCAAGCTGCAGTAGGATAGAACAAATTTGTGGCGCTCATTATGGAATTGACTTTACATGTGTGGCTACAGGTAAAACACGATTGCTTTGAAAGTGAGGTTAGAGTCACAGGGTTCCAATCCTTACAAATGGAAGGATGTGTCGAACAGCTGCTTAGTTAGTGCTTGGCAACAGACTGTTTCAGCACTAAAATCAGATTGTAGTGGTCTTTGATCAGGTTCGTCGTTCAGCATTTCAGAGTAGTTAGCTTTACGAAGCCCCAATAACTTTTACTTTTTTTATTAATTTGTGTGGTCGAATGTCAAAGTAGTACCTATTTGTACAGATATATATATAGCAGAACTCCTAATATCACATAAATGATTGAAATATTCTTGTTAAGGAGATTTGGAAAATCTTACATATTTGATGGTGGGAAAAGCAAACTATGCACTTTGGCAGTCGGCAGTGACACTGTAAGTCTGTGACTAGTAGACATTCCCAATATATACATCTATTTTGTTAGTGTTATTACACATGCCCTCATATATTTCCTCAAACATCAGAATTGGTTGACAGAATAATTATATGTTATAGAGAGATAGTATGACTTGTATTCATCTGATTTCTACACGGACATATAAATATAAACTCTGCTTCACACCAGTTGTATCATCCAGTCACATACAAGCAATGCATTGCATAAAATAGTTTTCAAGTGATGGTGTATGTCAAGAGATGTATCTCCTAAGAATAAAATTCAGTATCCAAAAATAGAGACGATTTCAATTGGATTCTAAAAGAAATTCAGTATCTCCTAAAAAATATGTACACACATATATCTCTTATTTGTGACTGCTCAAGCGCGTTACTATATATATCGTGAAACATTAAGACTGGTTGATGAAACAATTATGTAGACTGTAGTGTGTCTATATATGTGGTCTTTGTCCTTCATGCCTCTACATAGACAAATCCGCTGCGTGCCTAACAATGTGTAGCATGGCCATAACACAGCTCCAGTGGGAAGTTGTAGGCTTATAGTCCTAAATGACTGTATCACAGGCATGGGATGCATGGCACAAGTTCTGAGTAGAGGATCGGTGAAATTTCGGATGTGACTAGAGAACGACGCTGAAGAAAGCACTCAGAAGCTAAGATAATTGTCTGTGGCGCTGCTACACCACACCAGGCCAGCAAAAGCTCGTCAATGCCCATCGCGGTGTCCACGATCCTCCCCATCGGGAAATAACCAGACACCTCCAAATTGAGACGATAACCTGCACCACATCGGTCAGCTAGAGTCTGTAGAAATACTTTGCCTCCTCACACCGGTTCATTGTTGATAGTGTTTAGTACCTCAGCCATATGACGATCTGTTCGGAGCAGCTGCATTTGACCAGTTCGATTATTCTGCCTGGAGATGCAGATTGCGTCATATAGATCACAGGCTTGATCAGATCGTATAGAGTCGATGCCATCAACCACGCTACAGCCTGCACCTCGCACTGACCTTTTTTTAGATAATGGATGAGTCAACAACATCCGGCCTCTACATCCTTAGATGTACACAGCCAAGGCCTCGCACTGACCTGTTCCTGTAGAGCATTTTCCTGGACGAGGAAGCAGTTGTTGATAGAATTCAAGAGAAAAACAAAGCAACACCATCCATCTTCAGAATTCAGTAAAGCGTGCATTGTATGATGTTTGAGTAGCTCATGTTATTGTAGTGTGAACGGGACAGTTGGTAGGATTATTGAAAATGGTAGTACAATACAAGCACTAATGGACAAGGACCAGTAGTTAAGAGTTAGATATGATGCCATATTCCAGCATGCCATTAAGGCCCACTAGGATTAATCGCCTGAATCATCTTACACAGATTCCTTACATCAAACAAAGTACCATTCTTTTAACCATCAGATCTATTTAATTAATTGCATGCCTCAATTAAATGTCTACGGATTTCAATCACTGCAGTTAAAACACAATAGATGTGTTGTATACGGAATTAATTGCTCAAGCATAATATCTACTTCAGCCGATGCGAGGTTAGGAAACGTCGCCCTAGTGAGGGCGTCCGTTGGATGCCGCCCAAGGAGGCTTGTTCCCAGCCATGCCGATCGGCCCAACAGGTCTCTTGCCATCTACTTACATCCATTGAGTGTGCGTCATGTGTTGTCGGCATCTGTTCTCGGATGGAAAAGGAATAAACTACTTTTTCTAGCTCTCTTTTTTCCATCCCCTTGTGATGAGAGAAGAAAAACAACTTCATGGATGAAGCTGTTTGGAGAAATAGCTGTTTGGCAAGAAAAAAAATAATATCTCACAACAGGTCCTGGAGCTTTTTCATTTTTTCTGATTTTGGAAACTAGCTCAAATTCAAACTAGCTTGAATTGAAGCCACTCAACACTATTCATACACGCACTCGAACAAAATATTATGCACCAGCATGAATGCAAGAAAAATGTTTCTAAACCTTATGGTTAGATTGAATTAACCAAAAAATTTCTTTGACCTAAATGAAATGCACAATAAGTAAATAAATTATTTACTAAATTCCAGAAAACAATTTTTAGGGTGTTAGAGACCTGTAACACCCTAAGATGTCACCCCAAGAGATATAAACTAGAGCGATCAACAATAATTTTGGCAGGATCAATGCCCCTTCGAACAAGAGCAATACGCAGAAGCAACAACATATTGACACATATACATAATTAAGTTACATAAACATGATATAGCGCCCTAATGAGCAGACCAAGGTCTAGAAACACAATTTGCAACAACAACCATGAACTGAAGTTAATTAAGTGATGCCCAATAAACAAAGACACACTCTAAGTTCATGTACTATTACTATTATTGTACAATACGAGATTTCACACAGAAGGATGACTCCCAATTTACAACAAAGCTTTTAGTAATTACACAGCCTGTAGGAGGACCAGTGTTTAAAATTGTGACTAAACCCCAAAATGTTGAAGACCCTTGTTGGCCACCTTTTATTCTTTTTGGTGAGATCAAAATATAATCCAATCAAAAGAATTTACACTAACTAATGTGATTTTAATGTTTCAACTCTATTTGTGAGAAAATTGAGAAAGAAACTAAGCCGCCATAATGTGGCTGGCCAACCTGATGGTTGGTTAGGTGTCTCTACTTAAGAAACTATGAATTGCTAGTATGGGGCAGAGACAAGAGAGCTTTTATATATGGTCGATGTGTATGCTGCTTTCAGGATGACATATAATTAGCATATATGCCCCATATGTCTGGTCGATCAGTATGACATAAACAACGTTCTTATTCAGATTCAGGCATATTTGCAGTCGCGGAATTGATAAACATAGTCCAAAACCTGTGTCATATGGGAGTGGGATGCATCTGGAGTTTTAGCTAGCTGCAAAGAGAGACTCGAAGGGTGCAGCGCGGCGTGATGCCTATATGATGGGTAGTGCGAGTGGGTGGGCAGTGTGAAGGTGGTGCGTGTTAGCGAGGACACCTGACAATGCTGGCCTTCCAACTTGCTGTTTTGTTATTCCACGGCAGTTATCAGCATAAGCACGCGTTAGCTGGAGCAATTTGTGCACGTTGTTCTCAGCTTACATGTGCCCGGAATGTTTTAGTAATTAACTCTTCCCGTCTTGTGTGTGTATGATGATTTCTGAGCCTGCTTGTTGACAGTGAGCTGCGAGAGTGTGATCTGGGTAAGAAGGCATGCAGTCACATAGAATGAATCAATCATACCTAGATTTATGAAGATATGTATCAATATAAAACCTCAAATTTGAATTGCCGATACCTGTGGTAGAGTCTGAGAAATAGAAAACTGGACTAATTAGGGTGAAACTGCAATCAGGAATAAAAACTTTTTGGTTTAATCATCAGACACAGTAGGTTGAGTTTTTATTGCATTGTGCTTTAGTTTTGTCTGTTAACTGAAAATTTCATGAACGATCGGAATTATATAATATTTCATTCTGTTCTCCAAACATTCGAGGCATTGGCAAACATAGGAAATATTCTTTGTGTGTCCTAGATTTATACTATTACAAAATCGATTTTAGGTGACATAATATTTTTGTTCACAGACGGAGTCTTTAAATTTGCCATGTCTGTTAATCATCAAGGGCCCAAACGTCAAGGTCCTATGTGAATATTGCCTTATAAAGAACCATAATTTTTTCAAGGGCATGTGACGACGTTCTGCAAGGTTTGGCGACAAGATATGAGCAAATGACAGAGAGAAAAAGAGGGAAAGACAGCTCTGTCACTTCGTCACCTCAAAGCGAAGGTGATGGCTATTGCGAAGGGACTGGGAAGGGGCGGATGAGTGCGGTGCATCGCTTATATAGGCCAAGTATGTTCCAGAGACAGAAAGGGACGATGATTATGTTGTACAGCGGGTCCTGCTGATTTGCCAGCAAACCAGGGAGGATAGGAGAGGGATGTGTGCGCGCACCTGCGCTGGATAGCCGCGGCACTGGGCAGGATCAGCAACCTAGCCATGCAGCTTCACAATTCACAAGCATGGAGGTGACCACAGCTGCGAAGAAAAGCTAGCGGGCCGAGATGGGGTAGATTGGGAGCAAGATCACTTTTTTTCTCCACAAACTGAATTTTCGAACAAATTTAAAATTCAGTTTTGAACAGTCTGGTCTTGGCTTTAAGGGTTTAAGGGTTTAAGACGAATAGGGTGTTGATGTCTGATGGATTTGAACCCTAAGCTGTCTGTCTTGTACTGAGTTCATGAGAGTTTTTGAATGTTTGCTCAAACTGTAAACTGGTAACCCCAGTATGTACTGAGGTGGTTTCTATAAAAGCAGAGTCGTATTAAAAAAAAAAAAACAGTTTTGTCTTGGAACAAAACCAAACAATACAACGAAACAAATGCACCAGCATTAACGCATAAACATGTATCTTGCCTTATAGGTGATTTTAATTTAGAAAAAAATATATTATTGCCCTACTGTTGGATGCTAAATTAAATAAATTTAACCTATTTTTTAGGAATTGAATTTTTATAGGGCGTTACAATAAGTGTAGTGGCATTGAAAGTACTGTTGATGTGCCAACCACCAGACCTTGGTAAGTCACTCAAATTAAAAGGCAGTCGCGCTTCTGCTGAGCTTGTAGTCTTTCAATTATATTTCTTATTATATATATGGAGTGTCTGCATACTCATCCTTTCATGTAAAGCGCAATATGAGAAACACACTTCTGCTTGCACGGTGTGTCCACAGATACATCGAAATGGGATGCGTCGGGAGTTTGATCTCTACCTCAGAGTACATAGAATGCTTTGATAGGGTTCTTGGGACCAACCAGAAGATTACATCACTGGCAAACAGCGAAGAATGGACTGGATGCTCCCAAAAACAATGGAGAGCCATCAGCTGAAGCGCATAGATGATGAACCGGTTTGGTTGCGAAAGAAGAAGTGAAAGCATCATATCTAGAGTGCCATCGAATGCACACCGTAGGCTGTGAGTTGCTAGGAGAGAAATGTCACTAAGATGAGAGATAGAGAGATAGTGTCATTTTGTTTCTTTGGCTCTTTTTTTGTTTAGGATAAACTTTTGTGTGAGTTGGTCCTACCCGATTTGTTAGATGATCATCCTAGGTTCGCACCCCTACATAGCTAGAGTAAAATAATAGTAATTAGCAATCAAATTACAGATATTAATTATGAAGAAACTCTCAAATTAAGTAGAAAGATCTTCCCAAGGATATTCTTGGGTCATATCAATGTTCCTTAAAGGACCAGAGTTCTGTTCTTTGATAAACTATACTAATTACTATTCATTTGACTATGAAACAGTAAATTACAGTGTATATCTATCTGTAGCCTGGTCGATAATATTATTACTCACTGGTAATTAATGGACATGATTTTTATTTGTGGTCACTATTGTCGATATAAACACAAGTTCTTGTGATGTACATATATATTAGGGTTTATTGGTCTCACACCATTCATATTTTCACGTTTTTTTTGATCTACACCACTGAAATTCACCTAATAGGTCTCACACCACTATAATTTTTCACTTCTTTGAGATACGCCATTATGTACGCTTTTTTGAAGCATTGGGCCCATCTGCAGGGCATTGTATTTCCGTAATTCCGTTTATACCCTTCACAAGCTTGCATCGAAATTGAACCCCAGCACACACACAACACTACATCGAAGCACACACACAACACTACATCGAAGCAGATCGAGACCATACCACACCAACAAATTGTCTAAAACTGCAAATCTCACCCCGCAGCTCGACGATCGATCAAAGCTCTGGCAGCGCGTAGTTGTCGTCGGCTCCTCCGCTCCATCAGCTGGGACCTGCCCCTGCCCATGCTCTGCAGCTGCCGCCGCAGCCAGCGCATTCAGCACCGCAGGTGCTGCTAGCGCATCGACTGCTGCCAGTGCTTCGCGCTCCAGCTTGACGAGGACGCCGATGAGGATGAGGAGCAACGTGATGATGGTCATGGCGACCGACACGTAGCCATGTTAACGTAGCATGTTTCCACATTTTTTAATTTAATTGTGGTTGATTTCTATCCGTGCATATTTAAGCATATTTCTGAAATAGCACATGCGTGCATGTTTAAGCATACTGGACTAGCATATTTAAGCTGCTAGCCATACGTGCAGCCATGCGTGCGTGGGTTGCGAAGGGCAGGAAGGGAAATACCGAAATACATGCACTGAAAAGCGTATATAATGGCATATCTCAAAGAAGTGGAAAATTATAGTGGTGTGAGACCTATTAGGTGAATTTCAGTGGTGTGGATCAAAAAACGCGAAAAATATGAGTGGTGTGAGACCAATAAACCCTATATATTACTGGGGAACTTTCAGCGCGTTGCTGCGGGAATTAAGAAGCAATGATCATAAGAGAAAATCCCGCGTTGCTGCGGGATTTTATCAAAATAAAATCTATTACAAATGTAGCATTACTATATTATAAACCTCTCTTTTTTTTTAGAAAATGAGGAGATTACAATCCTATCCTAACTCAATTTATCATGGGCCATCTCATTTGTATTGTTAAAAATGACGAGATTACAATCTCATCCTAACTTAATTTATTATCAACCATCAATCACACGCTGACCTGGAGACTTAAAGGGGATGCGGATCGGGCTGCTAAGCACTAGAAGATGGCCTCCAATTGAATTATATATAAAAAAAGAAACAGTTGGTGGACTGCATAGTGCATGCGATTGGCAAATTGAACTAAAAAGTAGTAGATCATTCTGGTTATTCCTGGCCACTCGTTTCTCTTCCTACCAACAGGAAACGAATGAGATAAAAAAATAAAGAAATACTTAGCATTATCCGCCTCCCTCTCTCTCTCGATGGTTCCCGTGAGGCACCGTACCCAAGAGACCAACTTCGCGGGACCGAGAGTCGGCGGGCGGCCGGCGGGGGTGTCCGCCGCGACGGGCGAGCACGCAGACCAGCGGGGGCAAGAGTCGAATGGCCGGGCGGGATGTCCGCACGACGGGCGAAGCCGGGCAGCTCGCGGGGCACGCGCGACGACGGACATGCGTAACGCTGCTGCCCGTGACGCGCGTGCCAGGGGCGCACGCGCAGTCCATCCTCCTCCGCGCCGCCAGAGGAGACCGCGGATCCGCGGGGCGCGCACGGCAGGGCGTCCCCCGCGCCCGCCGAGGTAGACCCGCAAGGTCGCGCGCGAGGCGTCCGAGCGTTGCGGCCGGTGGTGCCCGGCCGAAGCGTGCTATCGGGGAGTCGGGCGGGACGCCGCTGGAAGTCCGACGCTGGCGCGCCGAGGACGGCCGCCGGGGTCCGCCTCGCGGTGGCGCGCGCGACCTCCTCCACCACGCACGGGCCACGCATCCTTTCCTCGCTGAATCGCGGCGGCCTCCTCCACCAGGTGCGACATCCTCACCTTCGCTTGCCGCCGGTCGGACCTTTTATGGATGCAGCGGTGGGGAGGCGAGGGGGCGTGACAGATTTGAAGGCGCAATGGGAAGGCGAGGGGGCTGCGTCCGACTTGATGGCGCGATGGGAAAGCGAGTGGGCGGCGGATGGGGACGGCGCGGGGTCGGAACTTGGAAGGAACAGGCCGTGTCGAGGAAGGAGAAGAGGCCGCGCTGCTCTGCTTTGTAACGTAGCAGTTACAAATGACGTGGCCCAATCACAGCGTAGAGAATTCCCAAAGAACTCCCTAGTGGGGATAGGCTTATTGGAGTTTTAGATGACCACACTTATGGTGCATCAGCATCCAACAAGAGATGTTATACAAAAACTCCAATCGAATGCCCAAAGCTAAGCTTGCTCATGGTGAAATATGGAGACAATTTGTTACTACACACTTGAATATGAGAGGCGCTACAAATATGGGCCTGGTGCATGCTAAAGATCAATAGTTTGGTAACCTGTGCATCCAGGGCTGCAGAAAATTTTTGTATACATATCTGGCATACCATTTCACCCGTGAATCCTTCTTCACATGCCATAGAACGCTTCCCAACGTGATCAAATCTCGTGAATATATTCTTTCATGAAGCATGCATGAGCTCTGTACTTAAGAATGTAGTGGTTTGGAATTTGAACACAATTGTGTATGTAGCTCATGCTGACCTTCATTTTTATGCTCACTACATTAAAAATAGGAAATTATATTCTGTTGCGAAGAGTGGAATCCTATCAAAATGTACAACCCACATAGCAAACATAATTTTTTGTTCAGTTGTAGCACCTGTGTTTCAATGAAAATTGTCTATAATAAATAGCTGTGCTCTAGTGTTAGGGCATTGTTGAACGCGTTGTTCACATTAACCTTCACTTGCATGTGTTAATTAAAGTTCACTCATTAATAGACGTACATGTCACTAGTAACGAAATGATTTTGCGTGATACTGCAAAATCTTTTCCGTGGCGGGCGTATCTTTTGCCCGCCACGGTTAATACGTATGATTTACCGTGGCGGGCGCTTTTTATTTTGCCTGACGGGCACTTTTGCCCGCCACGTAAAATTGATTTTCCGTGGTGGGCGTCTTTAAAGGCCCGCCACGCAAAATAAAAGCCCAGCTGCAGGTCCAGGCGAAAGCCCATTATCTCATCCCTATCGGGTCCATATATAAACCAAGTCTTCCCAGTCCCAAGAAACCCTAAGTCATTTTCTCGGCACACAGCCGCTTCCACTCCTCCCTCTCTCTTCTCTCCCTCCCGCCGCTCTTCCTTGCATCGCGGCTCGATCCCCTTCCTCGATCCACAGAGCGACGGTGCCCGCCCCTTCTCTCGCGAGGAGAGCCTCCTCCCTCCCTCTCTTCTCCACCGCAACCCCCCCCTCTCTCCCTCCCCCGACGCAAAGGGCGGTGTGGTGGATCCCGCGCTAGGGTTTGGCCGCGCGGTATCCGGGCGGAGCTGCTTCCACGGCCACGCCACGCCGCCCCCGGTCGCCGTGGTATCCGTGGCGGCGGATCCAGGCGTGGCTCTTCACAGCGGTGGATCCGCCAAGATCGCATCGACGGATTGGGCGGCGCGGATCCGGCGAGGATGTGCAACACCGCATTGACGCGGCGGCGACGGCGGCGGGCTTCCTCAGCGACGGGCGATCGCGGCTTCCACGGCGCGGATCGAGTCCTCGAAGCGGGTTCAGCCGGTGGCGGCGGCTTCACTTCGCCCCTATCCAAGAGCACGGCATTGCGAAAGCAGCCGCGATCCTCCTCACCGGCGCCACCTCGCCCCTCTCCGGCCCGGCGCGCTGGGGCACGTGGGGGACGGCCGGATCCGCCGCGGGTTCGCGCCTCCCCCTCACCGCAGCGGATCTAGGGTTGGCGCGTGAGGAGGAGCTCCGTGGGCGGCGGGATCCGCATCGACGAGCTCCCGGCGGCGGTAGCCCTGGATGGGCTCGGCGGGCCCATGGATGGGCTCAGCGGGCCTGTCCAGGGTTCTTTTGCTTTTTTTATTTTTCTGGAATCATTTACCGTGGCGGGCATCCTAACATGCCTGCCATGGGGAAGAGATTTTGCATGACGGGCACTGTAGCCCGCCACGCAAAAACAAGCGATTAACCGTGACCTTTAATTAGTGACGGGCTACAGTGCCCGTCACGCAAAATCAATTTCGCTCGTCACCCAAAATCATTTGGGTACTAGTGTGTGCATGCATACACAACACATTATGTGTGAAAACTTTATCTCATCTTACACATAGGATAGAAGTGCTTGTCATCTAGTCATCTATATATTATTCTTTAGCTCACTGGTGTTCATCGAGTCTGCGCATGGCCGAAAACGTGCCAAGTTCATGGTGGGGCCACCTGCAGGCTGTATGCACATTTGGACCGCTCCTTGAAGAGGCCACCTGTGGATGCCTGTAGGTGTGTTGCAGTATTATGAGTTTGCCTCATGGACCGCGTGGCTTGTGTTGAAGTGGGTGGCATACATGTGTACCTGGCGCTCGAGACCTGGCTGAGTTGAGAGTCATATATCTGGGGCTTTAATAATGCAAGAGTAAACTCAACCAGATAAATCATACACGGATAGTCTCTTCCATTTTTTGAAAAAAAAGTATCTGACCTTTCAAAGCCGTGTACTTAGTTCCATTCTATATATGTTGCCGTGCTGCCAAAATGTCCCCGTGTGTGTGTCTCAGCCAGCTAGCTTTTAGTGTCCGTTGCGCTGTTCAAAGTCACGCTGTTCTAAGTCAAGTTAAATGTATCTTCAACGATGTGGAAGCACCAGGAGGCACCGACAGTGTTCCGCGCTGACTTGTTTGTTGGGGTTATAGCTCTAACATGGCATTGGTTGCAGTCCTCCGTGGTGGTGACACATTACTTGATTGGTTCAGCCAGTACGTGTGTCTTCGCATAGCGCTCCAGCCTCCTTGTTCGATCCTCCGGTGTGGCACGAACCATCCTGAGCGGGCGAGCACCAAGTGCCATGTGTGTCTCCGCATAGCGCTCCAGCCATCTTGTTCGCTTTCCGATATCTCATCCCGATCTTCTTCACCAGAGTATCCGCTCCTGCCAGCCGGATGAGGCCAGGGAGACACAGGGGACGATGAGGCATATGTGGTGAAGAAGTGGATCACATGAATCGATATAGTGGTATAGAAGAGCATTATATGTAGAGATGATGACGTGCAGTGTTGGTTGCTGTGCTGCTCTGCCGCCTGCCGCCACTGCTGCTTTGGTTTACAAGCAAGCATGGCAGCCTCACGGAGCGCGTGCTTTGTACCTTCTCAAAAGTAGCAGCTGCGTGTCAGTCCTCAAGATAGTACTGGCCGGATGCAGCTGCATGTGTGTGGTGTTGAATCCATGTGGCTGCCTGATGGATAGTTAGGTGTGTTAATCAAGAAAACATGTAAAGGCTGTATATCGTGTAAGTCAGAGAGTCCTATATATAGCCTTTGTCTATTATTCCACAATGACATATCAGTAGACTCCTGTGCTTCATATGTTTCCCCGTTCAGTATGTCACGGACAACGTTCTTCGAGACATGACATTTCAAGGCACGATATCGAGTTGAACATACAGTCCCCAAACTAGTGCCATGGGAGTGGGGTGCATCTGGAGTACAAGGTTATTGTTGATACGCTCTACCTTGACTTTTCCTTCTCGTTCATCGACGCACCTAGCTGTGACAAGCCAGAAGTGATGAGGGAATCGTGTCATGAACCAGGCCCACAAATCACAGGCCATGAGGGTGACAAGGCGGCGCTGCATTGAGCAAGCAGTAGTGCTGGAAGGCATCACTACAAGTACACCATGGGCTGCTGGTGTTAGAATATGGCATTTCCTGGGTCATATTTACAGCCAGACTGCGTATCTCATGGGTGCACAGAATCATTTGGAGGAGGCCAGAGTCGTCGTCGTTTCACCTGTGCATTGGCATGCCATGGCCAATAACACACCCTTTTTTGTTGTCTTGTACCATAGTTTAAAGTAGAGATGGCAAAAGTGCTAGCATATGTCATTTTGGAAATATATTGTGTCTGGCAAATTAGAAAGTCACAAGGTAATTTTGTTGTTTGCATTGTCCATCGGCAACATGACTTCACTGTCAATGACCAATAGGCAATACGAAATTTTACCTGTAATAATTTAGATAGTATTTAAGGTTCAGTTTGGATCAAACTTCTCCTACGGGGATTGGGGTTTGTAGCACTATCAAAATACATATGTAAGGCATTAATTGGATGGCATTAATACAATACTACAAGTACGTACATATACCATTAATACAAGCATCATATAATTCGTCGGTGAGATACATATATAAGACAGACATGGTCTATATATATATATAGAAATAGTCGTATATGTATTGTCCATCTTGCATCTATGCTCGCATATAGAGATAGGTGACTCCCTCCAGCCTCATATGTTGAATCCGTCGGTACATACTAGCAATATGTTTCCTTCCATTTGTATTTGCATTAGAAAGCTACTCGCCTATAATCGTATATGGCTGGGCATGGGATGAACCAGGAATTCCAGTTACACCTAGAGGTCTCGATCAAGCAGGAACAACCAAACTTATTGGCGTAGCGACCAGCAACAGACGCTGACCCAAAGACAGAGCCATGCAACCATGCATAGGGTGAGAGTTGATATGAAACAGTGCCATGCTGGTGTCCATATATCTACCATGCAACCGTGCCATGTTGGTGACCACGGTTCCTGGCGTGTCTCCAATAACTAATAATTTGTTAACAAATTAATCTAGGATGAGTGTGGATACAAGGTTAAACAGAGCTGATCGTTTACCTCTGTTGATCTGCTCATGATGTCAGGACCACATACTGATGAGGCTAAGGAACAGGAATCAATTGCCAAAACCAAAGAGAATAAACCTAGAGACTATTTAAATCAAGTAATTTATTTCGCCTGATTATTGAGATTTTGCCTCATACCCAGAAAGAAACAGCTGATCGAGTGTGGAATCAATTTGAAGTGTGGCGAGTAGATGCCAAATTAAAGAAAGTTCGAAGGGAATCAAATTTTCAGTTGAGATGATACTGCACCATGCACGCTGACTGTGTCAGACCACCCTAGCGTCTAACGTCTGCCCAGTGCCCAGTGGGCGATTTAGCCAGATGTTTCCACCAACGAAAGATTTAGCCAGCACGCTAAAGCACTTCTTTCAGCTATGTCCCACAACAGCCAGAACCGGGTAACCTAGAGACTGTTTGTTGATTATATCTTGTACCATTGGTCCCTCTGCTCCATTTGTTTTCCGTGTTCAATGCTTTGTAGCTCGTCAGGGCCTTTCATAGATGCCACTGTCAGTGTCCACCTCTTGTTTCTTTCAATTGCATTGATCTCCTTTGCTGGCTTGAACACCACTTTTTATGGGTGGGTGCAATAATATTTCGTAGAACACATGTCTGGTGGCAGGCACAAGGATTAGTGGTTACTGAATGATCTGCTTCCTTCGCCAACTTATTAGTGAGTGAGCTGTGCAAAAAAATAAATTTTGTGCCTGGTTATCTGAAAACATGGAGTCTGGGAGTTCCGTGATATCCATATATATATGTGGGCTATGTCCATCCTGTGCTGCTTCCACACTAGCATACTAAAAGTCTTTGTGCCAAGCTCATCGACAATATAAGACCCCACCTATAATGTGCTTCGAGGCAGAATATCTGCAGCTACAAAAATTTTATGCATATAGTTTCCCTCAGATCAGCCATTGTGTGATGGAAATGAGATGAATCTGGAGTTGTAGCTGCACTGATTGGTGCCTTGGTAGATGCAATCGGCATCAGGCAGCGAACCAGGCTGGAGGGCTTCAACAGTACATGTTACTTTTCCATGTAGAACAGCCCTTGTGAGTCACACATACAAGCCAGGGGCACAATTGCGAAAGGCAGAGTGAGAAGGATTCAAGAAAGTAGCCAATGTTGCATCGAGCTCCATGACAACCTCATCCATGTCATTGTGAAGGCGAGCTAAACTTGGTGTGGCTGCAATCTCTACCTCGTCAAGCGTAGCTGATCGATCTGAATGCTTGGTCATGATTTGAATGCTTGGTCAGTCTGTTTGCATGGAAGATCTATTCTAGTACCTTTTTTCTTAAAAAAATCATTCTATAATACTACCAATATTTTGTTCCAAATTTAAATTTTTTGGTCACAAATTTAGTATATGTGTGTGTGTGTGTGTCCTGCAAGTTTTGTGCATGTCCCATATAATGTCCAGAAAGTTTAGTATGTGTGTGTGTTTTGCATGTCCCTGAGTGCCTGCATGCTAGTGTATGAACAGCGAGAGTTTGACTTAATTGGGCCAACAGAAGGCAGTACAAAAATGAAGAAAAACAATAACTATTTTTCTTAAAAATATCATATTCTATAATACTACAAACGTTTGGTTCCAAATTTAAATATTTTTAGAAAATAGAAAAGGGGATTAATCTTCCTATGTATATACTCCTAGAGAGAGAGAGAGAGACAGAGAGGAGAGAGAGAGAGAGTTTCATCTACCTATACTTCGCACACCTTCACTTGCAAGATGCTCGCGATCAACTACCCTGTGATTTTTTTCCAAAAAAAAAAAGTGTCTTCCGAAAGATTTTTACTTTCAAAAGTTTGTATGTCCCATTGCGAAATCTAAAAAACTATTTAGTGCTTTTTAAACAGGCTCAACAAAAGTAAAAACACTATCCCAAAATAAAATTGCAGATTGGCAACAATTTTGATATAATATTTGTCTTACATATACTTTGTCTACTCTATATATATTGTGGTTCACAACTATTTTCATTCCATGGTGCACGGCACGTGTGGCATGTGACCTATTTTCAGAGGTGGACCTTGGCCACTGACTCAAAGATGATTTGTAGGGACCGTATATCAAAGATTGACCGCAATTTAGTACCTCCAAATATCATAATATAATAGTGTTGACCGTTACACTTTAATTTATAACCACAGCTGCTGGCAGTGAATGTACCTTCATGTGCCGTCAAGCAAACATCATATAATTGGTCCAATCGGTTGGTGAAATACCTATATATGTCTCCTTTGCCCATCTTGTGTCAATGCGGTCATATAAACATAGGCGAGGCGACTCTCTCTAGCGTCGACATATGTTACATCAATCGGTAGCATAATAAGCAATATGTTCCCTTCCATTACTATTTCCAGTATAAAACTACATCCACATAGTCCTAAATGACTGGGCATGAGATGTACCTGGAATTCCACCTACAGCTTCACATCTCAAGCAGGCGCAGCCTTACTCTCCATGGTGGTGCCACACCATATATACCTACCATGCAACCGTGCGATCCTGGTCTCCTCTCCAAAGTCCCCCAGATTGTCTGCTGTGAGGAGAATGTCGTGACCAACTAATATTGGACACGACGTGTAGCTACCATGCTGGTGTCCATAGTGCTTTGTTCATCTGTTCGTACAGTGGTGTCAGGGCCACATCTAGCGCGACCTTTTTTCTTTGGATCTGGAATTGATGCCCTGTAGTTTATAATTGAAATGATATTTTTTGAGTTTTCGACTAAGCTTTTTATCCCATAACAGTTTCCAAATATGACAGAAATCGTCTAAATTCATTGTTTCGAATGTAGTATTTTATTATGCAAACTCAACGTATAGATGAGCTCCACCATGAAAAACAAAGTTCTTACCAAAATCAGGTTGTGTGACAGAACTAAAGTCAATATTGGATCTAGTCAGTCAGCACTTTGAAAGTAGTGTTTTAAGATGCATTCCTCAAATGCAGGTTCATTATTAAAACGCCGGCCTGTGTAAATGAGTTTAGGAGGTATGCACTTGGTTGGTGGTCACCTTTTACACATAGGGTATCAAGATGTGCCTTACTGCGTTAATCACTGAGGCCCCTCATGCGTGGACTGCACAGTATGGAATCTTATATTAAACTGAGAAAGGAGCCGGTCATTGTTGCCTACAAATGCTACTGCGGCTTGTCTCGCTCGCCCCTTGGATCCTTTCACTGGCACAGCACGCCCACGGCTGCGCAGTCTACTTTGGCAGTGCTCCACGGCCATCGGACGCACAACGATGTCACCGCCTCATCATGGGTGGGCACCTTCCATGGCAATTGCACCTTGCGGCGTGGCCGTAGTGGAGCAGTCACTCACAGTCACGGATCGTGTCAACATACTCAGTGGCTTCGGTTCGCGAAGAACCGCGTTGAGGTAGGGAGTAGGCATGCTTGGTGGCACATGGGCATCAAAGTCCTCATTGAGTTCAGCGCACGCTTATCGACAAGCCTTGGAGGGCCCATTAGCAAATATTATTTTGTTGGCATGAGAAAATCTTGCATATGGCGGTGACAATTGAATTGCTAGCAACAACTTTCTGCCCATGTATGGGTTATATCAAACTGCATATAAATACATCTATTCATGTCAATTAATACTTATATATATTTATGTACCATCAAACATCGTAATTGCTTGGTGATTGAAACACTTATTACGTGAGCTAGAGTTTGTTGTATGACCTATATATCCACATATATATCTGCCTTCCACCACGATATATAAATAGACTCTGCTTCATCTGTGAGACACAAGCTAACACTTCATCATCGAGGCATAACATTTGCATCTGCAAAATTATATACATATCCAGTGCTCCTAAACCTTGTCCCATGAGAATGGGATGCATCCGGAGTTCCTGCAATGCAAGACCGGAATATGCAAGACCGGATTCTACTGTTGTTAGCAGGAGCTAGAGGGAAACTGAGGATTCGGGTCGAGGAAGAAAAGAATGAGGCGAGAAGAGGACGGAGACCGGCTGGAATCTAGCAGATTGAGTTCATTGAGTTTGGGTACGGAGTTCAAATGATAACCTCCTCTCTCGTCACGCCTCCCCAATAATACATGAGGCTTTGCCCCGTTCTCACCCGCACGCAGGCAGCCCATTCGCTTCCGGTGTAGCATGTACTTGCCTTCCTGCGCCTTGGCAGCTTGGGCGGTTCGAAGAGATGCCTATCGAGGTCATTGCCTGCTCTTAAGAGGCGATGCCTTCAGAGATCCTCCTTCCATTAGAGATGGGTCTTGTAAGTGTAACAATTGTACTGGCTAAAATCAGCAGTGTTTGAGTTTTAGCAGTGTCTCGTAAGAATCAGACAAGCAGAAGTCAGGTGTGTGTGTCGCCAGAAACATGGTCCAGCCGTGGCACGCATTCAGAGGACCAAGAGCGCACACATGCTTGGTCAATGGCACACGGTTCAGGAGAAGTAAGATGTGTGTGCGGTTAACATGTGGATGAGGGGAAACGAAATTAGATGTGGGCAGACATGTGGCACCGTAACGCCGAAACAATTTGAGTGGGAAGAACGAATTTGTGCTGTTGTGCTACCTAAAGCATGTCCACGATACACTCAAGATGGCAATGTGATGGACCAGCTGAACTGTCATCGACTGACCTGGTAGGGTGATCAGGACAACACACTTGAACTGAAATCAGCTATAACCAAAATGTAGCTCAACAAACAAAGGCAGAGGCATCTGTGATGCTCACCAAAGAACAAATCAGCGAAGATAATCACACTGATGTGAAAAAAGAATGGGCAGTTTTCTGAGTGAAAAATCTTAGCAACAATCATTTTTGCTTTTCGGTTTCTCAACACAAGTGGGTCTCCATGTCTATAATATATGCTCTGCAGAGTGATCACGTCCTCTTTTGATTGTTATTTCCACCTCTGGAACAATTGCACTACACAATGAGAGCCCTGAAAAACGTGTGCTTGGGAGATTAAGCGAGGCAAATGAATGGACTAGTGTGCTACGCAAATGTCATACCCGGTTTTAAGAACAAAACCAGATACACACCATATGTGAGCCCAGGAAGTCAAATCTCACATATAGTTACAATTAAAGGAAATATCAAAACATAATGCTTAATATATAACAAACTTAAATAAAGAAGATAACCTCAAAGCGCGAACAACGGAAAGACACTCTGATCTTGGGATGAAGCCTCCACGACACAGGGACAAACTGACTGGTTGATCACAAGCCTGACTCCTTCAAAACTCTAATCTT
The DNA here is from genome assembly GCA_015847255.1 of Hyparrhenia diplandra. Classification (NCBI taxonomy): domain Eukaryota; kingdom Viridiplantae; phylum Streptophyta; class Magnoliopsida; order Poales; family Poaceae; genus Hyparrhenia; species Hyparrhenia diplandra. The sequence continues at coordinate 204,201 of JADLZK010012868.1, forward strand.
GCAACATCCTGGTTTGAGTGGGAAATTGCAAGGGTGAGTCCATGTCGAACTCAGCAAATATAACATGGGGTTATGAAGCTCAAAAGGCTAGACACTTGTTTAACTGCGGTTAGCATTTTAGTAGGTCAAATTTTATCATTAATTAAGCAAGAAGTTATGCTTAAGCCCCAAATATTCCCACATCATAATTAAGAACACCATCCGTCATAAGTCTCCATCATCATCATCAACATCATCACCGTAGTCACCATCAACTTAAATCCATGTCTCAACCTCATCTCAATGAACCACTATTCCTTGAGTTTTTCGGGCTGCTCGTGACCGTGAGCACGGCTGATATATCAGTTTGATCAAACTCTGCGCAGAGGTGTACACTTTCACTGTGAGTCATGATTCTCAAATGCATGGGTTTGCAAGGCCCAATACACCAAGAATCATATAAAGCCTTTCAATGGTTCTCCTAAAATGTCAACGCCGCTAGGATTCAATGGTTATTCTCAGGATCCAACCCGCGCCGCTGGGTTCCCACAAATCGACCTTCCCCATTTGCGCCACAAAGAGGGTAACCCCGACAAGATAGGAAAGGTCCATTGACCGACTAAAGTCGAGCCATATAACCCCCACAAATTGCATCAGAAGTCCCGCCTTTTGCCAAAGGATAAGTCCTTATGGAGGGCCAAGAGTTCCATGAAGAAGCATGAACTCTCACCCTATGGTCCATGGTAAACATCATCTCATACGACTCATTATTTATATCATATTCATCATTAGATCATGTTTATATAAAGTTGAGCACTAGCAATATGCTACCCATATGCAAGCATCCCTATAGGCAACAAGGTACAAGATAACAATAACTATGTTATAATCTCTAAGTTTGTCAAGGTGGACACATGCATATATGAATCATGATTATAAAGTGTATAGGTAACAAGGATAGTCCCATGCTATACTTGCCTTAAACTCAGATTCCTTCTTCTTATTCAATTCTTCAAAGAACTCCTGAGAATCCTGATCTTCAAATAATTCCTGATCTTCCACGAACTGCTCACCGAACACTTGATCACCAACTTCTTCTTCTAGACCACCAACGTAAAATTCACCGACTGGACATCGTCACAAAGCACCACATAGGCATCCGAGAATTCACTAGTACGTAATAGACTTTTATTCCCCGGCTTCAAACCGCCTCTACTCCTGTTATGCAACCGGAGTACGAGTTGGGGAGTAAAGGTTCTGGAGCCGGGAATAGAAGTTTACCTTTTATTCGGTTGAGCCCTAAGGGAGTAAAGGTCCTTGTACGCATGTGGCCTCTTGCTAGCACCTTTACTCCCGGTTGGTTCTTTTTTTATTTCATTTCAATTCATTGTTTGTTTTGGTTTTTAAATAGGTTTACAAATATACATTTTGTGATGCCAATAATATATGCAAACGTCCATGTATTTATGAGCCAATATATACTTGCTATAATCCATAATTTACAAGTTTACACCGAAATCCAACAAATACAAATGCTTGCTATAATCAATAATTTGCAAGTTTACACCAAAATCCAAACACAAGCACACCACTCTATTGTAGTAAATCTAGTCCATACAAATTTGCATCAAAAATCTTACAACTCACTTTGCAGACAACCAAAACTCCTCCAAAAACATTGTATTGTAATATACATCACCAAATTTCACCCACCAAATTACAGTGAACTGAGGAAAATGCCCGCACGGAAGCATGGCCGCAGCCGCAAGAAATAAGGAAAATCTACTCAGATCTAGAAACGAGGGAACAGAGATGAAAGAGAGATGTAGAGATAATGACCATGGATAGAATCACCGAGGCCGGGCGGCGCCGACATGTGCTCGCCGAGGCCGGGCTGGGGCAGCGCTCGTGGAGGCCTGGGCTGGGGCGGTGCTCGTGGAGGCCGAGGCCGAGGCGGCGCGCCGAGGGCCGTGGAGGTCCGGCCGGGCTCGTCGCGCGGTAGAGGTCCGCCGGCGCCGCGCCGCGGCCGTGGAGGTCCGGGCGCCGTGACGCCGGTTGCGCCGGGCGGCTGCAACAAGAAGGAGAGGTAGGAGATGGGCGATTTGTCGCTGGAAGCAAGGACGAAGGTAGGAGAAGGGCCGCATTTAATATACTATAGACTTTTACTCCCGGGCTCCCAACTCCACTGAGACTAAAGATCTTTACTCCCGGTCTTGGCTAACACGAGCCGGGAGTAAAGGTCTTCATCTTTACTCCCGGTTGATGCTATTAGCCGTGAGTAAAGCTAAATTTTGCGGGCCATTTAAAATTTTGGCGCCCAGGGAGCTTTATTCCTGGTTGGGGTGAAGAACGAGGGGAGTAAAGTCTACCTTTACTCCCCGGTTGGTGTCCCCAACCGAATAAAGTTTCTCGACGCGTGGGGCGCCTGGCCAAGGCGACCTTTTACCCCGGTGGAGACTCGAACCGAATAAAAGTATCTTTATTCCCCGCTTGATTTCGAACCGGGAGTAACCACGTTTTGGGGCTCGAGAAGAGAAGTCGCTTGTGTAGTAGTGATTCATACACAAAGCAAACAATAGAACTATATTAGAACATTACACCAACAGTAAGAAAAACAAGATAAAAGGGTTATAGAACAAATCTACGTCTCACTACGATCACACGACGCGAAGATCACGAAAAATCGGAGCTAGAACGTGAAAGATACCTAATTAAACAAGATTAACATTAATAAAATAATAAAATAAATACAAACTCGAAATTTAAAAGTTTGAAAACTTGATTAACAGTTACATAAACACGTAGATGACGAGATTACGAACCCAACGCAAGTTGAACGGGCTAATCGGGTTTAAAACGACAAAGTTATGGACATTTGAAATCAGTGGCAAACTTGTAAATAGATTGAAGTTGATTTCGGAATTAAAACAAATAAAATTCTTTTTTATAATACGAATCCAGGGACCTATGCGTAATTAACCGTAGACCTGGGGACTCTTAATCAAAACCGACCCCGAAGGGGTATCGGTGATCCGGGGCCGCTGGATCGAGATCCGACGGTCGGGATTCGATCGGGCAAGGGCGGGCGGCGCGGCCGCGGCGGCAGACATGGCCGGCGGTGAGGTAGCTCGCCGGCGAGCATCAGAACTGGCGTTTCCGGCCACCAAAACGAACGCAACCGGATCCAAATGAAAGAGGGGGACGCGGGAATCTCACGTCGGACAACGGGGAGCTCCGGTGCGGACCGAGGACGGCGCGCGACGCGGAGAGGCGGATGGCGGCGAACTGTAAGGTTCGGCGACGCGGTTAGAGCAAGCCAACGCGAAAGTAAAAGGGATAAACTGCTCGGAACGTTCGTGCGTACGTCACGAAGACCGGCAGAGGGCTTACGGCGGCGTTGACGCGACGAAGCGAAGAAATCGTCGTCGGCGCCGGTTGCCTAGGGTTACGGCGGCGGCTGTGCTCGAATTGAGTCCAGGCAAGTGCGCGAGCGTTCGGAAGAACCGTCTCGACGCCGCGGCGCTGCTACTTGAAGGCAAGGCGTGCGTAAAGAAGGAAGGAGCAGCGTTTTTGGTAGGCGCGCGGCATCAGCGGAGCCGGCGTGCGCGTCATCTCGAACGGGAGGGGGACGACGTACTCGCGTGCTCTGCACGTGAGCTCGAGGGCCGAGCTGGGCCTGGTTGCTGGCGCTGACGGCCCAAGAGGAAAGGAAGGGAGCGGGCCAAGCTGTTAGGCTTGCCAGGCCGGAAACAAAAGAACAAGGCCGAGCGGGCCAAAAGAAAGGAAAAAGACCACTCGGGCCAGGACAAGGGAACCAGGCTGTGCGGGCCAGAAAGAAAAAAGAAAGAGGGAGGGAAAAGAAACACTTTTTCTTTTTATTTGAAATGCTTTTCCAACACCTTTCCAAATGGAATTTGAAATCCTTTTCAATTTAAACAAAAACCAATCATCACAAAATAAAATATGCACCAGCATGAATGCCACATCAATGTTTGCTAGCCCCTATGATAAATTTTAATTTAATGAAAAAAATATTATTTTCCTATATTTCATGAGCACAAAATTAAAAATTAAACAATTTAGCTCTATTTCAAAAGAGGCAAAATTTGGGGTGTCACAGCAAAAGATGCAAAACAAGAGGCTGCAAAACTCAGAAACGAGTAACTTTTGATAAAAAAATTTGTTTCTCGCCGATAGAACAGATTTGATGCCGAATAAGCCAAAGAGCCGTAAAATCGCGTGACAAAGTAATGAGATGACACATTCCATGCTACCACGCCCTAATATCTAGCCCGGTCTCTCTTTGATGCTTTTGTGTCTTCACCAAGCAAGAGAAAGGTAAAGGAACCAAAATATCCGCATCTATTGATGCATGGTTGAAGGATGGCATTCATTAGATTTCATTACAATTCAGGTTCACGATCCAAAGGGAATTCCTTTAAAGTCATGATGTTAAAGCTGAGTCACAAGTTTGACGTAAGAATATGTATTTTGGGAAAACCAATATGCTTATGTATACTGCCTTGTAGGGAATTGTGAGAACTCTAAAAACAGAGAATATTGATCTTCGGTCAGTTTTTTTTTTTTTTTTTTTTTTTTTTTGGTGCAATGGTTTTTGCTCCTGTTCGTCCAGCATCATTGCAGGGTAGTTAGTTTTACGGAAAGCCCTAATATTTTTAATTCTCGTATCTTTTGTGTGGTACAATGTCAACAACCTTACCTAATTGTACAGACATAGCACAGGTTCTTAATAATATTATTAGTTACATATTATTAAAACATCTTTTTCTTCCGTGGCACAATTAGGAAAATCTTCAGTATTTGGTGCACACAGCAGTTTGGCAGTGACCCTGTAAATAGTAGATGTAGCAATTAATCATCGTACTAATGCCTGTCCAGGACCAAAAAATAATTATATGAATCTATTATTTCTGACTGCTTGCTTGTGCATTATATACGCACACCAGCATATTGATTCAGACAACAAGATTGGTTGGTAAAGTAGATATAAGAAACAATAACTTGTTCATCCCGCTTTCTACACTGACATATATAAATATATACTCTATGCTTCATGATTCTGCATCAACTAGCTAGTAGTCATACAAGCCAGCCATGCAATTCACAGAATAGTATTTCTGGTAGGAAACTGCACGCTGAAGTTTTTTATAGATTGTTTCATGGGAATAAGATGTATCAGGAGGTCCAGCACCACGCCAAGATCTGTTGGCAGATGACAGAACAAATTTGAGGTCTACCAAACTTGAGGCTAAAGCAAAACTAGAGGCTCGAAAATTTCTCTATGGAACAAATTTCTCCAGAACCGAATTGAATTCGAGTGTGAGATTGACTATGCCTCATTTATTCTACACTGACTTGGTTTGGGGCATTACAAATCTATGGAATACAAATGTTGCTTCTGAGGAGTGGCATTACAAACATGTATCATGGGAATTGGATGCACCATGAGTTCCAGCACCACTTGGTTTTGGGGTGTTTAAACCACATCACATGAAAACATTGTCCTCAAGAAAATTGTAGATCATGCTCAGGTCAGCAATTTAATATAATTCTGTTTTCATTTATTCTGCTTGAAATTTAAAAAAATGTGTTTTTTTGTTTTACATCTATTTTTAGGTGCAAACCATTATAGGCCCACCCCAGAATATTAACCCTCTATTTAATTTTCAGAGTGTGGTACATGTGGTGTCACCTGTTTTTTAGATGTTGGCCTTGGCCATTGATTAATTCATAGATGATTTGTAGGGAGTGTAATGATCAGCCAAAGTGCCAAAGCACTTCTCTTATCTTTATATGGACGGCCTCTACTTTAATGCTTGCTGGTCACAGAGTGAACAGACAACTTCGCTGCAATCCTGCATATACCATTCAGAGTTGATAGATGTCAATTAATACATATATATTATATTTATATATATTTATGTACCATCAAACATCATAATATCCACATATAGAGCTTGGTGATTGAAACACTTATTATGTGAGCCGACTTTTCCTGTATCACCTATGTATCCACATATATATCCAGCTTCCACCATGAGATATAAATAGACTTTGTGCTTCATCGGTGAGACACATGCGTACATTTCTTCATCGAGGCATAACATTTCTGCACAATTGTATCCATACAGAGTGGTCCAAAACCATGTGCCATGAGAATGGGATGCATCCTGGAGTTCCTGCAATGCAAGACCAGATTCTACCGTATCTGGCTAAAATCAGCAGTCTTTTGAGTCTTAGCAGTGTACCGAAAGGATCAGACATGCAACAATGCATGCAGGTGTTTTTGCGCCGTAAACATGGTCCGCCATGGCACGCTTTCAGCAGGAGCTAGAGCGCAAATGCTTGGTCAATGGCACACCATTCAGGAGAAGCTAGAGGTGTGTGTTAGCATGATAACAATGGTAGGAATTTTGACCTGGTAGATATCTATGAGCATGCTGCGCTGCCCTCATTGCTTCTGTTGGGTGTATGAGCTTTGCAGAGTAGTTAGTTTTATGGAAATCCCTAATATTTTCTAATTATCTTGACTTTTGTGTGGTACAATGTCAAAATTCTTACCTATTTGTACAGACATAGCACAAGTTCTGGATAATATTATGAGTTGCATAAAAATGTTTCATTGGGGGCACACAATTAGGGAAAATCTTGTGTATTTGGTGGACATAGCAGTTTTTTGGCGGTGACACTATAATTAGGGGTGTTTAGTTCCCCTTTCATCTGAAAAAATTCTGGCTTTTGGCTTCCGTGATTGCTTATGCTGTCAAATTATGGAAAACTTGGCATTTGGATGGAACTAAACACACCCTAAAAAAATTTTGCATTTTGCATTTCATCATTCCAACATTGGGAAGATAATGGAACAAAGTTGAGGTCTGGGAAAACAATGGCAAAGCATGAAGCTGAAGCAAAACTAGAGGGTCAAAAATTTCACTATGGACAGATCTCTAACATGTTTCCTTTGATGATCCTCTCTTGTGGGAAAAAACAACCAGCTGTGTATCAAGGCTGCGCATACAGGAGATCTGCCATATCGAACTCTGAGAGAGTGAGATTGACTCCGTCTCATCCATTCTACAATGACTTGATTTGGGACCTCCGAGGGAGCAGATGGAATACAAATGTTGCCTCTAAGGAGTACCATTACAAACATGTATCATGGGAATTGGATGCACCATGAGTTCCAGCACCACTTGGTTTGGGGTGTTTGAACCAGATCAAATGAAAACATTGTCCCCAACAAAATCGCAGATCATTCTCAGCTCAGGAATTTGATATTAACCCTCTATTTAATTTTCAAAGTGTGGTAGCTGAGTGTAATGACCAGCCAAAGTGCCAAAGCACTTCTCTTATCTCTATATGGACAGCCTCTACTTTACGGGTGCTAGCTGATCACAAAGTGAACAGACAACTTCGCTGGCATCCTCCATATACCATTCAGAGTTGATGGATGGCCTCCATGCATCGTCCCTAAAGTCCAGCTGGAACGGATTTTGACAAGAGATTATTCTGAACTAATCAATAACCATCATGAATGAAATGAACAAAACAGAGTGAAAGCGTTACAATGGCCTGGCAACTGTATTGTACCTCCTCCTAAGATGCTTTCCCCATACTCTGCTTCGTCAAGTATGGTGTATATGCAGGGTGTGAAGGTAACTGCAAACAAAGCATGCATTAACTGCTAAAATTCACACAAGACCAGACCGTGGTGGCAGCAAGCAAGCAATGATCCCACGTATATACGTATTTTCAGTGGCATGGAGGTAACATATGGATTATCATCGTCGAAATCATTTAAGCGGTTCAGCAAGTGCTCCTCTGGTGTGGCTCGAACCATCCTTTGCTGGCCGGCACCGAGCGGCTGGTGCGTTTCGGAGGAGCGGTCGGTGGCTGTTGGGGAGCAGCAGCTGCCAGCAGTAGGAGGGGAGATGATGGCCAGGGCAACGAGGGACATGTGTGGTGAAGAAGTCGAGCCATCTCGAGGGTGATATCAAACAGCCTTGCACATGCATCAGCACTAAGGTATAGCAGATTATTATATGGAGAGATGGTGCAGTGTTTACAAGCAATCAAGTATGGCAGTCTCACACGCAGCACGTGCATTCTACCTGCTGCTGAACAAGTACCAGCTGCGTGAGTAGTCCTCAAGAAAGTACTGGCCGCAGCAGCTGTGTGTGTGTGGTGTTGAATATCCATGTGGCTGGCCTACCTGATGGATGGTTATTAATTGTCTCTAGTTATGAAAACATGAATCAATACCACGTACGTGAGTAAGAGAGTGCCTATATATAGCCTATGTTGTCTATCATTCTTCATATTCCTTAGACCAGCAGCAAGACAGAAACGATGTGCTTCGATTCGAGGCATAACATTTGCAGCCATTATGTTGAATACGTATAGTCCTCAAACAAGTGTCATCGGAGTGGGGTGCATCTGGAGTACAAGCTTATTACTGTTGAGACCTGTGAAAAAAAATCTCGGTACGAAAAATCCGAAATTTCTGAAATTTCCCGTTTACCGGTCGGGTCCGATATTTTCCATTTATCGTCCGAAATTTTCAAAATTTTAGAATATGTCCATACAAATATACCCCAAAGCCCACCTAATTAATCCATGCTTCATTTTCTCGCCTCTTCTCTTCTAGGTTCAAGTTGCCAGCGCTGTAACACACTCGCATGCCGCACCCGTGTCATTATCTTGCTTATTGAATAGGCAATTGATAATATGTTTTATTTAGTTTTTCGTGTTAAATGGTTTAGAAATGATCTATGTGTTTTCCTGAATAAAATGAGTTATTTTTTGTCTAAATTTTATCCGAAATTTTATTTCTATCGCCGATAAATTTCCGATATATCCGATATTCCCGTTTATCGCTGACCACTGAGATTTTTAAAATATCGGTAGGCAAAACATAGCTGTTGACACACTCTACCTTCCGACTGCTTCATTTTCATCAAGACCTACACTTAGCTGCCACAAGATAGGCTGTGTTAGCATGCTATGTGGCGTCACCAGGGATGTACCTCTGCAAGTGCTGGATGGCGTCAAACGAGCATTGTGGCTAGCTAGCACTGTCCATCGAGGATAAAAGCTAGCTGAAGCATCCTAAATGCTGATGCACGTTAAGCACTAGTAATGGAATGCCCATTTCTTAACCCATTCATGTTCCAAACATCACGTTGTTGCATGTCTGTCTATAAACAATTTCTGTGAAAATTTTAAATGAACTTGGTGAACTGTGAAACGTTTTCATATCTGCATATATGAATGGTTAAACATGATATTGAAAAAAGCCATCTGCGCAATATATATTAGTATGTGCCTACATATAGACCTTTGCGTTGATGGGTAGCATAGAAGCAATGTGTTTCATGGTTGAACCCAATAGAAAAGCCAGTATCCATCCATGTAGTCTAAAATGAATGTACTATGTATCATGGAAGTGGCATGTATTCCGGGTTTTACATCTAACAGGACATGATGTGTCCAAGGGTGCAACATATTTTGAGGTGCGCTGTAACATGCCACGAAACGAAGTTGACCATATTTTGTGGTGCGCTGGAACATGCCACTCGAGCAAAACTGCCAAGATGCCTTTCACATGTCCGCGGTCTTCTCCTACAGAACATTATATATAGCAATCAAGCATGGCAGTCTCTCACGTAGCAAGGTCGCTGTACCTCTGCTGAACGTATCAGCTGCGTGCATCGTCGACAAGGTACTGCATGCATTCATATCCATGTGGCTGGCATAGTACGGCCTACCTGATGATGGATGGTTAGGTGTCTGTAATTAAGAAAACATGCATTACTATTATGTACTTGATCGAGTCCGAGAGTGCCTATATATAGCTATGTTTACCCTGCTGTTTTGCACAATGACATGAAGTTGACTCTTGTACTTCATATGATCCGTAGAAAGACACAAACATTTGTAGCCGCAATATTGAGTACACATAGTGCTCGAACTAGGGTCAGATATGGGAGTGAGGTGCATCTGAGTAGAAGTGTGTTGTTGACACGCTGTACCTTGGTGACTAGTTCATCAAGTCGCTTTGCTACGACCTTGGGCAAGAGATCTTGAACAGGTGGTGTCCGGAAGCCAGGTCGCAAGGCGGCGTTGTCTTCACCATGCGTAGGTGGCGTGGCCAGGGATGTACAAGAGGGTTGTGCGAGGCTAGGCCCAGGAGCAGTGACTAGGGGAGCTTGTGCCACAGACTCTCGCTCTCACTCGGCAAATGGGCACGCAGGAGCAGGCACTGCACGAGATGGACTTCGAGTGCCTGGACCCCAGCGTGAAGGTGGAGAAGGGGTTCGCATCCTAAGCAGCATATGTAGGAGGTAATAGTATTTATTGAATTTTTATTCTATAAAATAGGGTAATCCGGGAAAGTGTCAAATATGAAAATATTTTTTATATTTTGTTGATGCATGCGGATGCATGCGTGACCTGTAAATTATAAGGTAAATCCTGGCCATGCATGCATACGTGACACAATTTTGTAATTTGTACGCGTGCATGCATGTTAGCGCGGTGTACCCGACATAATTTTGTAATTTGTAACGCAGCGCACGTGACGCATGTATATATTATGTACCAGTGGCGGGCGTGCATGCATGTTAGCAAACGTGCAATTGGTTTACGGGCCATCACTTCGCTTTGTAACTAAATAATTTGTAACCACGTGACAGGGTTGCACGTTATTTGTATGTGATATAATAACGTGTTAGCGTATGTATGCAATACACTAGATGAGCGAGTAACATGAGTGGATAATAAATGTGTTAGGCATGTAACTTTTATAGATGAATGTAAGTAACATGCATGAGTGGATAATATGTCTAGAGCCTTTGGATGCATACAACATGTCACGCGAGGAAGGTCGGATCCCGCTGCCCCGCACTTCGCGGTCAACAAGGATGCGGGCCGCGCCAGGAGAAATTAGATCGACGCATGCGGATTTGCGGGATTCCCTCCAGTCAATAGGGATGCGGCAGGTTTATTTTAATTTTCTTGAATATATTAATTCATTTAGTAATTCAGTAAATTCTAATAAATCAACGGTTCAGATCGATTTGAGATATTACCTCCTGGTAGGTAAAAAGAGTACCTGAGCATTGCCCATATATATAGCCTATTTCTATCGTGCTTCCACAGTGACTTGTAAGTAGACTCTTGTGCTTCATATGTTCGGTGGACCAGTAAGGTAGACACCAACAATGTGCTTCAAGGCATAGTATTTGCAGTCATGGTATTCAATACATATAGTCCTCAAACTAGTTCCATGGGAGTGGGATGCATCTGGGGTACAAGCTTGTTGTTAATACACTCTACCTTGAAGACCGTGTCATCTTCTTCAAAGCACTTAGCTGCGACAGGCTAAAGACTCGGCAAGACTTCGGCCATGAACCAGGGCCTACAATCACGGACCATAAGGGTCACAATGCGACTACGTTGAGCATGCGCAGGAGGTGGCTACGCCATCATGTGTTGGATGGCATCACGTGAGAGTTGTGTCGAGGACTTCATAGATGATAGGCAGGGCACCGAGTATCTCATGCGTGCACACTACTGCCAGGACATCATTTCCCCTACTTGTTGGCATGCCAAGGCCAATCACACATGGCCTTTTTGTTATGCCCCTTAGTTTTCATTCGAGATGACAAAGGGGTAACATATGTTATTTTGCAAATATTGTCTCTCACAGCAAAATTGTAGCAAATTAGAGTGTCCACAAGCAATTTAGGATTTTTTCGGTGTCCATCGGCAGCATGTCTATTTCGCATGAGGATTACCATGGGAGCCTTTATTTAGTTTAAGTACAATACGAATGAGGAACATTAGCAGAACTGTTGTACTATTTCGTTGATGAATATGCTCTCCAGAAAACATACAGCAGTTCTTGTTGAACCATTTCATTGATGACAACCACATCTTAGTGTCTGATTCATTTCATCACAAGGGTTATATAATTAAACAACAAGCCATCTTGCTCTAAGATAAAGCACAAAAGGCACACATATGTACTGGTTTGGCAGTAGTGTCTTGAATGCCACTTTCAGGTAATCTTACTATTACTAATTGAGGCTCCAATGGAGGCTCCACGCTTAATCCTTACCAGACGTGCTAAAAAAAAAATATAAAATGCTAGAAATTCTCACATTAATCAGAAACATCCAACCATTAAATTGAAAGACTCGACCATCCACAACCATTGGATCTAACGTTTCTAGAAAAATTACCCACCTATGCAGGCCAATGTAAATAAAAATATAGCCTAAAATATTGTTGCTTGGGAGGAAAACGGTTTCATTACGTGGGAAAAGATGTTACCACGGACATTCACATTTGGTTAATTAGTAGATATATATCTAAAATATCTATTTTTCTATTTGTATATAAAATAAAACAATAGATATGGCAAACGTCGCTCAAGGTTGGTTAATAAATTATCAAAAGAAGTAACGTAATCATCTTGTCAAGGAAATCTATTGTTTTTTTTATTAATATATAAATAATCACTTTTCCTATATTTTAGGTGTCTGAAATTTAAGAAGATTTCAGGCAACACTTTTTGTCGTAGTAACACATTAAATTTTTGTCCTTGTCTAACTATAGAAAAACAATTGTTAATTTTTAAATTGTCCTTGTGCGAACACGTATAAAATTTGTCCTTGTCTAACTATAGAAAATAATTGTTGATTTTTAAAATGCCCTTGTGCCAAACACATACAAAATTTTGTAAGGTTTGTAGTTTGTTTAACTGATTTTTATTATTGGAACCGAAAATTGCAGATTGTGTCTACAGAAATTGCAATGAACACTCAATTTTGCTGCGAAGAAATGCCAGCGGGCTGAGATGGGGCAGAGTGGGACCAAGATCACTTTTTTTCTCCATAAACTGAATTTTTGAACAAATTTATAATTCAGTTTTGAACAGTTTGGTCTTGGCTTAAAGGGTTTAAGCCGAATGGGGTGTTGACGCCTGATTGATTTGAACTCTAAGTTGACTTGTACTGCGGTCTATGTGAGTTCATGAGCGCTTTTTTGAATGTTTGCTCAAACTGTAAACTGGTAACCCGAGTATGTACCTGTGGTGCTTTCTATAAAAGAAGAGTCGTTTAAAAAAAAAAAAAACAGTTGGGTCATGGAACAAAACCAAATAATACAATGAGACAAATGCACCAGCATTAATGCATAAACATGTATCTTGCCTTGTAGGTGATTTTAATTTAGAAAAAAAAATTATTGCCCTACTATTGAATGCTCACACACAAATGCTCAATTAAATAAATTTAACCTATTTTAAGGAATTGAAATTTTATAGGGTGTTACAATGAGTGTAGTGGCATTGAAAGTACCGTTTTTGTGCCAAACCACCAGACCTTGTAAGTCACTCAAATTAAAAGGCAGTCGCGCTTCTGCTGAGCTTCTAGTCCTTCAATTATATTTCTTATTATATATATGGAGTGTCACCATACTCATCCTTTCATGTAAAGCGCATTGAGAAACACACTTCTGATTGCACGGTGTCTACAAATACAATCTAAAATGGGATGCGTCGGGAGTTTGACCACCTTGGAGTACATATAATGCCTTGACAGCATTCTTGGGACCAACCATCGTTGCCAACCAGTGAACTATGAACTAGATGGTCCAAAGAACAATGGACAGAAATCAGCAGATGTGCATGGATGATGACATGATTTGGCTCACAAAGAAGTTTAAAAGCATCAGCCGGAGTGCCATCGTATGCACACCATAGGCTGTGAGTTGCTACGAGGGAAATGGCACTAAGGTGAGAGAGAGATAGTGCCATTCTTGTTTCTTTTGGCTCTTCTTTTGTTTTGGATAAACCTTTTTGTGAGTTGGTGGTCATGTTATACCCGATTGGTTAGTTGATCGTCCTAGGTTCCCACTCCTACATAGCTAGAATAAGAAAATAGTAATTAGCAATTAAATTAGAGATACTAATTATGAGAAAAGTTTCAAGTGAAGCAGAAAAATCGTCCCAAGGATAATATTATTACTCACTAGTAATTGATGGACATGATTTTATTTATTATCACAGTTGTCTATAAATACAAGTCCTTGTGGTGTACAAATATATTATGCCCACTCATGGTGCGTCATTATCCAGCCGGAGATGTTATATAAAAACTCCAATCGAATGACCAAAGCTAATCTTGCTCATGGTGAAATATGAAGGAGAGAATTTGTTACTATACACTTGAGTATGGGCACTAGGAATATGGGCCTGGTGGACGCTAAAGATGATGTTTGGTTGCATCCAGGGCAACAGAAAACTTTTGTATACATATCTGTCATATCATCTCACCCTGTGGATCCTTTCTTCACAAAGGATACAACGTGCTTCCTACATGACCAAATCCCGTGAATATTAACTTCCATCATATATGAGAGTGCAGTGGTTTGGAGTTTGGACAAAAGAGATTAATCAACTACGCACTGGCCTTCATTTTTATGCACAATACATCCAAAACAAGAAAATTAAATTCTGTTGCGAGGAGTGGCATCCTATCAGATGGAACCCATACCGAACAAACAACTGTTTCCTCTTTTTCTTTCACATACTACAACACAAATTTGGTTCAGTTGAGGCATGGGTTACATGTATCTATATGTCACTGAAACCCTTGTCTATAATAAATAGCTATCCGAGTGTAGGGCATCGTTGAATGAGCTGTTCAAACTAATCCTCACTTGCATGTGCTTTCGTTATAAAGTCCCTTGTAGACATACATGTACATGCCTGACATGCATACACGACATATATTATATACAAACTTTGTCTCCTCTTGTTGCATAGGATAGAAGTGTTAGTCCTCTACTCATCTGTATATTAATTCTTTAATTAGCTCACCGGTGTTCATGGACGTCTGTGCATGGCCCAAAACGTGGCGGTCGACTTCACGGTGGGGCTGCCTGGCTGCATGCACAGAGGACCGCTCCTTGCAGAGGCCACGCGTGGTTGCCTGTATTATGAGTTCACCTCATGTCCGCATGGCTTGTGTTCAAGTGGATGGCATACATGTGTACTTGCCCTCCGGACCTGAGTTGAGAGTCATATATCTGAGTTGAGAGTCATATATCTGGACATGAGAGTCTCTTCCATTTTGTGAAAAAAGTATCTGAGCTTTCAAAGCCGTGTACTTGGTCGCTTACACAGCGTTCGTTGCGCTGTTCTTAGTCAAGTTTAGTGCATCTTCAATGATGTGGAAGCACCAAGAGGCACTGAGTGTTCCGTGCTGACTTGTTTGTTAAAGTTATAGCTCAAACTTGGCATTGGTTGCAGCAATGGCATCAAACAGTTGGCGCAAGCTAGTCCAGAGAATCCGCTACTGCCAGAAGCACGAGGGAGATGTACCGGGGGACGAGGAACATGTGGTGAAGAAGCCGAGCTATCTCCAGCGTCATGCTTAGCCCATAGATCGGCACAGAGGTAGAGCAGAGTATTATATGGAGAGATGATGAGGTGCAGTGTTGATTGCTATGCTGCTGCTGCTGCCGTTGCCGGTTTGGTTTACAAGCAATCAATAATGGTGGTCTCATGTGGCACGCGACAAGCCCGACATGTAGCTCCTGCTTGAGTCCTCTAGAAAGTACTGGCCGCATGCAGCTGTGCATGTGTGTGGTGTGGAATCCATGTGGCTGGCCTGATGGACGGTTACTGGTTAGGTGTCTCTAATCAAGAAAACATCAATAGCCTCTATATTATGTCTGCCAGAGACTCCCTATATATATATAGTCTTTGTCTATCATGCTTCCACAATGGCATATAAGTAGACTGTTGTGCTTTATATGTTTCCACAATCAGTATGATACAAACAACGTGCTTCGAGGCATGACATTTGCAGCCAATATATTGAATTGAGTACGTATAGTTCTCAAACTAGTGTCATGGGAGTGGGGTCCATGTGGAGTACAAGCTTATTGTTGATACGCTCTACCTTGACTTCTTCTTCTTAATCAACAACACACCTAGCTGCGACAAGCCCAAAGTGATGAAGTACTCGTGTCATGAACCAGGGCCTGAAATCACAGGCTACGAGAGTGACAAGGCGTCGCTGCATTGATCAAGCAGAGGTGCTGGATGGCACGGCATCACTTGAGGAAGGGGAAGTACATCATGGGCGGCTGGTGTTAGAATATATATGGTATTTCATGGGGCACACGTACAGCTAGCAGGAACTGGATGCTGTCACATGCGTAGGGCACAACCATAGTTTTATGTAGAGATGGCAAAGGGCTAGCATATATGTCATTTTGCAAATATATTATCTCACAGCAAATTCATGCCAAATTAGAATGTCCACAAGGAAAGTTTATTTGCTGTTTACATTGTCCATCAGCAACATGACTTCACTATCAATGACTAATAGGCCATACGATTTTTTACCTGTAATAATTTAGATAGTATTTAAGGCTCAATTTGGATCAAACTTCTCCTGTGCGAATTGGGGTCAGTAACAGTATCAAAATACATATCTAAGGCATTAATTGGTTGGCATTCATACAAGTACACACATATAGTACCATATATCACATAAGAATCATATAATTGGTGGTTGAAATACATATATAAGGCAGACATGGACTATATATCCTTTGTCCATCTTGCATCTATCCTGGCATATAAAATAGGTGACTCGTCCCTCCTGGCTCATATGTTGCATTGATAGGTGGCATACTAGCAATATGTTTCTTCCATTTGTATTTGCACTAGAAAGCTCACGCGTATAGTCGTATATGGCTGGGCATGGGATGAACCAGGAATTCCAGCTACATCTACATGTCTCGATGAATCAGGAAGACACAAATTCATAGGCGTAGCGACCAGCAACAGAGAGCCTGACACAAAGGCAAGGCAGAGGGTGAGGGTTGACATTCAAGTGCTACATCAATGTTTGTGTCCACGGTTTGAGGTGACTCTCCAATGACTAAGAATTTCATGACAAATTATGACAAATTAATCTAGGATGAGTGCGGCTGCTAGGTTAAAACAGACTTGCTCGTTTCCCTCTGTTGATCTGCTCATGGTGTCAGGACCACTTTGTGATGATGCTAAGAAACATGGATCAATTGTCAAAACCAAAGAGAATACACCTAGAGACTTATTAAATCAAGTGATTTATTCTCGCTGATTATCGAGATTTTGCCTCGTGCCCAGAAACAAACAGCTGACCGAGTGTGGAATAAATTTGAGGTGTGGCGAGTAGCAGCTGAACATGATGACAAATTAGAAAGTCACACGGGAAATAAATTTTCAGTTGAGATGATATTGCACCATGCACGCTGGCCGTGTCAGAGCACCCTAATAGTGTCTAACGGTTGTCCATGATCCTCTCCAGTAGGCGATTTCACTAAGAAAGCAGATGTTTCCACCGTAATCTCTAGGTCTTAGCATAGTAGCCCTCTGTCTTTCCATAACTTTGTTTTCAACAGTACTTCTTCCTCCATTCCAATTAAAGTTCACTTTGTACCAAGTTAATCATCTTAAAATTAAACCAACCTTTATTTATAGGAAAATATATTAACATTTATGAATTTCAATAAATTAATACATTAAACATATTTCATGTACATCAAAGATAAGTTGGTGTTATAAAGATGCCGTTGCATTTAATAGAAATATGGCAAATTGAACTATCTCAATTGTGAAAGCTAGATGTGTTGGAGCTGTGTTTATTAATTGTTGCAGCAAGTTGTGTGACCAGAAAGTTTAGTATGTGTGTGTGTTTTGCGTGTCCGCCTGCATGCTGTGTGAACCGCGAGAGTTTTAGTTAATTGAGCCAACAGAAAGCAATCCAAAAACGAAAAAAAAACTACCTATTTCCATAAAGAATCATGCTATAATACTACAAACATTTAGTTCCAAATTGAAATAGTTTTTTTTCAAACTGAGAAACTAGAAAAGGGTATTAATCTAACTTATCTATACTCCTACACAGAGAGACAGAGAGAGTTTCATCCACGTTTAATTCGCACACCCACACCTGCGAGATGCTCAGCCGACGTGCTCCCTGTGATTTTTATTCAAAGTGTTTTTTCCAACAAAAAACCAGCAGTGTCTTCCACAACATTTTCACTTTATCTTAGGTTGTTTTGAAAAAAATAGAGGCACTAACATGCTATATGGCTGTCGGGTGTATCTGTGAACCTAGGAGTGATAGTAGAGCATTAACCCTATCTAGCTAGGTGGACAAGTTTTTTTTAATAACGGAATTACATCCCGGCCTCTGCGGTAGCTAGGTGGACAAGTACCTCGAGAAAATTCTAGCCGGCCGCTGCAGCTGCGTGTGGTGTCTCCAATTAAGAAAACATCTTGGCCTCGGTCCGTCTGCCTGCATGGCTCCATGCGGGAAGAGGCAAGGAGTGAAGAAGTTGCTGCTGCACACGTTCCACCTGCCACCGTTCCTCGTCAAAGGCATGTCCCACGATCGAGGGACTGGGCTCGGCCGGCGAGGAGACCTCCCATGACCTGCTCTTCGCAACCATCTTAAACAACTACGGTGGGCTCAAGGTGCCGTTCCCTTCCCGGGCCTCCTGGTCAACTTCGCCAACGCCGGCGAGAAGCTCCACGAGTGGGCGGCAGTGGCTGGCCGTCGAGAGATCCGCTGTACCGTGGCCGAGGCCGGTGGGATCGAAATTGGAATCTGGAGCTGTTGGCAAGAGACTTAACTACCCTTAATCACATAATTAGAGGGAGGAACCCACTAAAAATAGATTAACGGGAGGAACCATTCCTCCCAAGCACTGTAAAAATCTCTTAATTATAATTCTGTTAAACTAGCAATACAATAAAAAGGAAATTATACAAAACGTTACATGCATTGTATATGAAACCTACCTCTGCCACCTTTGCCGACAACACATATGATGGCTCTCAATTGCATAATTTGTGATTCCTATGCTTTATTCCACGTCAACGTAGGAGTGGCCAATACAATCGCATGTGGTGCTTTGCTGAGATTGGAGTAGCCGTTGTAATACTAAGGAGTAAGGACTCTACATGGATTTAGTGATCTTGGTGGTTGAATGACAACTACTTACATATCCAATATCACTAACAATGTTTGTAAGTATACAATGTATTTCATCATATGGGCGTATTGAGGTAGGAAATGTGAAACGGCATGTTCTCAAAAAAAAGGTAGGAAATGTGAAGATCGGGGAATCAACACATTAAACAGGTCAATCTGTTAGCACCGAGGAGCAGGAAGAGGTCATGTCTATTAGCATGGATCCTTGCAGTACCGTTGGTGGACAGCTAGGTATCGATGACCCTGTTGATGGATATGTACCGTCTGTTAAACATCTAGATGTGCTAGTTTCAGGCAACAAGGAATTGTTAAAAACAGGAACTGTGCTGGCTGCAAACTTCGCCTGAGTGGCTTATTATAGCTCTCCACAGTAGAAGGTGAGGAGTACCGGCTGTAATCCATGGGCGGCATCATTATTGAGAGATCAAGCAAATGATGGCGATGGACTTTTCATCCTGTGTTATTTGTTTTTGTCCACGTTCATGTAATAAGCTAGCACATGAGTTTGCTTCTTTGGGTTGTAACCTGCCCGGTGGAGTATATACCACCTGCGATGATGTACCTCAATTTTTTGGGGGTATAGTGTCCAGCGACTCAGCTGTGACAGAAGAGTAATAAAAGCTCTCCTTCTAAAAAAAAAAAAAAAAAGAGAACTGTGCCTTTTTTTAAATACACTTCTTTTTTTTTGAACTAAAGTGATCTGGTGGATTTCATTATATATATTTTCACCTCTTTTCCTTAAATAAAATACGTAATCCTTCAATATCAAGATGTAGTAGCTCGTTTTCTTATATCCTTGTAATTTTTCCTAGGCCACAAGTAGTTCTTGTTTTTTTCTGGTTGAAGCTACCCTAAAACTTATGTCGTTTTAACAATATTTTTTCTCTTCGTAAAAATTCCGTGCAATGCTAAGCATGATCTAGAGAATGAAATTAAGGGAGTCCTTAAGTATTCACAAGTAGCAGCTGTGATAAGAAAGTACTGGCCGCATATGCCGCTTCACGTTTGCGGTATTCAATCCATGTGGCTGGCCTGATGGATGGTTAGGTGTCTCTAATAATGAAAACATGAATAGCTTCTATATTGAGTCAGAGAGTCCCTATATATATAGCCTTTGTCTATCATGTTTCCACAACGACATGTAAGTAGACTCTTGTGCTTCATATGTTTCCAATATCAGTACGACACAAGCAACCGTGCTTTGAGGCATGACATTAGCAGCCACGATATTGAATTGAATACATACTCCTCAAACTAGTGTCATGAGTGGGGAGCGCGTCTGGAGTACAAGCTTACTGTTGATGTCCTCTACCTTGACTTTTCCTTCTTCATCAACGCACCTAGCTGCGACAAGCTGGAAGTGTTGAAGCATTCGTGTCATGAACCAGGGCCTCAAATCACAAGCCATGAGGGTACCGGTCACAACTCGGCGCTTCATTGAGCAAGC
This sequence comes from Hyparrhenia diplandra, assembly GCA_015847255.1. NCBI lineage: Eukaryota > Viridiplantae > Streptophyta > Magnoliopsida > Poales > Poaceae > Hyparrhenia > Hyparrhenia diplandra. Next base: position 224,715 of record JADLZK010012868.1, read on the forward strand.
AGAGGTGCTGGATAGCATCACTCGAGGAAGGGGAAGTACATGAGCTGCTGGTGTTAGACTGGCATTTCCTGGGGCACACGTACAGCCAGCAGAACCACAAGGATAGGGCACAGCGTATCTCATGGGTGCGCAGAACAACATGGAGAAGGGCAGAGTCGTCGTCATTTCACCTGTGTACTGGCATGCCATGGCCAATCACACACCCAATTTTATTGTCTTGTACCATAGTTTTAAGTAGAGATGGCAGAGGGCTAGCATATGCCATTTTGCAAATATACTGTCTCACAGCAAATTCATGGCAAATTAGATTGTCCTTAAGGAAATCTTGCTGTTTTCATTGTCCGTCTGGAACATGACTCCACTGTCAATGACCAATGCAATAGGTCATATGAACTTTTACCTCTAATAATTTAGCCTGTGGGGATTGGGGTCAGTAACACTATCAAAATACATATGTAAAGCATTAATTGGTTGGCAATAATACGAGTACGTATGTATACCATATATCACAAGACAGGGTCTATATATCGATCCTTTCGCCATCTTGCATCTATCCTGGCATCTTTCCTTCCATTTGTATTTGCACTAGAAAGCTGCAAGCGTATAGTCGTAAATGGCTGGGCATGGAATGAACCAGGAATTCCAGCACATCCACAGGTCTCGATGGATCAGAAAGAAACAATCTTATAGGCGTTGCCACCAGCAACCGAGCCTAACCCAAAGACAGAGAGCCCGACACAAAAGCAAGGCAGAGGGTGAGAGTTGATATTCAAGTGCTACACCACCGAGCTACCATGCAACAACAACCGTGCCATGGTGGTGTTCACGGTGTGTCCAATGACTAAGAATTTCGTGACAAATTTGTCTTGGATGAGTGCAGCTGCCAGCTTAAACAGAATTGCTCGTTTTTCCCTCGGTTGATCTGCACATGGTGTCATGACCTCATGCTGATGATGCTAAGAAACAGGAATCCAAAAGCAAAAACCAAAGAGAATAATTATTTCGCCTCATTATCGTGATTTAGTCTCGTACCTAGAAACAAACAGCTCATCGAGTATGGAATAAATTAGAGGTGTGGGGAGTAGTAGCGGAACACGATGCCAAATTAAAGAAAGTCAGAGGGGAATAAATTTTCAGTTGAGACGATACTGCACCACGCTGGCCGTGTCAGACCACCCTAATGTCTAACGGCTGTCGATGATCCTCTCCAGTAGGCGATTTCACTAAGAAAGCAGATGTTTCCACCAATGAAAGATTTATTAGCCAGGACGCTGAAGCACTTCTCTCAGCTAATTTCCACATTACGGGCAGATGTTCGTCCACTACTACAGAAGCTAACTATATATAGGGGCGCCTCAAAAGCCTCTGTAGGGGCGTTTTGCAGCCGCCCTAGCTTTCCGTTGTTCCCCCATCAGAAATTTCAGATTTTGCATTTTTAAAATTCAAAAAAGAAAAATATAACACTATTTTTATTTAATCGAGGAGGCCCCCCACCAGTTAGTCACCGCCCACATTTTTTGGTGTAAAATCGCTACAAGGCGTGCGGCCGCAGGGGTTGAACCCGCAACCACACGCCACGGGGTTCAAACCCGCAAACACACGCTCGCTGCGGAGAGTCCCCACCACCATGCTACACGTGTATGTATCCCTACTGCATTCACGAAGCGAAAGTGAAATTGATTATTTGAGCCCCTAAATGGATCCAAATCTAAAAGTGGTCAACTACAAACACTACTACATAAACACTTTTGCGTGGCGGGCAAAATATATTTTGGCGGGGCGAGTGAAACTGCCCGCCACGCACTAAAGGCCATGGAAAATCACAGACTTTGCGTGGCGGGCGCATATGCCCGCCAAGGTTAATCAAGGTAAAAACAAAACAAAAAGCCCGGTAGGCTATCGGAGCCCACCGCCCGAGCAGCCCACCGAGCTCCGTCGGCCGACCGGATCCGCCACGCTCGCCGATCCGCCGCGCCGCCAAGGCCCTGCGTGGAGGAGCCCGCCGCTGCCCCCCCTCGGTGGGAGAGGAGGATCCGCGCCCGCCTTGTGGAGAGGTGGATCCACCGCCACCGCGCCGGGGGGGGGGAGGGAGCTGCGCCCGCCCGCCGCCTTTGTGGAGAGGTGGATCCACCGCGCGCCCCGGGGAGAGGAGGAGCCGCCGGAGGCAGTGGTGGATCCGCGCACCGCGCCGCCGAGGGGCCGGGTAGATCCGCCGCCACCGCACCATCGGGAGAGGAGGAGGAGCCGCCTGGGAGAGGAGTCGCCGCGAGAAGAGGATCCGCCGCCGGGAGGTCGGTGCCCGCGCAAGGCCACGGAGGGAGAGAAGAGAGGAGTGGTGGTCACGGAGGGAGAGAAGAGAGGTGTGGAGGCCGGCTCGACCGTGCGGGGAGAGGAGTTAGGGTTTGCAGGATTGGGGAGGCTTCATTTTATATGGACCCGATAGGAGATGTGATAATGGGCTTTCACCGGATGGCAGCCACACCACACGCTTGTCGAACACTCCCAAACTGTGGTCAATTATCTACGCAATCGACAAAGAAAAAAGAAAGAAGAAAACCACCTCGCCTGCCCCGACCCACCCTCCACACCGCGCCGCCGCCCCGCTATGACCACTTCGACCTCGACCGAAACCGTCCCTCCCTCCCCGGCACCTCGCTTCTAGGCGCCATGCCGCACACGCCGCGCAAGTCGCAAAAGTGGCCGGTCGGCAGGCCTCTTTGCCAGGGTGACCGCGACGGGTCTTCCTTGTCACCACATGCCTCCTCGTGTGCCCTGGTGGCGGCGCCGTTCGCCTCCCCGATTGACTTCGCCATCGTTCGGAACCTGACCGTGGTCACCGTCCTCGCCATGCATCTGCGCCACCGCCGCCGGCTCGCGCCCGCGGCGCAGCTTCTATGCTGGCCCGCTTCTTCCGCGGGGGTTCCTCCACCAAGCCCCTCGCTTTAAATAGCATGACACAACAGAAGGAGAAAGATGATAAATCGGGCGATTGTGGCCCGTATGCAGACAAATTGTCGAAGGGAACGGGTCAAGGACGAAGGGGAACCAGCAGAGACCATGCGGGAACGGCCAGAGATGATTAATCGGTGACCAATGTCATCTTTGGGAAGACCAACGGGCGAGCAGGTGGAGGAGGGGATTCTGGGAAAGACCGTGCTAGAGGACCACTATGATTCGTACGGGCGGGGTCGGTGTCGTGGCTTCATGACAGCGCAGAGAAGTCCGTAGCCGGGGTTCCCTACATAGGTGTAGACTGTAGTAGATGACTTCAAAAGATAAAATTCAGTGATTGCATATATCTTATTATAGTGTTGGTGTACTGTCATTCCAATTAATAGGCATGTCTGTAGTTGCACATCATGTCTGCTTAATTGGTTGGCAATCATATGGACATACATATATTGTCAAGAAAACATATCATAATTTGTTGGTGAACCACTTAATAGGTGGGCCACGGCCAGGATGAAAATCCTTCTTGCGTCTAGACTCTTCTATATAAACATATAGACGACACAACCACACCTCATCTGTTGCATCAACTGAGAACATACAAGTGATGTGTTGCATTAGCATAATATTTGTAGTAGGAAACTGTATGCATATACTCGTAAATAAAAGATCGTATCTTACATTGGGCATGGGATGCATCCGGAGCTCCAGCTGCATCACCAAATCTACTGCCTGGGATAGAAGAATTCGAGGTGTGGCGAGTTGTAGCTGTACAGCCAGAAGTCTATTCAAGCTAGAGAGCAAGAAAATCCTCTGTCGTGCATGGCTCTCAGTGATGGCGCCATGCGGCACCTCATCCCTCACCTGGATTGGTTTTAGGGAGGAGGCACGATGCATCAAGAGCTACAGCTGTGCCATGAGTCGTTTCTGTCTCCAACTGAACGCACGCGTGTGTATTACGGGCAACCAAAAAAGATGTTAAATTTGAAAGCGGTGCTTGCTATTGCCTGAGATTGCGACACCTCTGAAATCTGATAATAATGACTTTTGACAGCTTCGTCCAGCATTTCAGAGTGTTTAATTGGCCATACGATACCTCAACAATTTCTATCTTACTTAACTTGAGAGTTACAGTGTTAAACTTATTACCTATTTGTGCAGTCATATGGCAACTAATATTACTTGAATGAAATCTGAAAGATACAATTATATATAAAAATTCGCAATCGCTGATTGACTCGAAACCATGTTTCAGTGTGTCGAAATCTGAAAGCTGTTCAGAGGAGCAATACAGTAGAGCGATTGAACAGAGGAAGCCGTACAGTCAAACAGAGAATTGATGTAACCGGAAGAACTTCCATGTAATGGGATTTATAGTACGAATCAATCTTTTTATTTTCTGCCTGTATTGTTAGCATTGGTCCGTATCTGCATATACTAACATAAAAATTTCTGGTGAAGTTCTTTGTGTATGCCACAGACACAGAGTGCCAATATGGCTAATGTCGATCCTGAAAGCTACGATTACATATAAAAATATGTACTATGCATCATCAGTCCTTAGTGATTGTATCATGAGCATGGGATACAATGGAAACCCCAATGCCTAGTCGGGAATGGAACTATTTTGAAGTGTGCGAGCAGTAGCAAAGCATCATGGTAAAGCAGAGCAGAGTATCAATACTTTATCAGCATACATCGTATAAAACATTGAAATTCGTTGGTGAAACACTTTATAGGGGACAGAGAAAGAGAGATTGATAGAGAGAGTGAGAGAGGGAGAGAGAGAGAGAGTATTATGAGTCCAGCATACTTCTACATTGACATATAAATATAAACTCCATGCCATCGTCTGTTGCATCATCGGTGGCATACAAGCAAGCAATGTGTTACGTAACATAGTATATGCAGTATAGGAAATTGCATACATATGGTTCTAAATATAACATGGGTATAGGATTCATCTGGAGTTCCATCTGTACATAGGAGTACGGTACTTGAGGATGGAACAAGAAATGAGGCGACCCAGAGCATAGAATGCTTCCCAGAGGGTCAAAATATTTTGCGGCTGCTGGCTGTGCCACACTCCTTGTATGTTTAACTGATCGATCCGCATCAGCTGCCAAGCACGAAGGCATTGGCACAGGCAGCCTCTGTACTGATCTGCTACCGCAGAATTCAATGGATCAATCAATGGAACCCATTCTCTCATGATCCTGGACACCACCCCTCATGTTTTCAAGAACCCACGCAAGAAGAAGACGCTTAAGATCTCTGACAAGCTTGACGACAGGCTCGTTAGGCGCAGCAAGAGACTCTCAATCAAGAAGCTGGTCTTCAAAAATGCAGAGAGGGTTCAGAAGGCAAAAGCTCCAGAAGATGTGCAAGCTGAAGAAGATGAGGACACACCGATGTCTCCAATGGATTGAATGGCACGCGTACGAGCCTAGGGAGACACACCGATGTCAATGAGATCAGAGTAATCTTAATCTGTCTAAAATGTTTTTCCATGAATGTTGAAGGAGAACCCTGGTGCTGCAAATTATGTGTCAAAACAAGAAATTCAGGGACTCTTTTCTTCCTCTAGACTCTCCAGATGAGGATTTTGATAGTCACATATTTTTTTACTGACCTATCATCAGTAACAGTTTATTTTACACTATGGCTCAATTTTCTGCATAACTAAGAGTCCCTGTTTTTCATATCATATTCACTATATTGTTACTACCACGTTGCTCATGTTTTAAGACAAGGTGGTACTGGAAATGTTTTTTTTCCCTAATTTATTTCCTTTTCGGTCGCATATTGTATTATTAGGCCATGGTTTTTTATAAGTATTATTAGGCTATGGTTATTACAGGTATCACACAAAGTGACGGAGAGAGGACCTTTGTCCATCCTGGTTCCAGACTGATATATATAGGCTCATCTCCTGGTCTCTACTGCATGGATGAGTGAGATGCAAGCAAGACGTTTTTGAGGTATAACATTTGTTGTAAGAACTTGCATGCACATATTCTCGATCTCGAACATTTGCGCATGAGAATGGGATGCATCTGGAGTTTGTGCCGTGCAGGAACGCCAGGTTCGGCAGAAAGGATCATAGAGTCGACATAGATTCAGCTAGACAAGCAGGTGTTGTGAGTTCACGTTTGTGGTCCTGTCATTGGACGCGTTCTGTAGCAGGAAGATCTCATCTGTTATGATGATCACGTACAATGACACTTGCATGGTGAGTGGCAATAGAATGCATCCATAAAAGTGAGAATAATAATTCATATATTTATAAAGAATAATTCTTCGGTTGTCAAGCTTCAGCTAATTCCACCTTACACATGCATGTGTGGTTTTCTGTCTCTTATTTTCTTCCATTCTCGGGTGCCTTGTGGTTCTTATTTCTGCCGGGTGCAAGCGATGCCCGATGGTACACAACTACACATCAATGATCTATAGTGCTGACCGGTGCATGTGGTACATTCTGATGCCCGAATGCCCGATGTGTTTCGAGGGTCCATCATCGTTTCCTGGTGGCATAGTAACCAGCTATGCTGGTGCCCCCTATACTAGCAGATTGAGGCGCACCAAATCCTTCCATCCACTGAAATTTGCAGGAACCAAGTCTGAATCGAGTCTCCAGCATAGGACTCATGTTGTTCAGAGCGGGTAAAGGCATCGGAACTCTTACAAAGCCATGTCAACAACTATATTACCCAGATATTAATATAGACTTCTTGTAATTACACAACCCAATAGGAAAACCAATGTTTACAGTTATATGACGACTTAAACCCAAAATGTTAAAGCCCCTTGCCATCTTTTGTTCTTTCTTTTGTGAATTTAAGTGTATTAGAAAATTTATAGTAACAAGGGGGAATGTAGTATTTTTTTGGACTACTTTTTGGGAAAATCTGGTTAAAGAATATAATTAAGCTGCCATAATGTGGTTGTCCTACAAAATGAAGGTTATCCAATAGGAATCTGGCTCACGGGTGCGGAAGACAAGGTGCCTAGTTGCACCGTGGCACGCCTACAGAATCATGCATAATGCAGTCCGTTTTGTTAGCATCTAGAAATCAGTGACTCACGGGTGTGTGTCATGCTCCTAGTTCTCCAGCTCCCTATTGGATATTTACTGGAAGTTGTTAGCATCTAGATGTGTTAGCTGCGGCAAGCTAAGGCAACTTTGTCCACATTACACTAATAATATAATTTAGAGGAAGGGTAGTTAAAACAAAGCAAGCGATGACAATTCCAATGCGTGAAATCCTTTTCGAGCGTGAAACCTTGCTGCAGCCACTTTTAGCACAGCTAGGAAGTTTAGTATTACTGTGTGGGTTGCGCGTGTGATCTGACAGTCTGTTGTCATGTGAGATCTTTTAGAATTACAAAATTTGAAAATGCGAAATGTGAGAACTTGAAACAAATACATCTCTGTCTAAATGCTCCGAGATAAAAACCAATGAACTACAAAGTCTTCGATTGTTTAGAGAACCCTAACTCTGGAATATATGTACCAGGCATGTCAGTGACCCAGTTTTTTCATGGAATATTTAACATTTTAAATTTCAATTTTGAGGAATAGAAATGAATATTTGGGTTTCAAAATGACCTCAGAGGAAATAATCGCCACATGGAAAATTGTTGATCATGTCGAGCTTAATATTTTTTGGTGCAAAAGCTTAAAGTCCAGCCTCTATAATTGGCTTCATTTGCAGCGGCATATCTTTAATGTGCTTACGTTAGGCCATTTGGCTCTAATAGTATATCAGTGGTACCGTGAAACAGAGCAATGCAAGTGGTATAGTGAAACAGAGAAATTCATGGAACCTATAGTGCTCCAGTAATGGAAAATACAGTACCAATGAAACATTCTTCTACATACTTTTAGGATAGCTTGCGCTTGCTGTGTCTCTATATATAATATTCGTGCCTGCATAGTTAGCATTAGTAAGCACCCACATACAGCTTAAAACATTAAAATTGGTTGGTGAACTTTATGTGAGACACAGGAATGCGAGTATATGGCCTAAGTCCAGAATACCTCTACACTGACATATATAAATATAACCTCTATGGCATCCTCAGTGACATACAAGCAAGCAATGTTTGTGTGGCATACTATTTGCAGTTGGAAATTGCATGCATATGGTCCTGTACAACGGGGGCATGGGATGCATCCGGAGTTCCATCTCTACAGTTGGATCCCCTACTTGAGCGTGGTCGGAGAGAAGGACAGGAGGATGGAGAGCGGGTGCTTTTTAGATAATGGATAAACATATCCGGCCTCTACATCCAAGGATGTACACAGCCAATTATTACACAAACTTTCGGTGAAAAGAATAAAAAAGCCATGGTCTTATAGATCGACCACGAAGCTAGTTCAAACAATATATGTGGTTCCATCCTTTATTGGAAATCTCTAAAGCAATAATTTCTAATTTCTTGCTCATCGTTGAGATTGCTTCCTTGGCTGTTTCGTCACGCTGCAGTAGGGCCCAAGAGCCGCAACCAGCACGCCCCTCCGAAAAATTATACGCAAAATGGAGTTAGATTTCATTTGATTAAAAATAACATCATTACGGCATCTCGGATAGCCCAACACATGGCAGCCACCCCCACCCAAATCAAATTTCTAATCTTTTTATTTTTATTAGCTAGCCAATTCCCGAACATATGGCTGATTGATCGAGGTTGAGTTAGACTAGTAGTGTAAAAGATAATCCTCAGATCATTTTGGTAAGGGGATGTCTAGGAATAAATGTTGGATAGTTTCATTCCTATTACAAAGCAAATGCACTTCGACTCCCTTTTCAATTTTTCTTAGCGAGGTTGTCTTTGGTTAAGACTACCCCCTCTCTGTAAAAACCAAAGAAAGATCTTAATTTTTAGAGGAACTTTTATCTTCCAAATCTTCTTATGATGAAAAGGTGTCTCGTGTATTCATAAGGTCGAGGTACATCGAAATTTTACGAGAATAACCAGATTTGGTTAGACTCCATCTAAAGTAGTCCGACCCATCCACCAATTCGACATTTGAGATCCGTGCTACTAGATTTAGCCATTCTCGTAAGTTTATTATCCACCGAGCCCTTCTAAAAGAGATGTTTAGTGGGCTAGTAGCCATAACATTAGTTACGGTTGTGTGCGGCGGAAAAGACAATATTATATAAAGATGGATATCTAGCTTTCAGAGGCTTATCTCCTACCCATGTATCGTCCCAAAATCTAGTGGTGGTTCCATCTCTCGATAACGAAAAGAACCTTTAGCCAACACCTCCTCTTTAATATGCATGAGGCCTCTCCAAAAAAATGAGAGTCATTAGGTTTTGGACGTCACTTGAGTTAGGGATTTGGAATTTAGGTATTTATTCCTTATAAGAGATTGCCATATGCCTTCCATGTTCATCAAGTTAACCAACCATTTGGCTAGAAGACACTTATTTTGCAACTCTAGATTTATGATATCTAGTCCCCCTTGGTCTTTAGGACGGCACAAGATGTCCCATCTCGCAAGTCTATATCTATGTTTATCTGAAGAGCCTTGCCAGAAAAATCTTGATCTATAATAATCAAGTTTTTTAATCACCCCTTTAGGTATCTCAAAAAAGGACATCATAAACATAGGTAGGCTGCTTAAGACTGAATTAAGCAGAACTAGTTTTCCCCCGTAAGACAGGTATTTTGCTTTCCAACAGGACAGTTTCTGTTTAAAACGATCTTCCACCTTTCTCCATTCAGAGTTCAGGAGTTGTCTATGGTGCATTGGGATTCCTAGATATCTAAATGGATAGTCTCCAATATTGCATCCAAAGAGATTGGTATAGAAGGTTTCCATCTCTTTAGCTGCACCATAGCAGAAGATTTCGCTCTTGTGAAAGTTGATCTTTAACCCAGATAATTGCTCAAAGGCACAAAGCAACAATTTCAGATTTTGTGCTTGTTTTGGATCATGATCAATAAATAGAATAGTGTCATCCGCATATTGTAGTATAGATAACCCATCATCTATAAGGTGAGGGACGACACCTCTTATCTGACCATCGGCTTTCGCTCTATTAATAAGAAGAGCTAGCATATCAGCAACGATGTTGAATGGAGAGCGGGTGCTATTAGATTGTGAACTATGGAGCCTGTGCAACATGGGAGATCAGTGTCGAATGTGATAGCCACCAGATATGGTCGGGCACGGTGATGGTGAGTCCGTCCGTCCAATAAGAGCGAGGAGGGCCTTGAGGCTATGGCACGGTCAACCAATTTTTAGGAAGCAAGGTTCGCATTGCATAGCCAGTGATGCAGCAGAAGCAATCATGGGGGCAACTACGATGGATTGAGGATGGGTTCGTGGGTAGTGTATGTTGGAGTTAAATGTTCAATTTGTAACCACTGAGGTGGTGATGATAATTCGGAATAAGTTGAGAAAGCTGAGTCTGCAATTTAAGAGAACCAGGGTCAGGAATATGTTTTTGGGACATAATTGTGACTAAAATTACTAGGGTGGCCATAAGAACATGAGATAAGTGAGATTTATATACATTTTTTGTGTAAAAGTTCAGGTACACAAACCATGGCCATATTGCAAACAAGTCTTACTGTTAGCACAAGTACACTTATGGTTTGTTTTTACACATTTAAGAACTTCCTTTTTGATATTCATAAGATTATGGTCCGGGTCACATGTCATCTTTTGTATTTCTGAATCTTGTGAATACTGTTGTGTTTTACGTTCCAAAAAACTTTACTTTTTTCATTGAACTATAATCTGGTCGGAACATCATTCACTGTATCTATGAGTCCAGATAGAGATCACTATATACTCCTCGCTCATCGCACTATAGTAGTAGTTTGGTTAGAACATCATTCACTGTGTAATCTGACATTATTGTTCTTATTCAATCCATCATGGCCCCACGATCATCACAGCAATAACCAATAAAGATAGGTTATATAAGTGTCCCAATCTAGTGGCACAGACAAGCGTTAGCTCAATATGAAACATGAATAGGGCTATACATAGTTTGCTTGTAGAAGAACAAGTGTATGGGAAGCACTGGGAGGGTGTTTCATGTAGACTGAAGCAGAGGAGAGACGGGATCTTAATCCTTTTGCATGTGGGGTTCGCACCTAGAGGACGAGCATGATGGTGATGAGGCCAACCAAATTCTATGTGCCTTCTGATTATTCCTCGCTTTTAGATCGATGATGAGACTCTGTTTCCTATTTGGGATTCATTCATTTTGAGGATTCCGGAAAAGGAGGCTTCTAGAACCTCAGGTTTGTCACATCAGAGAAGAATGGAAGCAGACTAGTGTTTGAAGACTGTACTTTCTACATCGACAACTCGTGGCTAATTAATTATGGGAACTATCAACTCGAATTTACAGTGTTCATGTACTACAGAAAGGAAACATTATGGGAGTCATGAATAAATTAGATCGTATTGGACTATTGTCAAAGTTTCGATTCAATTCTTCTTTAGCACACCCAGAGTTGTTTCCTGCACAATACAAATTTTCCTATGTGCACATAAATTTTTTTGTTTCTATTTGGTAAACATTATTAGATACCAATTTATACCCTCAAAAAATAAAAGTGGTTGGTGAAACAAATAGGTGAGCCAGAGAGTACATATGTAGTAGTGGGAAAATATATGGTGGAAACATGGAAACCAACTCAAAAACTCATATCTTGGCTGTTTCAAAAATTCTGAAATTTAGCACACGCATAGTGCATACAAATATGTACTCATATGAAAAAAGTTGGGATGTAAACTCAAACTAGAAAAATTCACAAAAAAAAGTCAAATTTCAGGTGTTGGTGAACTAAAGGACAAAATTCTTTAAATTTTGTCTTTTTAGTGCACATGCATCCTAAAATTTGTCATTTTTGTATGAATTTTTTAAAACTGAGTTTGCATCTCACATATACATAGACTCTGTGACTCATCGGTTGCATCGGTAGCATATAGAAGCAATGTGTTGCGTAGTATCCAAAGGCAATTACATGCTAATAGACTATAGCTTGAGAATAGGATGCATCGAGAGTTTGGGCCCATGCTGGTGAAGAAGAAACTGGATGTGTGCAGACCAATGGCAGACCATGAGGCCAAAGTAGTTTGGGGAGACCTGAGTGAAGGGACCAAGGCAATCACCGAGCTGCACATACGTACTACATCCTTGTGCTGATGGCTGCAACAAACAAAACCCAGCTATTCAAAGAAGGTTAGCAACATATTACTGGGATGCAAATGCATTCACTGCAGCGATGGTCTGGGCAGTGACTCCTGCAACAGGAATAGGTACAGGGTGCCAGTTTGCCTTTGGCCAGATGTGAATGTTAAGCCTAGCATCATTATAGTGGCAAGTGGGATCTTACCTTCCCATGATTCGCATCTGATTCATTCAAACACCACCATGCCATGCATACTCGACGCTGTCAACATGGCAGCACTGGCAGTTGGCCTACACAATGACCCACTCCTGAAAGTTATTCTTATGGAGCAAGCTGTTTGTTAACCCATCTATGATTCTACACTAGAAAGAGCTAGAACACACCATAGTTACCCAAATTATGTGCCTACAATGGATTGAGTGGCATGACCCTAGGGAGATCCACCAATGTCGATGTGATCCTAGTAATCTTAATCTATCTAAAATGTTTTTCCATGAACTGGTGCTGTAAATTATCTGTCAAAAAAAAGAATTTCAGAGGGACCTTTCATAAAATAAAAAACAGAAATTCGGGGACTGTTTTTCTTTCTCTAGAGCCTCCAGATGAGGATTTTGATAGTTACAAAAAATTTTACTCACCTGACATTGACAGTTTATTTTACACTGTGCGTTAGGTTTCTGCATAACTAGAGTCCCTGTTTTTTATTATGTCATTGTAGTATAAGACCACATATATGCTCAATCTGTACCTGTTTGGTTAACATTACTACATATATAGTCAACGATCTATATATATATTGTTTTTGTTATGAAACATTTATGTGAGTCTGAGAGTGCCTATATATATAGAGACTATTCACATCCTGCTACCAGCCGCTACCATATAATCTTGTGCCTAATCTTTTGCATGCATGGACTAACAACATTCAGCAGGTGCGAAATTGGATGCATGCATGTAGTCTTCAGTCTTGTGTCTCTGAGAATGAGATGCATCCGGAGTTCGAGCTGCACCCACCATAGGGCCCCAAGGCATTCGGCTCCAATGCGCAGTGGCGTTCAGCCATTCACTACTGCAGTCCTACAACGTACGGCTTCCAGTTGAAAGATCTAAAGTGGCCCCTGTAATGCTTCCCCATATGAAATTGATTTGTAGAGGCCGCTGGTCATCGTAGCCACCCATAGAAATATTTCGGAGTTCTTAGTTGTAGGAAGACTCTGCAAGTTATACTTTTTCACGCAGTGTCAGAGTTGTTATCTGTTCCTATAGACATATATATAGACCACACATCTAATGTTACAACTAGGATTAAAAAGTCTTCTCTTTTTTTATGGAATTAAAAAGATCTTCTTTGGTGGCAGAAGAAGAAAACAAGGCAATATTGCTGTCCACGGAGCAATTAATTTTAATTTTGTGCACGCACGTGTGTAGCAGTACTATTTGTATATACATCTCTTATTTTGCGAATGCTTGGTACAAATATACATATAACCTCAAACATCAAGATTGATTGGTTAGGTTGTTATGTGACCTCAAAAAGTCAATATAACTTGTGTTTTTCCTGCTTCTACACTAATATATAAATAAAACCTATGCATCATCCATTCTACAGTGACATATAAATACAAACACCGGCTTATCTCTTAACATTACAGGGAATGTGTAGCATGTATAATTGGAATTGGATGCAACAGGAGTTCCAGCACCACTTGGATTTCGCTAAGGACACAACAAATTTGACCTGTGCCAAGTAGTAGGAAAGCATGGTGCTAAATCAAAGCAGAGGGTAAAACACGGTCGTTGTACGCTATAGCCATGCATGGGACACCGCCAAGATTTCTAACTGGCAGATGTAGTGTCTCCTCCAGCAGAGAACGATCAGAGCTGAAATGGCTATGGACAGACAGATTCAAATGACTAAGTCACAAGTAGCCTTGAGTTGCAGAGGTTGGTCGCTATGAAATTTGATAAACACAATGAATTTCAAAATTGTAGATAATACAAAAGCTGAAAGTTTTGCAAAAATTTATCTGGACTCATAGCTTAGAAAAAAAAAATGATGACATGGCCCCTGACACATTTTTTACATGTGAAAGACTTTTCAACTACAAAGTTTTAGACTGTGTAGAGATTTACAACTTTGGAGGTCGATCTAACAAGTTTAGACTAGTCCATGTCAACATCCGAGATCATTTATAAATGAGAAGAAAAAATAAAATATCTGGGGATTTTAAATTAGCAAGGATAAAAACATTTAGTCCCCAAATAAATTTTGTCATGTACATTCAGGTCAATTATTTTGATATATTTTTTGTCTTTATTGTACATGATTTGGAAAAGATATGACTTTTTGTCTCACAACTAATTTTAGGGAAAACCATCATAGCTAGGCCCACCATAGAACTAATAACCCTATTTTCAGACTGCGGATCCATCGCACATGTGTTTGCAATATATTGACTCATTGATTGGTAGAGACAATATATCAAGAAACTGACCACAAAATATTAAATTCAGTGATTCCAAATATCTTATTATAGTGTCTGTGCTGACATTTCAATTAATAGGCACGTCTGCAGTTGCACATCTTGTCTGCTTGGTTGGCAATCATACGTAAATACATATACTGTCAAGGAAACATCATAATTTGATGGTGTACCACCTAAGTGGCCACAAAGGTCGTCTAGGTCCGGCTTTGATCCTTGCTGCGTTTACACTGATATATATATAAACATAGATGACACGACCACACCTTATCCGTTGCATCCGTCAAGAACATACAAGTGGTGTGTTGCATTAGTAAAATATTTGTAATAGGAAATTGTAAGCTCATACTCCTAAATAAAAGATTGTATCTTGCATTGGGCATGGGATGCATGCGGAGCTCTAGCTGCAGTAGCAATCTACAATCTGGGATAGAAGAATTCGAGGTGTGGCGAGCAACAGTGCTGCCAGAAGCCTAGGCAAGGCAGAGAGCAAGAAAATCCCGTGTCGCAGCTCTGAATGATGAAGTTGGCGGGGATCTCATCCCTCACCCTGGATCGGGTTGTAGGGAGTAGGCACACAGCATCCTGAGGTCTAGTTCCAGCATGAAAGCTCTCCGTGTCAGCATGTATTTTGGGCAACAAAAAAATATCTGCATGTTGCTTCAAAGTGGTACTTGCCTACTGCCTTGCCTACTGCCTGAGATTGCGACACAACTGAAAGCAGATAATATTAACTTTGGTCAGCTTTGCCCAACATTTCAGAGTGGTTAATTGGCCTTACGATTTCTATCTTATTACCTATTTGTGCAGTCATATGGCAGCTAATATTTCATAAAAGAGTCAGTTAGTAATATCTCTTTATAAAACCATGCACTTTGGCAGTGCCACTGTAATTAGTAGACATATCAATTGTCGTCGTTGTGCTATTCATTGTTTTCCAGGGGACATTAGTTTTAATTTTGTTCCCATGTATGTGCCCAAAAAAAATTCTGCCCATGTATGGCAGTATAAACGCAATTTAAAAACATCTACTATTTCTGTCTGCTTGGTTAATTAGCATTATTATTACATATATCTGCATGTTGCTTCAAACATCATGATTGGTAGGTAAAATAGTTATGTGAGCCCCTTTAGAGACAATATGACTTGTTCCGCAAAAAAAAAAAAAAAAAAAAAAAAAAGAGACAATATGACTTGTATTCGACAATATGACTTGTATTCGTCCAGCTTTCTACACTAACATATAAATAAATATCTGCTTCATCAGTTGCGTCAAACAGTAAAATACAAGCAATGCTATGCAATGTGTTGCATATCATAGTATATCTCTAGTATGCATGCACAAAGTCAAAAAAGATTGTGTCATGGGAATTGAAGCATCTGGAATTCCAGCACCTGTCTGAAATTTCTTGCTTGATGACGAGGTGTGGCACCCTGTACGTGGTGAAGCATTGATCCTAAAGTGCAGGAGAGGTCTGAGATTTTCTGATTGGCGGTGACATGCCACAGCAGCATTACCGAACTGGCAAAGTGTCCAATAAATCTGAGCCACCATAATGTGGTTGGCCTACCGGATGGATGCTTAGCGTTTTCTAACCTGGCCTGATCATCAGGATCTAAAGGCAGGGACTTCAGCATGAACAACTTGATTGACAGGAGCATGTCTTTATTGAACTATCACTGTTCATCTACTGCAAGAAGGAGATTATGCTTGCACTTAATTAAGTGATTTAAGTATTGGTTAGGTTCATATATTTTGATTTACAGGTTCGCAAGTATAATTTGATTTACAGATATCCTATAAATATTTACTGATGTAGGGCAGAGTCAAAATACTACTATGATTAAAAATGTGCCTTTTGAATGTTTTAAAAAGGTCTTGTTTTGTTTGGCATGGCAGGAGAAGCAAACCAAGCACTCCGCGGCCATACTGTAATTTCTACATAGCTTTGCACTCGAAGGAACATTTTTTTTTTTGGTGTCCATGGAACTGTTTGTTAGCTTTTGGCTGCTTGGTTACCATCACAAGGATCTGCTGCATATTTACATCATAAAACATTTAAATTGGTTGGTGAAACACTTCATAGTGGAGAGAGAGAGAGAGAGAGAGAGAGAGAGAGAGAGAGAGAGAGAGAGAGTATATGGTCTAATAAGTCCATCATACTTCTACATTTGCATATAAATGTAAATTATGCCATCGTCTGTTGCATTTGCATCATTGGTCACACAGGCAATGTGTTGCGTAGCATAGTATATGCAGTATAGGAAATTGTATGCATATGGTCCTAAATATAACATGGGCATAGGATGCATCTGGAGTTCCATCTGTACATTGAAATATGGTACAAGATGATGGAGAAAAGTGGTGAGTGGCAACCATTAGTGTAGAATGCTTCCTAGAGGGTCAATAATTTATTTTGCGGCTGCCTGCTGTGCCACACTACCTGTATGTTTAACTGATCGATCAGTTGCGGCCTCTGTTTTCTGATCCGCTGCTGCAGAAGTCCATCAGGGATCAAGCAATGGAACTCCATCTCCATATACTTTGTGAGTGCCTGCAGCAAAATCAAACGTGCATTGTTGATATTTGACTATTTGAGTAGGTGATATTAATATTGTATCTATAGTTCAAAGTGACATGTGTGCGCGTGTTGACACACATGGCTGATGTTGATTGCATCTTGTCTTCACGGCCCACTAGGATGAATCGATTGATTAAAGTGAAGGTGAATTTACTGTGCATAGACAAATAGTAGGTGTGTCCATGACCAAAGAAAATTTAAGTAACATGTTGTACAAAAGAGGTGGCCAAGCCTTTGGCAAGGTACAAATTGAGGTGCTGAAAAACGGATATACAATGAAGTAGAGAAACAGTACTTGTCGATTATATTAATATATAGCAACCAAATGATACCCTAGGCATGCATGAGCATAGCATATATCTTGAATACATGTGCCCTTTCATCATATGCCCGGCAGGTTAGTACCAATATATACCCTCCTCATGGGTGTTGGTACATTAAATCGAGACTCATTGAGCTTCTGTAGTGGTTCAATTGGTTGTGCGGTCTCTAGTCTCTCAACCTTTCTTGGAAACACACTGCTCTCTGCTTCCATGCATGATGGAGACATATACGTACGTATATATCTATAGAAATGGGATGTGCCAGGAGTTTGGTTTCTACCTCAGATGTCATACACACAACGTTTTGCTAGGATTCTTGGCTGCAACGATAAGAGTAAACCACTGATAAGCAGTGAAGAACCAGCTAGAGGCTGGTGGGTAGTACTAATGTGCAGGAAGAACCTGGTCCGGGTTTACACCACTGGCTGTAAGTTGCTAGGAGAACGACATTGAGATGAGACATGCATGAAAGATGGTGTCATTCACGTTTCTGCTGCATTTGGCTTGATTTTTCTTTTTCTGATCTCCTTTGGATAAATTTTGTTTTTTATAATTGATCAGTTGGTCCTAGGCACAACCCGACCCTACAAAGCAGGAGTAAGAACGAGAATTAGCCAAAAAATAGAGATGTGATGACAAAACTATCACAGTTGACTTAGATACATCTTTCCAGCATATTTGTGCATTTAATTAAGTTTGTAATATTATATCAACTAATCGTATATTTAATTCGGATATTTTTGCTCGAATATTTCTCTAAACCATTTTTGTCACATCTTTTAATATCGGAGATTACTGCATATGAAGTAGAAAATAAGTGTTTCCAAGACTTGAACTCAAGAACTCAATGTTCTCCCGATCGAGTGACCACGGTATCTGAGCTGCCCAACTATATATAACAGATGCTATTCTTTTGACAATCATTTATGTATATTATATTTCATATTTAATACTTTTAGTTGATCTCAAATAGAAAAGGTGTCAACTACAAACTTTTAGACCTCTTCCTACACTATGATTTTTATAGGAAAAAGTTCACATAACGCCCTCAAGTATTGAGGGTGGAGTACTACGTCATCTCCCAAACTATGAAACCGGATTTTCTACCCTTGAACTTTCCAAAACCAGTCAAATTACACCCTATGCGATTTTGGACGCCGGTTCACTACAGTGATAGTGGTTTTACTTTTTATTTATTTTACTGAATCTTTGAAAAATCATAGTAAATCATAGAAAAAAATATAAAACAAAAAAATCCAATTTTGGTGGACTCTACATAAGTAGATCGAACATATCCTCATGATTGTGTTTGAGCTAGCTAGTAGTGCGTCAAGAGGCACTGAGTTGGTTCCGTGCTGACCTGTTAATTGGGTTGGATCCAAGTTGACTCTAGTTGCAATGGCATCAAATAGTTGGTGCAAACCGACATGGTGTGTTTTGCCCTCATGTATATGGGTGGTGATCTGGTCAGAGGATAGTCTTATAGGGCTTGTCTCTTCCTTTGCTTTGTAGGCTGTGTGTTTTCTGCAGAGGTCAGAAGTGGATTCATATTACTTTAGCAGCTTGATATAAGAATTGATGTGAATTAATAAAATTCTTCCTTTATATAAAAAACATTCATTTCAATTAAATATGATATCATGGAACGCATTGTTTCTATTTTTCTACATGGAAAGCATAAAGGCACAATGTTTTCTCTCTTTTTTTTTACCGAAGTCAGCAACCCTGGCCTATTTTTTAATTTTTTTTAATAATGCAAACATGTTTAAATTTGCTCCCATGGGAGTTTAATCTAGGTTCGCTAAGTGCTACTCAGGCGCTCTAACCACTAGGCTAGAGCCCCGTTCACATGCATGCATTCTCTTTCTCAATGGCATGTTCACTCTACCGGTCATGATACATTCCAAGGAAGTTTGTTCGGTCACTTGACTTCGATGAAGAGTACAGTAAAGAGGCTACACACATAGCAATAACATACATATGCTTAGCTCTGTTCACACCCTTATGTTCTGGATGCACATTTATATAATGGTTATCATTTAATTTGTTCAGCGAGGCACCAGTAATAATGGGTAGTATCCTAGCCTTATCTACTACTATGTATATGGACAAATATCGTGGCCTTCCGAATCAGCGTGAACAAATAACAAATTGGTATATTTTCATCCTTATTGCAGATGTCAGAAAAAATATGGATGAGTCTAGTAGTATCGTAGATGTACTCGGAGTGGGAGGTTTCAGGAGCTCAGACTTCTCCAATAGTGTTGATCTCAGCGAACCATGCCACAAAACAATGTCAAAGGCTCTTTCATTGCCGCATGGCATAGGTGCAACGTTGGAAGAAAGCAGATAAGGGCCTAGCGCCCTCAAGTTTCCAGTGTAGCTATTGTACTAATAACGGCAATGCTAGGTCGACCCTGGCGCACAAAGGAGACCACAATGCAGACACACACGCAATGCTATAACTAAGTATGCTCTCTGTTCATGGGTACTTGTGCAGCCAATGCAGCAAGCTAGTTCGTCCACACTCTCAATTGTCAGGCTTGGTGGCTGTATGCAAATTCACAGACACGACCACTCTTCCTGTGTAAGTTGTAGCCACTTCTACATCCCTGTTTGCCCATATCTGCTAAGTATGCTGCAGCCAGCCATGATCTAAGAAATTTGACAAGGATCCGATCAACGATGAATGACCAAAACATTGCGAATTTTCACTGGTGCATTGTCACACCCCACTTTTTATGGGTCGTTAATTACACGTATTAGTGCCAGGATCAAGCGCTAATACGTTTTAGAAGACAAGAGTGGACACAGATTTATTATAAAAAGTGCCGAAGCTTTTATTGATAGGATAAATAAGGTCTTACATAAGTGACTCGAGGGTCACTGTCTTAGAGGTTACACAACGGTGGATAAACCTAAGCCATGCTGTGGCTATTTATTTATTTATCAGAGTTTGCTACAGCGCATAGTGGCTCCTATAATGTCACACCCACAAGCAACTTGAGCGTAGTCGAAACCCTAGTGTCAACATCCTGGTCCTAGAAACTCCAAAGGCATAAACGTCTAGTCATCCTGCATTGCCTTATCGTGGTCATCATAGCCGAAGTCCCCATCTGGGCCTAACTCTGGAAAATTAACAACGGGTGAGTACAAAAGTACTCAGCAAGTCCACACCTGGGGGGTTGGTGGTTATTGGGGGTTTGGGCCCCAGCAGAGACTCTAAAAATGCGCCTCGCTAGTTCCCGATTAGCTTAGATAAGATTATCATCAACAACAAGCTCAAACGGTTAGTCATCATTAGTATGAAAGTCTAATCATAGATGATCCGCCTAGCATTTGCCCATGCCAAGGACGTGGCTATTCGAATAGATTTAAATAAAACTCGCAGAGGTTGTACAATTTCCCACACGATGGATCAGCTCCTTCCATGATCGGTGGTCGAAAAGATCCAACGAGACCTCGCATTTTGCCCGCCGGATGCCTCCTAGGTTTCGCATATCTTCTACCAAAGGTTTCTCGGGGTTGGAAATGGGAAGATCACTCAAAGCATCCCATAGCACTCAAAGATTTCGATGATCACTCAAAGACCCGTTAACTTATAAATTCATATACGATAACATTGCGCCAAAGGTTTTTCGTGGAAGACCACCAAAGAACCACGCTAACCGACCATGGGGCCACTCTCCCCATGTCTGCTCCCCGATAGCCCTTTGCCTACCACCGCCTCCTAGGCATACAATATACCTTGACCCAACGGGTGTGAGATCAAGTCGCCCCATCCCGACGTGTGGTCGACGAGAAATCTCACTAGGTAGATGGTCTATGAACCGTTCTTAGGGAGGCGAAAGCATCTCTCCACGGGATTAACCCCCTCGACAGACTAGTCTACCTCCATGTAGACTATCACCACTCACCTTCGTTGGATGGTTCTCATTATTAATTAGGTTCTATTGATCTCAATTAGTCATATTGTAGCATCATGAATCATATCATTCACATAGCAATATAAACTATGATTATCATCTCATAAAAGTAGGTTGATTAATTGGGTCAACATTATTAAGGGGGGTAAGGACTTGCCTTGGTTGTATACGTCGTTAGGCTCGCGATGTAATCGGGGTTGCAATTCTCCCGATAAAGGTCTTCGTTGGCTTAACGACCACGTTCGGCGACATTATCGAATAAATATTAGGCGAATGAATAGCGATAAAAGACACCATGTGATAATGAGTGAAATCATGATAAACAGATAGAGCACGATTTTAGAAAAATACTGGAAGTGGTTTGACCTAAATCGGAGTTACGGATCGGAGGTTATGATTTTAGAAGTTTAATTCCAGATAATAAACCTCGTGGGATTTTTTATGTCAATATTTTATTAAAGCAAAAATATAATAAAAATCATGACAATTATCTCCACATAATCTAGTTTATTTACATATTTTTCTGGAATTTTTTTCGACACCCGGAAAATACACTTATAACCTCCACGCGGTACAAAAGCCGGGTGCACGTGGCGTTTTCATCCTCAGGTACACGCCCGTGAGTTCCTCCCCCGCGGCTGACCAATGGGCCCCGCATGACAGGCCCACGTGGCAGCAAAGCGGGGTAACGGAGACCCGGCGGGGTTTGCCGCTTGTCGGCCTCGGGTTGGTTCTGGCCGGCGGTGCCGTTACGGTGGGGTGACGGCGTTACGGCGACCGCCACGTCGTCGTGGACCGATGGCGGCGCCGCCGGCTGTCTCGCCGAACGGCCTTCCGTCTCCACGGAAGGCTCGCCGCGAAGGGCCCTTGGGGTACTCCGCGTCGTCCCAACCCGGGTGGCGTGACTCGGGCGGCGGCAGAGGGGTAATCCCACGGCGGCGGTGCGTGGCGGCGGCTCGGGCGGCGGGCCCGACGCCGGCCACACAAAGACAATAGGGGCAAAATCATGAGAAATGAAAGAGGAGGAAGTAGAGAGGCGTACCAGTCCACCCCAATTTTGACCCACGACGAAGCTTGAACGACAGTGGCGCTCGACGCCTTGCCCGGCGGCGGCAAGATCCCGATCATCCGGGGAAAATCGAAGCGAGCGAGGAGAAGAGGGAGAGGGAGTAAGTGGGCGCGAGCACCTCATGTTCGCTCTGGCGAGCTGCTTGTGCTCGGGCGAGGTCGATGGGGCATCGGCGAGGCTATTTATAGCCGGGGCGGGCCGCCCCCAGCGAGATATTTTCTCGCGCCTCTCGGCACTCGGCGCTGTTCCCGTGGACCTCGGAGCATCTCCCCTCGCTCGTTCTCGTCATCCTCGATGTCGGTCATCTAGCCGGCCGCGAATCCGTCGTAGGGTCTTGTCATGGTGGCCGCGGACAGCCGGGCATGGTCGCCGCGACACTATTTGGCTTGGCGGCGGTGGGGATCGTAGGCTTTCAGCGGCGGCACGCCAGCGCGGTGGCGAGGTTCGCCACCATGGCCGTCGCCAACTGGCCTCCTTATTCGGCTTGCCATGGCAGCCGGCTCCGGGCGGGCATGGTTGGCTGGCGTGCGCTTGGCGGCATTCAAGATGAGGAGGAATGAGCTGGCCCTGGTCTCGGCGCCGTGAGTCCGTGGGCGCCGATGCCGCCTCGTTTTTGGTCTCGGCATCGCCGAGGTGGCATGGCGGAAGCGGCGTGGCCGGGCCGGGCCGAAGACCGTCGCCGCCGCCACGCGAGGAAGGAGGCGGAGCCGACGGACCCGGGTCCGGGCGTGAAAACAGAGGGAGGGAAAAGGTGGGCCGCGGCCGTGTTCGTGGGCTCATTTCCCTGGGCCGGCCTGTTCGGTGGGAAAGAAAGGGGAGAGGAGGGAAAGGCTGGGCTGGGCCGTGCTCACTCTCCCTTCTATTCTTTTCTATTTTCTTCTCCTTTCCTTTCTTTTCTTATTTCTCCTCTTTCTATTATTTCCCAAATTAGTTGCCAACTCCTTTTGGGTCTAAGAAAATGAAATATAATATTTTATATATTCCAAAAATTCAAGGAGATAGAATTAATTATTCTAGTCCTCAAAGTTTTTCGAATTAAGCTATAAAATATTATTAAGGCGACAATTAAATCGAGGTTATCGAAAAGTTCAAATTTTAGCGAATTTTAAAAATGGCCAAAATTCGGGGTGTTACATGCATAGTCAAGAACTCGAGATAGACTAAATCCAAATGTTCTAATTAAGGAATTTCAGTGGTCGCAAAGGTTTATTTTGCAATGCAAATATTCATTGTTTTTTCGAAATCGGGCACTTTAGCCCGCATCGCATTAAGAGGAAATGGAGTTTAAGTTTACATCCTCGCGAGTGCCCTAGCGAGGTGCACGGAACACGTGAGGCGGGCACGCTAACACAAATCACCGGGCTGCAACGGTGGAACTTAGAGTGGTGTAACTAGTAAGGAAACTATATGAGGCTTACTAAAAAGAGCAACGATGGGGTGGCCGGGCGGTGGTCACCGGCGCCGGGCGACCGCAGCGAGCACCTCGTCGAGCACCGCGCATGGGGAAGAGGACGCGCACAACCCGACGTTTGTAGTCCGGCACGTGTCCCCCGGTGTCCAAGCAGCCGCCGGTCACCCGCGTCGTCGGGTGTGGAGGAGCCAAGATTGTCCGGGCACCCTCCCACTTGTTGAGCAGACGCGCCAGGCGCGCCGCCCGCCTCGGGTCCCGGTAGAATGATTTGGCAGCCGGGACGGGAGCTCCGCCTAGGGACCCAATCGCCCACCCGAGAAGTCCGTAGAGGAGGGCGAGGGAGACCAGCGGCCGCCGAGGGGCAGCCGTGGGGAGTCAACATACGTTGTGATGTCGGCCTCCGTAGGAGGCGGGCGATCCGACGACAAGCAGATCAGCCGAGACCGCACATCCGGCAGGATAGGTGCGGCCGCAGGGCGAGGGCGTGACCGGGCCGGGTGGAGGAGCCGCGGCGCAGTGTCGGAGCGGGCGAAACACCGGGCGAGGCATACCCGAGGCGGCCGGGCTGGGGTGCCCCAGCGGCCGGGCGGGTGGTGGGTGGTGGGAGGCACCGCAAACTCCGCGTGGACAAGGTCGCCACACCGGCCGTTGGCGCGCACGGTGGAGAAGGAGCAGCCGGGGGTCTGGGGGTGGAGGTCGCACTCGTGTCGGCGTGGCGGGTACGATCCTAGGACCGACGCCGTGGAAGCAGGTTGTCGCAGCCGTAGCGGTGTCTTGAACACGAGCTCATTGGGTGCCATCTCCCCACCAGTCCATCGACCGCCCGGGGCTTGTGCCCGCTTGTAGTGCGCGGCGTCATGGAGAGGCCGACCGTTGGGGGTACCTGGAGTGGCGGCTCACGGGGGCGCGTCGCCTAGTAGGGGCGTCGGTGTTAGGCGGCGAGCCCCGGCAGCGGCCGGGCCGGCCAAGTCCATGTCCTCGTGTTCCGTGCCGCGCCGAGCATGGGGGTGGCCGGCGCCGTTAGCTCGGCGCCGACAAGGTCGGCCCACCACCGAGGCAACTTTGTGGCGCCTCGGGCGTGGGGCAGCGGTCCTCCCGACTCCGGCCAAGGATGAGTCCAGGGCAGGAGGCATGGACAGCGGGCACGACGAGCTTGGCCGGCGGAGGGAGGTGTGTGCGAACCTCGGGACCGTCGACGGTGACGGGACCGACAGAGGATCTGTCCGATGAAGAAGGGAGCCGCGAGCGGCCTGGGCGCTCTAGAGGCCCCCCGGGCATCCACGCACAGTCAATGTCGTTTGCGATCCGGGAAAGGCCGTGGGCGCGGCTCCTCGCACACGGTCCACCGGGGCCGCTGAGGAGGCGGGTGACGGTGACACATCCCGCATCCCTCGCCCGGTGCTTCATGCCGAGGCGGGGAGGCAACGGGTCGGAGAAGAGCACCGGCAGCGATGTGATCCCCGGCCAGATAGTTGAAGCAGCAGGCCGACGAGCGAAGACGGTACAGGTCGGTGGCGACGATGGCGCGGCGAGGCATGGCGGCGGCCCCGCCTATGCCTTAGCACGAGGGTGAAGCCATCTCGCGTCGACAGGATCCCCACCGGCGGGGGTCGAGGCCCTGGCTCAAGGTAGCCACGTCGGCCACCAGGCTACGGTGCACGAAGGCAACGACTAAGCCGCAGGTGTGGGGACATGTGCGACCGGGCCGTGGACCGGGGCCGCAGGGCGGGGGCACTGGTAGCTGCGGCGCCGCCAAAGGCTCGGGCGGCAAAGACTAGAGACCGCGGCAACCGGGTGCGTCCAAGACTCGCCCGCACCATCTTGCGACGATGGAGGCGGCATGGACCGCGGCGCCGCCATGGCGGTTGCGGGCGGTGGTTCGCCACGCCGACGACGGTGCCCGAAGGTGCGGAGGTCGGCATGGCCGCCGACGGAGCGCTCGATCTCCACCCGAGGCCCGGGAGTGGGGCGAGGCGCCGCCGCGCGATGGTGACGGGCCTCCGCTCAACGCCGACGCCCTCCTCGTCGACCAATCAAGAAGAAGTTGTCCTCCCAACAAGACGCCTTGGACCTTCCGGCGGACGGGAAGTATGGTGACGATCCGGGGAAAGGGCCCCTGTCCGGCCGTCGGGCACTACCGAGGTTGGGGTTGAAGGAGGCGCGACGGGCCCGGGCGGAAGGGCGCACGAGGATGGCGACGGCCCCGGACGTGGTCGGCAAGCCGGGCGCCGACGCCATGGATCCATCCGAGGTGTCTGCGAACCTCAGGGACCGTCGACGCCGACGGGGGGGACGGATGCAGGATCTGGTCCGACGAAGAAGGGAGCCGCGAGCGGCCTGGGCGCCCTAGAGGCCCCCTGGGCATCCACAGAACGGTTGACGTCATGGCGATCTGGGGGGAAAGGCCGTGGGCACGGCCGCACACGGTCCACCGGGGCCGCCGAGGCGGGTGACGGTGACACATCCTTTGTAGAGGTATTTGACAAAATAGATGGGTTTTTTTTTTTTTTTGAGATTGACAAAATAGATGGTTTGTCCCAATACATATGAATATATTGTCATAGATGTCATTTATGATCTATTAACTTGGCTGATATATAGTGTTATGCTTTTGTGATGTCATTTGACCCCAACCCTGTGATATGTTGGCTAATATATGATTCTATAGGCGGCTAATATGAAATTGAATGATTCCAATTAAAATATTATATTGTTTTGTTGCTCACAATAGTTTCCCCACCGGACAACGTGATTTTAGTTGTCAGTACACTAAGGTCCAAGTAAAAAACATATTTTCTTGTCAGTACCAGACTTCGCTTTGTTCGGCTGGCTGGTTGAACCAGCCAGCAATAGTGTTTTCCTCTCGCGTAAAACCAGCACCAGCACCAGCCAGTCAACTAGCGAGCAGTATTTTTTTCTCACAACAAATCAGCACCAGCCAACCAGTACCAGCCAGCCGAACAAGGCGCATGGTAATCGGTTTCTTTGATGGTAAGGGAAAAATTTCCTATTAGATAAGTAGCGATGGGGAAAATCCTAAACCTGATGGGTAAGGGTCAATTGGCTAAATGCTATTACAATTCTCACCTTTGTGTGATATGCCAATTATATCTATTCATCGTACTAGATATTTCCATTACATTTCATTGTTAGCTTGAGTCATGCCATTTTCTACGTCTCCTGCGCCCATGTGTATAGTATGTACTGCAGTAGAATTTTTGTATCGCCCAAAAACACTTGTTGTTCTCCATATCACTGACATTTTGCCCAATACATCCCCACCCCCCCTCTCTCTCTCTCTCCCTCTTGCCCATATGCCACAGAGCCACGCTCGTGCTTTCCCATCGCCGGAGTTATGGGCTCCGGCGTTGTCGGCTCACCCGTGCTACCAGTGGACCACCACAGCAATAGCTTGATCAGCCTTTGCTTGACATCACTGTAGAGGTGCAATGTGCTGTTCTGTTTGTATTCCTTGGTCTCCAAACAGCTCCCAGAAAAAATATGACTTACTTGCTACAATGTGTAATATGTTGTGCGCACCACATTCTCAACTAGTCCTTCCTAGACACAAACATTTTGACATCATCATACTCATTTTGTTAAGGAGAGGTGCATCGTTTACATGTGTAGAAAATTCTCCTAGAAATATATTATAGAAACATTGTTATGCTTTCACAAGTATATATATCTCATTGGTTCTTGTTGATGGAGAACTAGGGTTCCACGCCAAACGCACCGGGAGGGCCTTGGACACCCACGAAGGTTGCAATCAACCTTGAAGTAACGAGCACCGTCGCGTGATCGGCCTCGAACGATCAAGAGATCGCTAGGGCCGATGAAGAGCTTGGTGACGGCAGACAAACCTCCGAACGCACCTCCAGGGAGACCCGTCGGGAGGACGCACGCGAGGGTTTCCCTAGGATTGGCAAGACCAGCACCTAGAATGCTGGCGAAGTTCGCGGAGAACGTCGACGAATAGTAGGGTAGAGGAGAGGATGACCTACAAGCAAGACGGTAATAGTTTGATTTGTCGATTAGATGTAGATGGGATCAAATCGGCCATGAACCTCTTTATTATATAGAGGAGAGTGGACTTATCCTTTTAGGAAACCGTCCTTGGATGTTTCCAATCTCCATAACCGACCAAAACGCGATTTAGGAAACAATTGGTTCGGATCGGATCTTGTACGGACACAGCCCGTCGCGCTACTGGACGCCAGACCGGAAGCATCGATTCTAGCGTCCGGTCACTTACAGAGAGACCTACAGCGCGCCCGAAACACAGCATTTGACCGGACGCTCTGACCGGACACGCAGGTGCCAGTGTCCGGTCATTTCTAGAGACGCCTGTAACGCGGCGTTTGACCGGACTCCGGACGGTCAATTCTAGAAACGCCTGTTTTGGTTCGTTGTCTTCCAAAAATTTGACCATCGCTGGAAATTTACTACGCTTTAGCCCAAGCCAAATATGTCTTGAGCACTCGGTACACTAAAATTGTTCTATTTTAGATACATAGCTAAAAAGAATTTTTTTAATGTACAAAGCAATGGAATCACATGGAAATTCTCTGTGCCTAAAATAGTTGGCTCCTAATGAAAACAATGGTAAAAAATAAACAAATGGTTTTTATGGCCTGCATTAAATAGACAACACAACATTGGATGGATCCCTAGTGAGGATCTTAACAGATCAGAAAACAAATAAGTGTGCATTTATTTAGAGATCTCCATCCAGCCAACCTTTCTCCATTTCATAAACGGAAATGGTTTAGAGAGAGATCGAAGAAAGATGGACTCAGTGGCCCACTAGTAAGTGATGAAGTGGAGAGAGGGAGAGAGTAGGGGCGAAATGGTCCATGTTGAACTATGGGACCCATGCTATGCCTTTTGGTGGGCCAAAGTAGCCCATAGAAACACAAAGTGGTGTATTTGGGACAATGAGAGAATTATAGCTGCAATAATCTTATTAGTTGAGAGCTAGTGGCATTTCAAAATTAACATGGAATTTACAATGACATGTTCAAATGGACCCTTATTTTTTCCATATAATTTGCTTATTTACCTTAGATCAGCTATAGCAATATACGATGTAAACCATTTTGTGAAAAACAAACTCATGTGCTTACCACTCGAGATGAAGTTAGACTAGACATTTTGTATGCTACCTCAATATTTGTTATCCTTAAGGCATTACAACAATTTTTAGAAATGATTTGCTTATGGCGCAATGAAGCATGCCCTAGCACATAGATTGTACAATGTTCCTGAGAAATTCGAAACAAACACGGCTTGGGCAGTCGGTACACTAGAATTGTTAACTTAGGAAAAAATATATTTTTAAGGGACCACATGGTAATTTTCCATGCCTAAAATAGCTGGCTCGTCCTAGCTAAAAAAAATATGGCAAAACTAACATTTTTTATTTGGCATGCATTAAATGGGATAGGATTGGATGTATCCACAGTGATGATCTACATATATACCACAACAGAAATAAGTATGCATTTAAGAGATCCACCTCCAAAAAAGGTATTTTAGAAGGACATATTACAAGGCCGACCATTGCTAATCATGGTCGAGGCCCAGCAAAAGCCCATATGTGGCTTGTATAAAAGCACGAGCTAGGGTTTCCATCCCAAGCTCTCCCTCTCTCAAGCACAGCCTCCTCTCCCCCACAAGCAGAGTGGTATCCAACCCTAAGGCCGAGTGTCGTCATCCAAGCTTGAGCAGATCCGGCCAGCACAGATCCAGCATCCAACCGGCCACCGGCGGCGGCTTCGGCAAACAACTCTTCACCAGAGGCGACGGGGGCGCGGATCCGATACCACGAGCAGATTCGGCTTCCGGTGGCTGCGGGCGTGTGGATCCGAGCACAAGTGAGTAGATCTGGACACACCATAGCTAGTAGTACGGGGGGTGGGTGGTGGCTCGCCACAAGCAAGCGGATCTGGTCACCACAAAGAAGCTCCAAGCTCAAGAGCGGGCATAAGGGACAGATCTAGCCATGAGTGAGCAGATCCGGCCATTGAGGTTAAGGGGGGTTCTCTAGCCAAGCAGGTGCGGCCAGATCCAAACACTCCGGCCACCGGCGGCAGCTTCGGCAAACAACTCTTCACCAAAGGCGACGGGGCGCAGATCCGATACCATGAGCAGATTCGGCTTCCGGTGGCTACGGCCGTGTGGATCCGAGCACGAGTGAGTAGATCTGGAGACACCATAGCTAGTATTACAGGGGTGGGTGGTGGCTCGCCACAAGCAAGCAGATCTGGTCACCACAAAGAAGCTCCAAGCTCAAGAGCGGGCATAAGGACAGATATAGCCACGAGTGAGCAGATCGGCCATTGAGGTTACAAGGGGGTGGTTCTCTAGCCAGCGCAAGTTCGGCCAGATCCAAACACTTGGCTCGGTGTTTTTTTTAATATGTGAATTATATATGTACTCAGCATGAGAGTATTTTTGGGCATATTCTTCTCGTTTCTATTAATTTGATGAATATAGGGAGTCATTTGCGCCTATTTGCAATTGTTTTGGTGATTAACGCCAATATTTACAGGCAGGCGGATCCATTGCCCATCTCGAGAAAATCTGTTTTGCCCGTCTTCCATGGCTTCACCTTCAGCTAAAACCGACTCGGAAGCGACCATCTCTGACATGAGTTCATCTGATGTTCCAGTTCATGAAATACCTCTTCCTGTACTTGATGCAGAAGAAGAAGAGGTTTCAACGGAACAATACAACCAAGAGGTTGAGGCTTCCAAATTGTTGAAGAATGTTCCTAATATCCAAGTGCAGGACTGGAGAGCCTTTGCTAGCAAAAGAATTGATGGGCGGCGTACTGACAGGGTCAGTATTTCATTTAACAAATGTTATTGTCTAATGAAACATTCTTTTTCGATTGATGATAGAATTTACATGTGGAATTATTTAAATGAGTGGTTCGCACAGAAGCACACTAGAAGAACAAGAAAACGAAGCAAAAAAAAACTAATATACTCACATGTACTGATGTCAATAAAAAGTTTTTGAACCTTTCATTTCTATTGCACCTTGTTGTAGTATTCATGATTTATAATAGTGTTTTATTCATTCAAGGCATTTAGCAAGCAGTCCTATTAATAGTTTGAATGGCTTGCTTTCTGTTAAATCCACGCACTAGGGGTCACAATATCTAATAGGAACTAGCTTGCTCCTCTTTATGCACTACATAAACACTAAGATAAGAGAAATTCTTGGTCACCGATGTTGTTCTCTAGACCTTGGATTGTGCGGCGTTTGCTTAGTTGTGGCTATCCATAAGCTTGTGCTGGCTAGACCCTGAATAATTATTCTATAGTTTCAGAGCCATGGGGGGTACTACCAATACTTCTGCCTCGGGCTGAAAATATTTTTTGTTGTCTATTGCTTGTGAGAGGGAGAAAACGATAGGAATGGAGAGACCATTCGCCACATCCCAAAAATATTTGATCAAGTGAGCTTTGTCAAATCTGTAGGATATGTTCCATGACATAACACTAAGATAAGAGAAATATTGTTACTCTGTTGTATCTCGATAATTTGATAACAAGCCTAAAAATCTGTGTTAATTTTTTGAATTAGCAATTGATTTATAATGGCATGTTCCATGACATAACACAACATTAGAGGGGAAAACCATACACAAAATTATATCTATGCATTTGATTTTACAGTTCATGATAAGGTCGTTTATTAGGTGTTAAAAAATGTTTGGATTTTAATTTTATGTTGATGTTGTTAAATTTTTCTATGAGTCATTTACGCAAAATCGTTCACATGCTCGCATGTATATGCATGGATATGTTCTGAAACTACACTCATGCAAAACACATTGGGACCTATCTTACACATCCATGAATAAAGTTGTTAGGTCAATAGGCATGATCTATCAACAATATAGGTTCTTAGATTTTACATAGACCAAACCATCGTTAATAAGTGAAGTCAAAATATTGGATTATGAGGGCAAAGAGTATAATGGGGTCATCATATAAGGAAACATACAATTAGCAGAGTACAATGGGTCGGCCACCAAATTCACAAGATATGCTACACCATATGATGAAAGAACATTCGTATTCTTAAATTTTGGTACACATAATATCTCCAGAATTGTCTTTGAACTAAAATTTTGTTGTCTACATGTCGTTTGTTAATGACCTTGTAATAGAAAATTTATCTAGACAGAATATTTCCTTCATAGTGTGAAATGTAATAATATTGTTCTAATTGGATGTGTAGTAGTGTCTATTTTCTAGACATGAGGACTCATTATGTGAAATATGATACTGATGTCCATGTACGTTGTTTTTTTTGTTTAGACTTATATATTCAAAAAAATACCTCCGCAAGTTCCGTTCCATACCTGAAGTTGAACAATTCATCAAAGAGAATGGGATTGAAACTGGCGAGTTTAGAGGAAGTAAACTACGAAAGAAGGTAACAACACTATCTAATATATATATATATATATATATATATATATATATATATATATATATATATATATATATATAACTGGCCACCTTTTTTTTCAAGTTGATTTGCCGTGAATACTTTGGAAGCTTAACATGTCGTGGTCTTCTTGATTTTTTTATGCAACTTTTTATTAGATTACATTTTGCATTTGTATAATTTTTATAAAATAATTATAATGCAAGGTGTTCAATTTTTTTCATGAAGAAAAAAAATGCATTGATTTGTTTTTCCAAAATTTTGTGTATGCAGAGGATAGCTGGTATGGATGCTCAAGATGCTGGTACGCCCATCACCTAAACAGATCAAATTTGTTTTCAAATTGCCTGTAGAAAGTGTATTCTAATTAGGGTTAACCTGACATATATTGGGTATGCAGGAACAAGTAAATCTGCTGGAAGAAGAGTGTCTGCGAAGCACGCTAGACCAAAACATTCCCTTGGCCAGAGTGGTCCAGTCGATGATGAAGAGATCCCTCCTGGTTCATCGATAAGAGAATAAATAATAGTATTTGGTCACCATACAGTGCCATGCTTTCTTTGGAGAATTTAAGCTGAACAACGGCACCAAACATTTGATGCTTGCTTTGGAGGAACTATGTTTGTTATGTTTGTTATCCCTAAACTGGTTGTAATAATGTGTTGCATTGTACACACTTATTAGTATTTCATCATGGAACTTATGGTTGAGACATATCTGTTTCGTTGGATTTCCAACTTTTTTTTTAGTACTATACTGTGGAGATTATTACTATGGTCAAGAAAAATATGTTTTATTGAATTTACATAATCATCATGGGTCCTATTAATTATATAAGCTAGACAGTCAGTTACAATGTACCCAGATAAGATATATGCAACCTGCATTGGTTTCAATCTATCCAAATTACATGTATCAGAAGCTAGCATGCATGAAGGATGATTGATATTTCCATCTGAATCACCTCTGCCCTACCAAAAAATAAAACAGCCAGAGAACTTTTTACAATGGTTGGAAAAGTACTATTGGTACCATTTTTACCCCTCGATTTTTTCTATTTTATTAGATAAATATTTCAGGATGATCATTTATAAAATATAAATAGTAAAATAGAGGGTATTTTGGGAACTAAGTTTGTGCCCTGTCAATCTAGTTAGAACCCTCCGACGTGGTCCCAAAAGCCTCATAGAACGCATCTGGCCCGCCGCTGCTGCTAGGCCCTAAGCGCCGCTACCCCTCCTGTTCAGTGGCGCTTCACCCTTGATCCCGCACTGAAGAAGTAGGCTGCCGTGGGCACCTACACCGCTGCTGCTGGAGGTCGTTGCCTTGTCGTCGAACCTCGCGCTTTGCCTGGAAGTAGGCTGCCATGGTGAAACTAACAGTCATGTGCTACCAACGTCGACCCCACTCAGCATTGATTGATGGCATGCCGTGTGAGTGGAACATTTCAGTGACACATCGTAGTGACCTCCATTCACCGGCTCCTTGTGGTCATCGACTGTGCCCATCTTCCTGAGTGAGGCTAGCTTGCCCAAGCAGTTGTGCCTAGTGAGAGGTCTGAAGCGCTCATTGATATACCGGGCAAATTGTGCCCAGTCCATCACATTGTTTTCATGTGAAAGTTTCATGTACCACGGTTGAGCTGCATCCATCAGATGATAAGCGGGGTACCATGTTTGTTCACCTGCAGTGTCTGTTGGCCCTTGAAGAACTACTCCCCAGTGTTTGATCCATGGGAGAGGGTCCTCCTTGCCACCCTATGTCGGAAAGGAGAGATTATGTGCGTGGATGTCGGAAGGCGCTTGGTGCAGCTTGGCCTCGAGTGCGGTCGCAATCTCTAGGATCGCTTATGACCTATATTTGTCCGTCTACTCCTTGAGGTAGGCATGGCCGGCTATGTCCATCGCCTGCCTGGTGGAGATCTCGAGTTAGGTCGTGGTGAGCTCCGGCTCAAGTTGAAGCTCCACGTCCTTCTTGTTCGCTGAGCCCCCCTTCTCACTTGTTTAAGAGGCGAGCGTTGATGTCAGCCACCTGCGTTGTGATGGTGTCAAATTTGGTGAGGACGTCCTTGGAGAATCCGGTGAAGAGCTTTTGCACCCCAATTGCTTGAGCCAATATTGCAACAACATGGGGATCGAGCTAGTCTTCAAAAACCAGATGTCGGAGGGTTCGTCGGGGTGGTCACCTGCGGCAACGGCTAGGGCAGACGGCGGCGGCGGTTAGGGCAACAAGGGCGGCGTGGGGGTGGCAGCATGCAGCAGGAAGAGGACCACGGCGTGCGACTAGGGCGGCGGGAGACAAGGTGTGGGAGAGAGGTGAGAGGAAGGGAAATGGGCTTTAACTATTGTATTACATGATTATATTTGTTATATCGTCCCCGGTATTTATCGTCCACATAGGACTTTACACCTAAGCATACTAGGAGATCCTTATCGGATTTAGAGTCTCCTTTCCTGTCTTAATTAAAAAAATCTCAATTTCTTTTATGAACTGACTATTTCACAAATAAACTAGGACTCCACATGTTAGTTGATGATAACGGTGGGGCTGTTAGTGGTGGCGCCGGCGGCGGCGCCTCCTTTTTGGGACCCAGTTGACCCCGTATTCTCTGCCGAGGAGTACAACCCATGTTGGGCGCGTGATATCCACAAGCAAACAAATTAAACTTCGATTGTCTACAGGCTATAGGTCATATCAATGCAGTTCTCAATGTTTAGTTTTGGGAGTTGGAATTCAGCTTTTTTATATTATGCTGGTAGCAGGGGTAGTCTGTGATCATGTTGGAACTGTCGAAAATGGATGTTTTTTCTTGATTGCACAATGACTAACGGGATGGTTGAGAAAGCAATGACGATGCACTTCAATTAGAGAAAAAAAAGAGTAAATATTACAAAAGGAAAAAACAAAGGTATCAATCTTTATTTGAGTACTTAGTGTCTCTCGAACAAGCATGACATGCGACCATCCTACCATTCATTCATTCACACAGCAAAATCCTAAGCAAAGCACACTTGACGCGCTATTCTTGGCGCCAACATCACCTTAATTTTTTCTTCCCAATAAGCACACAGCTCCATCACGCTTGATACCAGTGCCCATTTTCTGTACCTCCTTCGCACTTGCTGCTGCTATACTCCATTTGTGCTTTGTCAAAACCGAAAGTGACTATGATTTAGTTTGTCAACAAGTAACCAAATGAGACATGATTGTTCAATTCTGCTATGTATAATGTATATTACTCACCCAGTCTCTTCTTGGTTGAACCTGGGCATCAACCTCTTCCTGCACCACCCCTGGTAGTAACCTTTCGGAGCATGCCAGTCCTTTCGGCATTCGCACCGCTCATAGCCTTGTTCATTACGGCTGCCTGGCCAGCTGAAGTTTCAACGGCACAACCAGTCTTTGTGGTGCATGTCGCTTTGCTCATGATGCGCTGATCCTACAAAACTTCACCGTCACAATGCTGTTGCCCTTCATCTCAGGCATCGCTATATATTAGCAATGCCGGATATCATCTGAGGCATCAATGATGAATGTTGGAGAGTTAAATAAAATGGGCTGCTGCAGAGTAAAGCCTTCCAATAACATGCATACCTACTAAATAATAAAATGTGCCTGGATCAGCTTAATTCATCCAACAAATCGATCTGCTGCTGTATAGATTGGCTTTGCCCAGAGTCACTTGGTCGGTTAAAGCTGCACTAGGCCATATGAATGCCTCTTGTCCCACTAACGAACCATGCAGATACGAAGGGAGAGAAGGTCACCATGTCTAAAGTCCTTTCCAAATCTGGGGATACCAGTTTTCAAATGTAAACAAAGGCAAGCTGCATCTTGCTAACAGTTTGAATTGATAACTAAGGGCATAACGCCAGATTACAGACTTGCAATGTCAGAACAGCAGACTTGATAACTACTATGTTTGTTGATGCATTCTTGTAGACGCGCCGCGAACTTCTCCATCCAGTCTCTTTGTTTCTCCTTTAGCAAATCCCTCCACATCTGCATGGTGCTAATAGTAGAGTATAGCACAATGTCCGGGTTTGTTGGGAACACTTTCTCAATAGCCATCTTATTCCTATTTCTCCAAATAGACCATGCAAGGCTGGCAAAGAAGAACATATTAAAGCATCCAGGGGCACCTAGCCTCCGGTTCATCCAATCATTCAAAAGATTTGTAGTTGAAATCGGGGAGTCATTCCAATTAAAAGCATCATTTTGTGTTAAAAGTAAAGATAAAATGGCATCGGACCGCCATTACCACCTATATAAACGCATGATCAACGCCTTCAATAGCGGATTTCAATGTGAAGCAGGGGAAATGTGACGAAGCACCTCAACAAGCCCGCTATGAATCTTCTAAGAAAAAATGACCAGTCCACACTTTTAGTGGAATGGGCTGTCGAACTCCACCTGTGTCATTTAGTAGCACTGCCGATCATCGGAGCCATCACTGATGAATGGTGGTGAATTTGTAGTAGAGGACGACAAAGAATTATAATGGTCTGCTCCGTTATGTACTGCTTTTGATAGTGAACAGTTACAAATAATTAGTAAAATGTACTAAGCTGTCATCCTCAAGGATACACTGAAGAATACCATCAATCATCCCGAAAGGCTCCTCCTCGTTTGACTCAGCAAGTTTACGGGGGAGTCAGACGTTAGTAGTAAATTTATTTGGTATTTTAGATGTGAATATATTTTCTGATAAAAACCATTCCCTTGCAGTTTGATCCTAACAAAATGGTCATTCAGATGCAGCCACGGCACCCATGTATTTCGCAAATTAAGCACAAAAGTTGATAAAAAAATCCAGTCTTCTTGTCGTATTCTAGTGCTCGTGATCGGCATTCACCATCCATCAATTTCACCATCCATCGATTAGCAGCCTCAGAGTATATGCTGCAGCACCCTGTCATCATGTAAAAATAAGACTGGTTGTAAGCCTCTCTTTGAGCACTTCAAAGCTCTTGTCACATTCTTTAGTCTACTAAAATTAATGATCATATTGTTCATTAAAGACCCAGTAATTCAACTTGACTGCCATGGTATAGACTTGAATTACTGTTTATGCGATTGTAGTAACTACGATTAACACTAGAGCCACGGAGCTAAAGTATTAAATTCTGAATAAAATATATCGTAAATGAGAACTATAGTTTGAACAATAACATGTGCACTGACATTATATAAGAACTGAAGTACAATGGATGGTCCCACTGCGCAGTCACATGTAGGCTAATCCGGAGAAAGCTTATTCTATTTGGTGAGGGACCACTTTGTTAATTTGAGGAGTAGAAATTAACAGGTTTTATGAGTGGTTGCAACAAAATTAAACTTTGAGGTACTTTGTGAGCTAAAAAGGACTTGGCCCGATAATTGTGCTAGTGTAAATGAACATTGTGCTTGATGTGCAATGCACTCTCTCCTATAGTCTAATCTGGTTATATGGTATATTTGCTCATTTGGATATGTGATAACTCAAAGTGTATTGTTAATAAAAACATGAATTACACAATTTTTGACTGACGCCTGACAGACAGGTCTTGACCGACATGTTTATGAGATTCCTCATATTAGGCAGCATCCTTTTGCTGGCTGCTAGCCTGCTTCAGTGAAAATTATATGTGCCCCTGCCTTCTAGGGAATGGGCAGCTGGTTTATAAAGTGTTGATAAGAGGAGCTCATTTCCTCAAACTCCTATAAACAAAAGGGGTACCAACATCTAGAGCTCATTGTTTTGCACTGGCAGTTCACATGCTTCTCTGCAGGCAGTAGGTGAAGTCACTTATTTCACAGCTGCCACGCCGAACAACAACGATATATAGTCACGTCATCATATATATTTAAAGATAATATAGCACACCACCTGGTCCATATCTCTGTTTTGTTTTGTATTTGTAAGAGAAAAATGAGAATATTTGGTGGGGACGGGAGAAAGAAGAGAATAGGAATTAGAGACTCCTTGGAATTAGAGACATCAGGAACCCATATACAGCAATGAGAGAATAAGAACCCCAAAAGAGTGACATGCCAGAAAATATAAAGTTTGTGGGAACCAGAATCCAAATGATCCTTGGTCCGCAGACAACTAAAGCCAGAATTGCCGTCAGCCCAACACACGTCACCCAACTGCCATGAAAAAAGAACGAAGTCACGCAGCTGCATATATCCTCTCCAGTAGAACCGGCTGCTCAGGCTTTGCTAAGGGAAAAGCTGAGAATGGCTAGAGGTAGCTAGTGAGGGAGACAGGGAGAAGACATATACATGCTAACTATGGTGTAGGGTGTTCTTTGTAAAAGAGTTCAATATTGTCTCATGTGCAATTCTTTCCACATGCATTTGTATTGGGCAACATGCGTGCTCTGCGGTATGGTTTCCAATCAATGTATAAAAATTTGTGTATCGTATACTACTGGAAACTATGGGTTTCCCTGGAGTTTAAATTCCTAGCGGAAAGACCCAAAACCGTAGGAAACATAAGTGCCTACATATTTCATAGGGTTGTGGTGTACATCGATGGAAATAGGAAAATTCCTAGGGGACACGTGGACCGGAAAGCGAAAAGTTCCCAAGTTATCTCTCGTCAGGTGTTGAGGGTGTACTACAGTTCAGAAGTTAACACTACTACGATTTTAGGAAATAGCTCCTTCAATTTACAGTAATTTTGAGCAAATAAGTCATTTGTGGATTCAGAAATATAACTGAATAAACCAGATAACTTTTTGACAATTTCTCTGACCAACAATAACAATCTCACTCACAAATGACTGACGTTTATCCTTCTTGCTCACTTTAGCCTTTTACAAATCCTTAGTGAAAACTGGCACCGATTGCAACAAAACCAAACTGTGCTCAATCATTTCAGCGTGCAATTACCACTAGTTGCAACCCATTTCAACTGAACCAAACTCTACTGAACTCCTATGGTAATGGCTATTGACTGCAACTACTTCCAGCTAGTCGGAAATGGCCTCTTCTAAACCAATACCAAACTAAGTCGGCTTTGATCCCAACCAGCTACAAGAGGCTTAAAACTCAAACTCAAACTCAGACTCTCACTGAATTCCACAGATACCGAGCCATTGCAACTGGTCTGAACTGAACCTGTGAATTGAATAGGCATTAGCTGAACCAGCTGCAACGATTTTCAACTGGGTTCAGGCGCCGACTGACAGAGCCAAAGCTGGGTTGCATCTAAGCTCGACCGACAGCACCAAAAAAAACAAACGAGGAGCATTACCTGCAATTTGGTACTAGAGCACCATGACCGCAAATTAATTGTTGAACCAATCATACACCACTGAGCAGCGAAACTAATTGGCATTTGATGAATTGATCTGTACCCTCCTTGTCATCTCATAAGTATATAGTTAGGGACGGGGTCATTCTCTTATATTCTGATATAAACCCATGGACATTTATTTATATAGTGACTAAGAGGAAGGTAAGATGGAGTATATATGGATGATATTAGCTACATACAATGAGGTGATCTGGAGCCGTCCTATCATTCAAAAGTACAGAGATATATGCATGCATGGTTCCTTGGTCTCTAGGTCACCCATTTCTTTATTAATTGTTTATTAAAGAGAAAGGTACATAGCAGAGACACGTATCTCCTATTTCATTGTTCTTTCATATATACAGGCCGAGCACTTGAAGCATGGCTCATTCGCAGCACACCATACCAACACAATCGTTTTAGTGAGAACAGACATATATATATTGACAACACTAGTTTTAGCAGCATGTATGGAAAGGAAGTAATATCTATTTGGAATGGGAGACACCTGGAACAAGAAATTAATGAACCAAAAAGAAGGAAGCACAACTCAAGATGCACGGCAGCTCAACAAAACGAAGAGGTTGCACCGCAAATGTCCAGCCAGTTGCTCTCCATTTCTGGTAACAGCAGTGAATGTGTCGGAGGAGGGCCCCATTTTGTTGCGTACTTGTATCTTTGTTTTCTGATGATAGAGTAATTGAATGAGTGATAGATTTCCATATTATGTAGGAGGTGTGTAGTGTACTGTGGGCTGGCTGGTTGCAAGTGGGCACTAGAGGTTTTGCCCATTTTGGTTTGGAAATTGGGCGCAGTCTAAATTGGACAGAAAAATTTGAACAGTATATATTTTTGTCTAGTAGTAGCCAGCATAAAATAAAAAAAATCGAAATTTCCTGTTAAAATATTGCCAGAACTGATGCTTAAGGTACGGCATTGCACAATGTGTGGGTAAAGGCCGGACGCTAATCACACCCCTCCGGACCCCGCATAGTGTGGGAGCCTACGGCACTGGGTACGCTCTTTTGATCCTTAATGACAAATATGTCAGCAGCAGCACAATGCATATATCCCATAATCACACCCCTCTGGTTTCTATTGTTGCAGTGCATCAATCCATTTGAGTTTGACCAAGCATGGTGGTGGCAGCAAGTGTTCTCTCGTCAGTAATCTATGTTGAATAGGAAAGA
Source organism: Hyparrhenia diplandra (assembly GCA_015847255.1). Classification (NCBI taxonomy): domain Eukaryota; kingdom Viridiplantae; phylum Streptophyta; class Magnoliopsida; order Poales; family Poaceae; genus Hyparrhenia; species Hyparrhenia diplandra. The sequence goes on from JADLZK010012868.1 coordinate 265,570, forward strand.
TATCAGTAATGAAATCAGGTGCGTTGAGGATGTTCTGCAGTTTAGAACATAGTACTACTATAATTTTAGGAAATAGGTCCAGCAATTTACAGTAATTTTCAGTAAATACAAAATTAGTAGATTCAGAATCTTAACTCCGAACAAATCTGATGATACATTTTCAACAATTTCTGCAACCAACAAAATCAATTTATTTTGCCCACAAATGACAGATATTATCCTTTGTTGCTCACTTATGCTTCTGCAAATCCTTGTTGAAAACAGCCACTGATTGAAACTAGTAACAACCAGGTCAAAACCAACCTGTGCTCAATCATTTCAGCTAAATTGGCAATTGCATCTAGTTGCAACCAGTTTCAACTGAACCAAAGTCTAATGTACTCCTATGGTAATGGCCATTGACTGCAACTACTTTCAACTAGTTGAAACTGGACTCTACTAATAAACCAATCCCAAACTAATCGCCTTTGTCTTGTCGAATGCAAATAATCACAAAGGCTCCAACTCAAAGTCACACTCTCACAGAATTCTACAGAAACCTAGCCATTGCAACTGCTCTGAACTGAACCTCTGAATTGAATAGGTTGAAGCAGCTGCAACCAGCTGCTTCAAACTGGGTTCAGGCGCCTACTGACAAAGCCAAAACTGGGTTCCAACTAAGCTCAACCGATACCAGTAACCTATTTCCATCCAATTCAGACAGATGAAACTGCCAAGGCCATGGTTTTCAGTCTACCTTGAACACTCTGTGTCAGACGGTGTTCTGGCACAAGCCGTGGCTATGCCTGTCAAGCTGCGCCCACATGCCCTCACGACTTCTTTTTATTGTCATGTGGACTCAATTATTCAGTGATCGATGCATATATGCACCATTCAATTTAATTGAAGAAAATGAACACAAGGTTATTATACTTTATGGGCTCCGCGTGATACGAACTATATTAAAGGATACTGACGCCAAACCATTGTGTTTGATCAGATGAAGTTAAGACCGCATAGCAAGGGCATAGTCATGTGTTTATCTGCAGGCGAGGTGAATTCGTTTATCTTGCAGGTGCCACAGAACTACTATATATAATCAGAACCTAATATAGACTTGAAGATAACATAGCACACCCACACACCACCTAGTTCATATCACCATTTTGTTTTATATGTGTATGAGAAAAAAACAGAAAATATAGCAGGGGAGAAAACAAATGAGAATAGGAATCATAGACATCAGGAACCCAAATAAAGGGACTTGAGACTAGTAACCCAGGTAGAGGCTCATGCCAGGACTTAAACGTAAGGCTTGAAAGCATGAAGATGGGGAAGCACCACAAATCCACTAATTTAGATTATTTTACATTTGGGTATTCTCAATATGGGTACATTCCGAAGTCGCAGCATCCAAGTAGCCACTCTGGTTTTAGTTGGCTTATTTGGAGTCAGCGGACAGGGAGGGTATCTTCTGTCACCATTGAGACTCAGTTCAGCTTGGCACTTTTCAATGAGTCAATCTGATGGGCTTCGTCTTTAGAATGGTAACTATTCAGAAGCTCCTTGTGGTGCTTGTCTAATATTCAGAAGCCGAGTGCAGTTATTTAGAGAGATTTAGAAGAGTGCGTAGAGGTCTAGTGGAAGACATTAGCTATTTATTTCTTAGACATGCAGTTTGACCAATCAGTATGTAATTGGAGATGGAGATGTTGGGGAGTACAAGACAGAGAAGACTGGAAACAGGTAGAGGTTCCTCAATGCACACAAGATGGATAAAGAATTTCTCTGAATTTAGATTCATATGAGTGGTTAGAAGGCATCACTGCATCATTACTATAATTAGATACTAGACACCGTGACTCATCATTCTACTGATGGAAAATTGTCTTTGGTCATTTCACAGCAAATTAATTTGTCAACCAAGCATACACCACTGATGAGCAAAAGTAATGGCCATTTGATGAATTGGTTGGCCAGGAATGACTGCATTTTCAGGAACATTGCTCCTTCTCTACGTGCAGTTAAACAAGTATTCAGAAAAGAGTTGTCCCTGGCTAAGCTAAGGGCTGCTGCTCCTCGTTCAGCATTGTTTGATCAATGGATAGACCTCCTTGTGTAATTTTCTTAATTTTTTTCTGTACCTTTTTTGTTTCCTGAATCTTTTTGTAATTTGTTCAGCTCTTTGAAGTTTTAATAAATGCACAGTAGGGGTTTTACCCCTCCTGTTTTTCTCAAAAAAAAAAAGAAGGGCTCAATGTTTTATGTTCTGATATATGGATGACTGGTAGCTTGCTATCTCATTTATACATTATGCAAACCCATATGGACATATATTTAGCGAGCAAAGGGAAGGAAAGATGGGACCATATATTGGTGATATTAGCTACTTACAATAACATCTACTACGAATACGAGACATGAGGACCGTAAAGTAAACTGTGGTAGCTTGATCCAGAGCCCGCAGCGTAGATCCATAGCGGTGAGAACCTTCATTTTCTTCTGCCTTTCATGGTGTATGCTGTCCAATGGTGCGTCAGAATATTTAGTGAGGACCTAGGGTGTTTATATTTCAACTTTGTAGTACATGATTATGACTTCAGCTTGTGCATGTTTGTAGCTCGAAGTGTGCCCATTTGCCTTGTAATGGATCTTTAGCTTGTGCAAAGCACGGTGTACCATGACATGCAAGGTGGCACACACATAGTGGAGGGGAATGTTGCACTAAGAAAAAACTGAAATTTGTGCTTCTGCCAACCGATTTATATGTGTTTTATTCTTCGCGATTACCATAAGTTGTTATGGTCACTGCCGTAAGCAATGTCACTCATCGCCCACCATAAACGAAATCAATCTTTCTTTCCCTCTTGCCCCAAAAGTTTCACACATGGCAATGTGGCAATATTGTGAATTGTGTCACTGGCCAATGTGTTATGTATATCTATAGACACTACTACATTAAAAATTTACCGTAGCTGTTTTTTTTTTAAATTTTCCATAGCTGTTTTTGGAACCGCCACGCTCAGCGGTGGTTTCAAAAAACCACCACGATTAATCCAAAAAAAGAAAAATTGAAACCCTAACCCTAATGGGTCGACTGCCACCAGATCTAGGCCCATTATGGTTAGGGTTTTGAGGTGGAGCCACCGCGCGCCTCCATGTCACGCTGCCAGGGGAGGGAGAGAGAAGCTCGAGCCACCACCGCTCTGACTGCCATGCGCAAGCTGGATCCAGCCCTGGATTAGGTCGTCGGACCGTAGTAGGACGCCCGATCGACGTGGGTTGTGGGCTCCCGTGCGGCCGTGAACCACCGCAGCGCCGCCGACTGAGGTCGGGGACACCGGATCAGGGTCGGCAATGCCGGATCATTGCCGGCCCATGGCTCCCGCGCACCCTGGAATCACGGCAGCATCACCAGCCCTTGCATCGCCGCCCCAACTCGTTGCCAGGCCTGCACGCCATCGGGGACGGATGTTGGGGACGGGAGGGGGGCAGCCTGTGCGCCATCGGGGAAAGAGAGTTGGGCACAGGGAAAGATGAGAGTTGGGGGAGACGGGAGTTGAGGACGGGGAGAGAACTGAGCGAACGAGAGAGAGAGAGAGAGAGAGAGAGAGAGAGAGTGGAGGGACAAAGGAAACCCTAGAAGCGGTATATATACGATAGCCATGATATTGGGCCAGAATGGGCTTTTGAGGTTAGGGTTCAGTAGTTGTCTGGGCCTTATTAATCGTGGCAGTATTTTAAGAAAACCTGCCATGGTTAATTGATTTACCATGGCGGTTCTATTAACCGCCACGGTATACACAATATTTTGGCACAAATAATGGGACCCACACAAGCATACATTCATAAATGTATAGCGTAGTTGGGAGCAGTGTACGTACAGGCAACTTCCTCATTCTGTTATATAGACGTCGCATGTTATTTGCTTGCATCTAGCTCATTTCTCCATTTTCTATAGCCAGGAAATATTTATTTGGTGTTGGTAGCAATACACGCATATAGATGAAAATAGCTACTTGCAACATCTTACTCTGAATGGGAGACACCAAGAGCACAAAATAAACAAAAGTGGTTCAGAGAGCGCACCCTATAGATCCAGCGAGCTTTCCTTGATCATACAGTGTAGAACAATGCATTCTCTTCTACCTGCTTCTTTCATGGATCCTTGTGTCTCTGGCACATCAGAATAATTCTTGAGGAATATTTGGGTTACGCAAGTTTCTAGATGATGAAGGTGTGCTATTTCAAGACGGAATGGGTCTTCATCTAATGCATAGTGGAAAAGGGTCTGATGTGTGGGATGTCACACGTACGGAACTCATGGACAGCGCCGTGCTGAACAAAATGAAGTTTAGTATATGACTATGTGTTGTTCCTCGTAGATTTAGATGAGTTTATCCTTGACCATTTCTAATTTGTCATAAGCAGAGTTCTAAGTCATTTGCAGCCATATAATTATAATTTAATATCCAACTGATTGTTGTTAACAATAATCTAGCAAAATTGAGAAGATCAACGATGGACTATTTAGATCTCTATAGGTGAGGTGGTGTGTCTCAGGCTTTGTCTCACATACAAAATAGGAGATTGCAGCGAATGCTCATTATTGTACGCATGATAGCAGATCAAGGTCATCCTGTCCATAAAAGATAATCTTCTGTATTTTGCAAGCATCTCGATTGTGTTTCTCCGTGTTTTAGATAGCCTTGGTGATCGTGGAATAATCCAAGGTGCACCTCCCAGGAAGGATCTTTCCGGTTAGACGTTGTAGCTTTTTTCGCGGCACATCTGCCAGAACTAGTTAAGCCGTTTTTCCGACTTCAGCTAGTTGTTCGGGTTGTAACAGCAAAAAAAACAGCCACCAAGCACGCATGCAGCTTTGGCTGCACAGATACTATAGTGAAGACATCGATACCGGTCATGCTAGTCCCCGTGTTCAAGGTTTTCAGAACATAGCATCGGTCGTCGCCGGCTGAGCAGTTCTGATCCGAAGTGTGTTTGAGAACATCCAGAGAATACCTGGGTACTTGCAAGTGCCTAAGTCCAGTTACAAACTAGCCAGTTTCTTCCCACATTGTTTTGTATCATATATGATGCTCAACGACCAACCATGTCGGAGAAGTTGCAGCTCCTGATGCGTCCCATATCTATCATTCATGTGACCTACTACTACATTCATCCACAGTTTGATCGTCCGTTTGGAATAAGGCAGGATGTATACCAATGAGTTAGTGTACACGATGGATACACATATCTTCATGCTGATTGTTGGAGAGATTGTCCATCTATATATCTAGCTGAACGAATTAAATGCATCATTATATAAATTTGCATCCAGAAGATTAGGTTGTGGAAATAGATCGAGCTTGGAGTTTGTATACGATTGATAGACATGTAGCCACCGGCGGTGCTGGGGGTATGCCTGGGTATTCCTTGGCATACCCAAGATTTTGATACAATAAATAAATACATGTATACTTATATACATATATATTCTATTTTGACCAAAAGCCACAAACAAAGTAGTAGCAGCGAGCAGGCAAGGCCCAAGTGGCCAGAATCCCTCCCGTCGGCATCCCGTTCACAAGTCCCAGCTACCGTTCTTTGCAACAACTCTTGTCCCAAGCGGCGATGGCGCATCTCGATCTGCTGACCACTGCGGCAGCAGGCGGCCGACGGCATATCCACCCATATCGATCTTCTTCCTCTTGGCGGTGGCCAGGCAGTGGCGCGGTGACCAACAGCAGGTCAGAGCACATCGTTAGTTCATCACCGCGATTGCAGCGGGCCGCCTTGCTTCCTCTGCGGTGCTAGGGCCAATCACTCGGTGAGGCGGTGACCAGCAGCACATCCACAGTGATTGCAGCAGGTACTAGGTAAAAGGTTTCATTTTTCTCTCTAATTTATTTGTTCTTGCCACTGCTGTGCGCAGTGCTACTTTGTTTAGTAAATTTCTAACATTAACTTCTTTGAAATTGTAGTGAAGATGAAGAACGCAGTAGCAGTATAGGAGAAATCTGCAAACACACACACACACACACATAACAAAAAATCCTCCTTTGCTTCAAAATTTTGTATAATTGGCATACCCAGCCGTAAATTCCTGGCTCCGCCAATGCATGTAGCCTATCTATAGTACTAGTAATAGTAGTCAAGTACCCAAGCTACTTAGATGGAATTCTTCAAGAAAATTTTACAACCAATAAGCTAGAGAGAGACAGAGCATGAAAATAGGAACACTGTCAAAAAAGAGGAATGCTACGACGCACCCAAGCAACCCCTCACTCATTCATTGAGCTCATGATGTGAAATCAATGTGATAGTGTATTCACAGTCAAATCTGACAGGCCACACCAAATGCATGCACCACCGGACACACCGGTGTGTGTTCATATAGAATCCAGGTTCCATACAATTTCCATGTTCCCTTTTGGTGCGGTTAGTTTAGAGGTTGCTTTGTTGTGTATTCTTTGATTTTACCGCTAAAATGGACAACCCCAAAAAAATATAAAGATCCATGGCCCAATGAGGGAGTAAAATCGCACAAAATCAATATACAAACTTCCTTTTCACATGTCTCTTTTTTTACTTACTTTTCCAAACCAACAGTAGTATTGTCTGTTGGTATAATCCTGGCACTGAAGAAGCAACGGTGGTGATCACTGTGACTGAAGCAAAGGCGGGAGATTTCAGTTTGAATGGAGTCAAGCCGGAGTGGGGCTGGTGGACACGGTGACCGCGCCCACGTCGCAGCAGTTCTCTGACGTGTGTGTTCTCAGTGTTATGTACAATATCTTTTATTTAGCAGTTTGTTTTAGCTAATTGGAGTCTGTAAGCTATGAGTATAAGAAGCTGGTAGTTCCTTGAGTTGTGTTATCGAGTCAGTTGCCAGCTAGGCACATTGTATCCAGAACAAACCAAACTGGAAAAGGGCACTGTCATCCTAGGAGACCTCCGGGCGGTTCCAAAAATTTCTTTGCGTGTTCTTGATCGATTCGATCTGTTCTTATTTGTTTCACCAATCCACATACAACGTTGATTAGAGGTCCTGCGTTAACATTGTCCTAGGCTTATTCGCTGGCCTAAGACAACCTATTGATGTTCTTGCCCAGACGGAGTCCCTTCCGAGTGAGTGCTTGCACAGTTCCTTTGCTATCTTGCCTAGAAACTAGGCATTCTTCATTCATAACGTAAGCACTAGTCTTAGTTTAATGGTTCACTCATAAAACAAGCCGCCCACCGCCATGCATCGATAAGATTTACTCTTTCTTGAGAACATCTAGAGAATACCAAGTTTACAGAATGCACCAAATGGTCTAACGACCTTTACCTGATAGTCCGGCATGCATGTTTCCCACCGGTGTCGTACGGTCGATCTGGTGGACAGATTGATCTGCATTGTTGTGCAGTGTTTGTCTGGTGTGCATAATTCTGCCACCACCATGGTGTGGTTTGTGTCTTGCGAGTGCAATTTTATAAATGCTGGCTCGTCTTGTGCTCAAGTTTCAATCCGTCTGTAACCCGAATGTTCAACCATTGTGGTGTGTCTCTGTTTTCCACCAGCACCATCATTAACTGCGTGCACTAAGTGTTAGCAAGATATATGTGCAGTTGTGCACTAATGTACGTAGTCTGTCACACGAAAATAAGTTATTTACAACTGCCTATTATTATAGAGAACATTTTCATTGAGCCAGCTCACAAAGATTTTCGTACATAAAAAATTAACATGTAACCTGTGCAGCAAGCCAGCAACATAATAAAACTTATGTTGAAGTATCTGAAAGCATGAAAAAGAAGCACATGTGTTTTCCATGGTTGTATTGAATATATGCTACAAGTTTTGTTATTTGTCACAGCATTCAGACCACCGATTTGTCAATATAATGTCATAGAGACTGACTTATAGACTCAACTACCTCCCACTAGTTCTATAAATAAATGCAGTGGGTATTTTGAGCTAAGGGAACATAGAAAGCCCATGTAAAAGTTAATTTATATTATAGTGCTCATATGCATATGGCAAATAGGAATGAAGCCATTCGCAGTATTCAGGAAATACACACTTGGCATGGTAGGCATTAGGAAGCTATCACCCGCTTCCATCCATTCTATGTGAGGCAGAGAGGAGAGAAGGGAGAGAAGGGAGGGATGGAGTGGTTCACGTCACTTCATTCCATGATGAATGCAAAGAGCATCATGCAGATCTGCCAAATATGTGCCCATTGCCACGATACCAATGCAAACTTCATTTTGGAACTCAACCTAGCATCTAAGGAAGGTTTCATAGGGGTTAACAACGAGTTCAGTCTCCATATTTACAAGGTTGGGGCCCTGCGCTCTGGCTGCCAAACCTCTGGACATAGCCAGCCAACATGCCACAAATGTCTCCTATCCTCTTCTGCTGTCTTGACATGACATTGGAGTACTGAGCTTGATTCGTTTGGACTCCCAGCTTGGTCCCAAAGTACATGTAGTTGCCGGGATTATTCAGTCTTTTGTGCCTTCCCACCTTTCCCCCAAGCTGGAGTTTGTATCTTTGTCTACAAGGTCATCTTCACTGCGTCATTGTGGTATCTGACATTGATCTGCAGAGAACAATTTCTTTTGTCAAAAATAAAAACATCTAGAGTAAAAATATATTTATTCAAACTTTGGTCTCTTAAGTGTTTTTTAAGTGATTAATGACAAAACAATTGCGGGACTAGAAAATAGCTGGGTTTTTGTTCATTAAATAGTGTGCTAACTAAATATAGTGGTTATGTCACATCCTAATTAATGAAGAGAGTGGAGCATGATTCATTGAAAAACTATTTCTAAATGGGAACCAAGATATTAAGAAATATGACATGGAGACAATAGAGATATGATGGTAAAAAATTATTTTGAAAAAAAATACGCACGGTGCTTGGAGAGATGACGGGGTGGTCGAGGTGTGTAGTGGGTCCCAAGGAAGATTGAACAAATTTGCATCTTGGTTGTATGGTTACAACAATGGATGATATGTCAAATTTTACAATTTTCTTCTTTTTGCTGAACTTTCTCTTAGTTCAATTAAGGTATCATATCATGGATGCTCTACTCTGCCAATTCTATTTGTGCAACGACTCCCGTTCCACGAGGTTTACATCTACATGTAAAACATGTTCTTAATCACCCAATATAATAGGAGCAACAAGCCCCTTAGGTGGTGAACATTAAGGACCTGCCTTAACCATGTACATTCATTCCAGCTCTACTGCCTCAACAAAGGTACGTATTGCTGTCTTCAGATTATTGTTTGTACTAAGAAATATGATGGTGTAGCAGAGTTATATATAAGGAGGTGCACATTATGGTTTGTACTAAGAAATATATATTGTCTGCAAGTGATAACTTGGACAATCTGGATGTAACAGATCATTTGAAGTTATTCTCCCAAAATATCTACACTCTATCCTTTAGTCTATAGATTACCTCCCAATATTCACGTTATGTTTTTGTATTCTCCACTGAAGCATCCCACATGTGCGGGTTTCTATATATTGTATGGAGTATTTATAAACCATAAACTTTGTTTCTGTATTGTTTATCCATCAAAGTGGGTTAAACCCATTAAAATCCTTGGTCGTAATTTGGTGTCATATATACTTTTTGATGGTGTCACCTGAGCGAAAGGTCGAGCACACGACATGTTTTTCTTGATAGAACATACCACTGTGTCTATTTCATGGATATTCACATAAAGCTAATGTATTAATTATCTGACAAGCCTTCTATGTGTCACAACACCTTGCCCACAAATTTGTGAGTACATCTACGTACCTTCCACTAGTTCTGTAAATATATATATGTTGGGCATATATAGTCACGCAGCTGAAGGCAAACAGGAAGCTCAAGCAGAAATAGGCTATACAGTGCACATGAGGCCAACAGGAACTAGAGCAGTTGCTCTCACGATCGGAGTAAGGAGATGGCAGGCACTTGGAAGCTATCACCCAGCTGATGATAGGAATATTGGTGACGCAGACAAGAAAAGGGAGATAATAAGGAGACAGGAGAGCAGCATTTTCCTAGCAGTGCCGATGCTATCCAGATCAGTGACGTGTGTCCTGAAACAATCCGCGCTGCATCTCAAAGATCCATGCTTCTGAGCTGCGTGCTCCAACTGTTCCATTAAGTTTTGTTCTGTGGTTATAAGCCAGCTACATTAGAAACTGGATCAAGCTGCTGCACAAGACACTGAGGATTTCTACGCCATGCTGACTTTCAAAGTTGAAGGAGTAGGAGATGTGGAGTCTCGTGGATGCATGAGACCAATGGGCTCTCGGTCTAGGTTACGGTTTGGGCTAGTTAATTCTATTTCGTCATAGGTTGTTTTTGGTCAGGCCCCATCCTTTTGGTTTTTTCTATCATTGCAAAATATTTTATTTCATTCAACTCCTGAGATGGCTTGACCTGGAGTTAAGCGGTGGTATTCATGTAAGGGGCCCATCCTACAATGATGCGTAGCTCTCCCGTGCATTCGAGAAAGCAATTACAGCTTCTGGATGGCAGTAAACTAACACAGGCTGCCGAAGGCCATAAATAGGCTTATGCAACTTGCAAACATAATCAGGAGTAATACAATAGAACGTGCCTTGAATGCAGAGAATCTACGTACCGGGATTTCATACACCACCTGCTTTTGACATATCTATCGTATCCTTATTTGGGTACCATGGTTCGATTATTTTCTATATACAATTTTTTGAGGATCTTAATATTATATATACATGGTGCTTCATATGGCTCATTCTCAGTCCCATACAAACAAAATTTGTTTGGTGAGAGATAGGCACCAGTAATTTTTTGCTACATGCAAAAGCAGTGCATGTGTACGAGGACTGCCCCCTTTCGCTGCTTCTGTACATAGTAGTAGGACATGTCATTATGTGGGCACAATCATAGGCACCACTGAATATCAAGTGCCAACCGAGGTCCTGTGATCCTCCCATATGCGTGCCTCCCACATCCAGGCTCTAACTCGTTATTTCAAAACCGGTTTGTAACCGGTCTCTTGTGGTACAAGTCTGGTTGTAGGTCTACTCTTTCAATTGTTGTTTGTTCCTCGGGCACTCATAGACACATCTTTAATTGAGATACATGGAATACATTGTGGACTTCTAATTACGATATTCCTTTGTCCGCAGCCAGCAAAAAATATGAAATTTCAGAATTTTCGTAAATTTTTGCTGGGGTTGATGCTTAAATAAGACAAACATGATAGCAGCACCACAAGACACTATATCTCCAAAGTTTCATTATTTTGATTGAACAGAGAAGAACTATCACACCCATAATACCTGAAAGAATACTCTGGTTTCTATGACTGCACACACACAACTAAGACTACCAACTGATAGTATGTATCAAATAGGACTATAGCGAAGCTAAAAGACATATACGACTACGATACATCAGTAGGGATCAGCCCCTGATCCCTCTTAGTTTCTTCAAAAAAAAGACATATACGGCTACGATACATCAGGTGTTGGATATGATGAGGACAAAGCTCAAGCACTGGTTGAGCTTTATATCAACCCGGTCAAACCCAACCAGTGCTCAATCATTTCAGCTAAATTGGCAATTACCTCTAGTTACAAATTAGTTTCAACCGGGACAGACTCAATGAGTTTCAACTGAATCAAACTCTAATGAACTCCTATGGTAATGGCAGTTGACTGCAACTACTTCCAAGTTTCAACTGGTTGAAACTGGCCTCTACTAAATCAATCCCAAACTAAGTCGCCTTTGACTTGTTGATCGCAAATAATTAGTACAGGCTCAAACTCAAAGTCACACTCTCATTGAAATCCAGACACCAAGCTATTGCAACTGGTCTGAATTGAACCTCTGAACTGAATAGGCATCAGTTCAAGCAGCTGCGACCAGTTTCAACTGGGTTCAGGCGCCTACTGACAAAGCCAAAACTGGGTTCCAACTAAGCTCAACCGATAACAGTAACCTACTTCCAATAAATTTAGACAGATAAAACAGCCAAGGCCATGGTTTTCAGTCGACCGTGAACACTCTGTGCCCGTGTCCTGACTCGTGGCACAAACCGTGACTTATGCCTGTTAAGCTATCTGATGTCCCCATATCCATGCGCCCTCAAAACAAATGCCTTCACTCAGACTTTTTTATTGTCATGTGGAGTAAATTATTCAGTGATCGATGCATATATGCACCATTCAATTTGATTGAAGAAAATGAACACAAGGTTATTAGTCTATGGACTCTGTGTGATACGAACTGTATTAAAGGATTTTGACACCAAACCATTTTGCATGATCAGATGAAGTCATGACTGCATAGCAAGAGAATAGTGTGTTTCTCTACAGACTAGGCGAAATCATTTATTTTCCAGGTGCCCCAGAACTATGATATATAATCAAAACCTGATATACACTTGAAGATAACATAGCATAGCCACACCACCGACCTGGGTCATATCTCCATTTTGTTTTATGTGTATGAGAAAAATCAGAATATTTGGCAGTGGGGAGAAAAAAAATAGGGAATAGGAATCAGAGACATCAGGAACCCAAATAAAGGAACTTGAGATTAGTAACCCAAATAGAGCCACATGCCAGGAATTAAACATAAGGCTTGAGAGCACCACGGTGGGGCAGCACCACAAATCCCCTAATTTAGATTATTTTACATTTGTGTATTCTCAATATGTGTACATTCCGAGGACACAGGAAACACCCAAGTAGCCACTCTAGTTTTGGATAGGTTTGGAGTCAGTGGACAGTGATTCTCTCACGCTTGAGACTCAGTTAAGCTTGTCACTTTTCAGCGAATCAATGTCATGGGCATCACCTTTAGCATGTTATTGTCACCACTATTTAGCTGTTTCTAGAGAGTGGAGTAGCAACTACCAAAGCTCATTGTGGTGACGATCTAATATTCAGAAGCCAAGTGCAGTTATTTAGAGATATTTAGATGAGTGCTTAGTGGTCTAGTGGAAGAAATTGGCTATTTATTTCTTAGACAGCCAGTTTGATCAATAAGTATGTATTTGGAGTTGGAGGTGTTGAGAGCAGAAGACAACGAGGACTGGAACACGGTACAGGTTCCTCAATATACACAAGTTGGATAACGAATTTCTCTGAATTGAGATTCATATGAGTGGTTACAACGCATGCATCACTGCATCATTACCAACAATTAGATACTAGAACACCGTGACTCCTCATTCTACTAATGTAAAATTGTCTTTAATTATTTATACATTTTGCAAACCCATGGACATATATTTAGTGGGTAAAGGGGAGGAAAGATGGCAGTATAAATTGGTGATATTAGCTACTTACAATAACATCTACTACAAATAGGAGGCTTCATGAACACAAAGTAAACTGTAGCAGCTTGAGCCCGAGGCCGCACCGTATATCCACAATGGTGAGAAGCTTCATTTTCTTCTACCTTTCAGAGTGTACACCGTCCAATGGTGCGTCAGAATATTTATTGAGCACTTAGGGTGTCCGTTTATTTCTGTTTGCATAGTATATGATTATGACTTTAGCTTGTGCGTGTTCGCTGCTGGAGTAAGCCCATTCACCCTGTAATGGGTCGTCTTTAGCCTGTGCAAAGCATGGTGTACCATAACATACATGGTGGAACACACAGAGTGTTTGTTGCTCGAGGTATCCTCTGTTGTAATCAGCGATGATTAAACGATGATGTAAACAAGATCGAACCACAGAGACACACAATATTTAACGTGAAAACCCTCCCAATGCGGGAGAGTAAAAAACCACGAGCACTAGCTAGCAAACACTCTTCACTATTATCAAGAGTCGGGTTACAACGCTGATGCGGCTACTTACAAGAGAATGAGATGAATCCGCTTTGCTCCGGCCCGGCCTTCGGCTTCTACGGGTCTCCTCTCCGCTCCGTCAGAAGGCCAGCCCATATAGAATTTGGAACATATTCAACATGCTCATCGTCTACCATAAAGAGTAAATCTGTCTTTCCCACTTCCACCAAAAGTTGCTAACGTGGCCATGTGGTAGCATGGTCAACTGTGTCACTGGCCTATTAGTGATGTATATCTATAGATTGCAACTGAAAATAATGTGCACAAAATGGGAAGATGAAAAATGGCTACATACATGAGCAACTGGGAGCTGGAACTGGCTTCGAACTAGTCAAATAGAGCAAAAGAAAAATGGTTCCTGGCAGCTCCTCCCATGCTCATTCTTGAGCTGAAAGTGGAAGTTTACAAAATTCAAGTCTCCAAATTGTTTAGATATTTATTACGTTTAGTGAGTTTCTCGAATCCCGTGGAGGAAGTAGAAGGCTGCACCCCAATAATCGCTGCTATTAGCAACTAAGTATTTAGTTGATCATTCTCTGATATGTAGAATGAAGTCAAATATGCATGTGGAGTCCCTTGAACAATTGTCCTCTTCTATCCATTCATGAAAAGTTAGGAGAAATCATCTCGCAGAAACAATATTTTGTCAATGTGATTCTTATTTTAAAAAGGGCTTAGTTATTTTGGTGGAGCTACAGGATTCTGGGTATTCAATTTGGTGATCTGGATCCGCCCTATCGATCATTCATATATGAGTAGAGAGAGATGGGGAGCAGTGTACATATATATACATACAACCCATTTTCTTACGGTCTGATTATGTTTGTATGGTTGCTTGCTCTGTAGCTCACTCAGTTCTTCATTAATTGCCTATTAAAGAGAGATGTAGGCCGGTTCCCTACCGTAGGAAGTAGCAGAGACACGCATCGTCTACTTCATTGTTCTCTTATATATACATAGGCTGGGCACTTCATGGCTTATTCCCGGCACGGTACCAACACAATTCGTTTTGGTGATAACAGACATATATGAAAAAGCAGTAAGATCTATTTGGAATGGGAGACAGCCGGAACAAGAAACGAAGAGGGTGGAAAGAAGCACGATTGAAGATGCAAAAAAGCTGAACACAAGGAGGAGCGTGCACCCCAGATTCTCATCAAGTTGCTCTCCATTTCTGGTGGCTAGCAGGCTTATATAGCTTTGGTGGCATAGCAGAAGGGACATTGCCGATAGACCTAGGCATTGACAACGCATGCATCCGACATCAGTGCTGGTAGACGCAATAGGGGAAGTTCTAATGTGTTTGGCAGCGCAACCATATATTAATTAAACTGATTTCACGTGACAGAAATGTAGATATGTTATTGAAATATGGATGGCCTCATGACAGAAATGTTACATCTCGTTTAGTGAGTTCAAAAAAAGTTTTAAGAGTTTTCTTTCCTTTAGGTAACTCTCTACATCTTTTCCAAATTTATCGTTGGTAAACATAAAGGCACTTAAATCATATCAAGCTCTATGGTTTAAAGACAAATTTTATCTACAGACGTACATATTTTTCTCCGAAAATATATTTTGTATTAATAGTATGTAGTATGCGCATCTTATATTATCCTATCTTGTGTGCTTTCAAAAACTCGCCATGTGGGCCCATTAATTTGTTTGCAGAGCATGGGCAAATGTTCAGCTGTGCTCGTAGATTCCAATGATCTAGTCACGGCTGCAGTAATATCGTAATAATTCGTTCTTCCTTGCTTTGTGGGTACCTTCATATCAACGATTAGTATGTTTTATTGCATTAGGGTGTGTTCGTTTCATCCTCTATCCACGGTGAGATTAGGCCAGTCTCAATGGAGAGTTTCACCTCCCGGTTTCCAAGATGTGAAATTTTGGCATGAAATAGGCATATCCCTCAATGCACAGTTTCATTGCACAGTTTCATATGCTTAATGGTCCCACAACGTCTCTCTCATTGCATAGTTTAATTGCATAGTTCCATGATGAAACACTATTTGTGTCTCAATGGGGGTTTCACACCGTTTCCAATGCATGTGAAACAGTGCCCAAAGGTTTCACCATGGTGAAACTTTTTCCTTCTCTCTCCTAGGAGTTTCATGCAAAAAGTGAAATTTTGATGATGTGGCACTGTATTTAATGTGCATGAAACACTCATGAAACTCCCACTGAGACTGGCCTTAGAGAGGATTAGTGGGGATTGAGTGGGATTTTAAATTGTAGGGGATTAAATATCCTCGTCAATCCTCTTCAACCCGCATGGTTTGAAGGTAAAACGAACAATGAAAATAACATCTTTAAGAGTCTAGAAGAAAACAAAAATCCAAGAGGTCCGAGAAAATCTGTTCATGCATGCATGTACGTTACTTTAGTTCTTGTATTTCCCTCGGTAACATACATGGGGTTGTCATCTGTATCCATTTCAGGCCCACTAAACTGCCAACATATATGGGGTCTATGTCCATCATCATAAATGCATACACACGCGACCTACACGTCCATAGAGTTCCGTTGTATGAATCGTGTCAAGGAGAAGGCCGGAGGCACTTGTGCTCAGTGTCGAGAGAGGCAAGATTGAAAACATCAAAGATCCATAGTGAGCCAACCGAGGGTGATGGCTCTCGAGTCTCAATTATATGTAATACGTGTAGTCCGGCAGTGAATGTACAGCTGAGGTGCCAACCACTCAAGGCCGTATGTCACACAAAAAGGCAGTTGCTCTTCAGCTAAATATAGTACATCATATTAATGTCCAGTAGGGCTGTACACATACCTCCTCATCCGTGTTGATATATAAAATGGAGCTTCATTGAGCTTCTAGTGCTTCAATTGCTTACTATACATGCAGTTTACTCCCTCGTCCTTTCTCATATGTGAAGTGCAATGAGAAACACTATGCTGCGTGGACCATGCCACAAATACATAGAAATGGGATGTGCCAGGAGTTTGATCTCTACTGCGGTGTTCATACAATGCTCTAATAGCTTCTCGGGTTCAACCATAGGAGTACTTTGATGCCAAATCATTACAGGTCTGACTAGATCCAAGATGAAAATGAGGCGCTTCCAAGGATAAGTAACTACCTGGTTTTGGCTTTATCTTGGGCCTCGTAAATATTAACTGGAGGCCCTCCTCTGAAATGGAGGTATTTTTGGAGGCAGGGCCGCTTATAAGTCACACATTGGTTAATACAATTTAGGAGGTAGCTATATCTTAACCATCTCAATAAATCGATTTTTCGAGATGGTTGATTGTGATTGCCTCAGTTAATAAAAATGATCGCCTCGACTAATCCTAGTAGTGCCAAGGTAGTGGAAATGCCCACCCGCCTCCAATGCCCCATTCCTAAACGTTTTTCGTAAGTTTTTTTGTAGTATTCGATGGAGGGGATGGATCGAGCGTTGATAATGAATAGGAGACATCAGGACCGTAAACTAAACTGTGGTACACTACTACAGAATTAATTTTACGAGGCACTGGAAAAAGATTTTCCGTGGCGGGCATTTACAAAACCGCCACGGTTAATGCCTTGATTTACTGTGGCGGGCATTTTTTAATTAACCGTGACGGGCAAAATGTCCGCCACGGTAAATCGATTAACCGTGGCGGTTTTTATAACTGGTCCGCCACGGAAAATCAGGCCCAACCCGCTAGCCCAACAGGCCCATTTTAAAGAACTTCATATATATACGGGGCTAGGGTTTCTAACTCACCTCACCTCCCCTCCTCTTCAGCCCCTCCCGATCCGGCAGCCCGGCTCCCCATCTCTCGAGCTCCGGCCCCTCCCCTCTCCCCCCCCTCCACGGCGCACCTCCCCTCCCCTCCCCTCCCGGGGCACCTCCCTTCCCTCCCGGCGGCCCTCCCCTTCCACTCCCAAGGCGGCGGCGTCTCATGGCCTACGGCAGCGGCGGGCGGGCTCCGGCGAAGCTGGATCCGGCGGCGGCGGGCTCGGCGAAGCTGGATCCCGGCGCGCTACGGGCGGCTACCCCGGGTCCCGGCGATGGGCGGCGGCTACCCCGGGTCCCGACGGGGCGCATGGCGGTTCCCCTCTCGTCCGGCGACGCCGGCGGCTCCCCGGTCCCGACGGGCGCGCGGCGGTTCCCCCATCCCCCGGCTTGGCGGGCGGCTTCGGGTCCCGACGGCGAGCACTGGGCGGATCCACGCGGTGGTCGCGAGCTCGAGGCGGATCCATGCCGCGGGCGGCGAGTTCGAGCGGATCCACCGCGGTGGCGGTGGATCCCGACCCGGCGGCGGATCCGGCTCGGCGCCGCCGGATCCACCCTAACCACGGTGGGCCGGACGCCGACGGGCGCGGCTGGGCGACGCCGGCGTCGGCGGCGGTCGAAACCCTTAACGGGCCGGCAGCCAGATGCTGGGCCCGTTAGGTTTCGATGATTTTTTTTTTTTTATTTTTTTATTCATTAAGCTGTGGCGGGCATTTTGTCCGCCCCGCGAAAATCGCGCGATTTTCCGTGACCCTCCGTCCGTGGCGGACAAAATGCCCGCCACGGTTAATCTTTTTTGTCCGCCACGGATAATCTTTTATGTAGTAGTGGTAGCTCGATCCAGAGCCTACACCGTAGATCCACAATGGTGAGGGGCATTGTTTTGTTCTGCCTTTCAGGGTGTATGTTGTCCAATGGTGCGTCAGAATATTTATTGAGCACTTAGGGTGTCTGTTTATATTTCACTTTGCTTAGAGTACATGATTACGGCTTCCGCTTCTGCGTTTTTGTAGCTCGAGGTATGCCATTCACCCTGTAATTGATCTTTAGCCTGTGCAAAGCACCGTGTACCGTGAGGTGCAGGATGGCACATACATGGTGAAGAGGAATGTCGCACTAAGAAGAAAACTGAACTCTGTGCTTCTGCCAATCGATTTATACGGGTTTTATGCTTGGCGATTGCCATAAGTAGTTATTGGTCACTTTCGTAAGCAATGTCACTTATCGCCCACCATAAACGAAATTAATCTATCTTTCCCACTTGCACCAAAAGTTACACACATGGCAATGTGGCAATATTGTCAATTGTGTCACTGGCCAATGTGTTACGTATATCTACAGACACTACTACATTAAAGATTTACCGAAGCTTTTTTTTAAAAAAATATCCGTAGTGGTTTTTGGAACGCCACGCTTCGGCGGCGGTTCCAAAAACCGCCACTATCAATCCCAAAAAAAAAAATCAAGACCCTAACCCTAATGGGCTCGCTGCCGCCAGAGATCTAGGCCCATTAGGGTTTGGGTTTTGAGGTAGAGCCGCCCACGCGCCTCCATGCCTCGCCGCCGGGGGAGAGGAGCTTCGGGCGCCCGTGGCGCACGCGCAGATCCGGCCGCTAAGCGCTGGATCGCCCGCTGACCTTAGTGGGATGCCGATCGAGGTCAAGGACATTGGATCGGGGTCAGGAACACCAGATCCCCGCCGATCCATGGCTCCCCGCATGCCCTTGAACCACCGCAGCGCCGCCGGACGTTGCGCCCGCCCAGCCTGCGTGCCCGTCGGGGACGGAGTTGGGGTCGGGAAGGGGGCTGTGCGCCATCGAGGAAGAGAGTTGGGGACGGGGAAGACGAGAGTTGTAGTTAGGCGAACATTGGCGACAGGGGGAGAACTGGCGAACACCCCTACTCAAAACAAGCTGGTCTTGTGGGGAAAAAAATACCTTTGTAGGGGCGGGTCAAAACAAACAAAACCCCTACTCAAAAAAAGTGAGGCATTCTTATAGTGACTCTTTGTAGTAGTGGTTTAGTTGCAGGTCCTAGTGAATGTTTATAGAGTTCCAGCAATCTGTACTGAAGGTACATTCAAAAAACAAATGGAAACTAGTTTCCTCGCAGTTTTGATCAGACATGACACAACAGTAATCATCTAGATGAATGTTCTTTCTCTTCAGCAAGTTTCTGGTGTTTAAGCTTCAGGTTTGCTTATTCCAAGTAATAGCAGATAGAGCATGTGTCGTTGTTGGTATCCCTATTTTTCGAAATACGTATTGTGCCGCAGTTGGTAACCACCACATAAATCACTTGTCCGCGGGTAATTTGTATTCAATGAGATGATGTGGAACTTCCCTGTCATCATTTCATATATAAGTAGAGAGATGGGGAGCATTGCACATATATACATCCCATTTTCTTACGTTCTGATTATGCTTGTATGGTTGCTTGCTCTCTAGCTCACTCATATCTTCATTGATTGCCAATTAAAGAGAGATCAAGGGTCCCTGTACAGTAGAAAGCAGAGACACATATCGCCTACTTCATTGTTCTCTTATAATAATATGCCAACTCAATTCATTTTGATGATAACAGACACTTATTTTGGCAACATGGAAAAGCAGTAAGATCTATTTGGAATGAGAGGCACCCGGAACAAGCAGAAATGAACAGAGTGGAAAGAAGCACCATGGAAGATGCGCAGAAGCTCAACATAAGGAGGAGCGTGCACGGACAGCAGATCTCATGGTAACAGCAGGGTTTACACATGATTGTGTTCACTGGTGGCGAGCAGGGACATGTCAAGCTTTGGTGGCATAGGTGCAGGGGCATGTCAAGCAGTGGCGAGCAGGGGAATTGAGGACGCATGCATGCCACATCAGTGTAACTAACAAATGTGTGCGCACTGCATGGAATTTTCTCAACGTAATACTCCATCCGTCATTGCTAGAAACTGGAATACAATTTGTCTGAAAAATTTTCTTTTGTTATTTTTGGAGACAACAGAAAGAATATAAATTTTCTTTCTTGGTTATAAACAAACACATAAAGACAACAGAAAAAAATATAAATTTTCTAGTAATGCAGAGAAAAACAAGGACTCAACATAGCTGCTCAGTGCTGTTCACTAGTCATAGGGAAAGGTTCTTTACTCATTTGAAAAGTGATTTAAGTCCAATAAATTCAATTAAACCACAACAACCACGTTGCTGACATTATAGCACACACATGTTAAATTGGAAACTTTATTTGTGGAATGGACGATGCAATATAGAGTTAGGAGGGGCTTTCACAGGAAATAGAGATATATTTACCTTAACTTGAATTTGAGTGTTAACTCGAGTTCAAGATTCACTACTTTCTAGTTGCTTTAGAAAAATCAAAGTAACTTTAAATTCAAAAGCTTCTAAGCCCCTTCTAAGCCTGCTGCAGTTGGCTTCTTCTCCCTCTCCTGAGACCTCCTTGTTTCCGACTAGCTCCTCGTCGGAAACCTAGGCAACTTCTTCTCACACTTTGGCGAGGGCACGTGTGGGACAGGCGCAGGCAGGAGGAAGAGAGGCGTCAGAGCAAGGAGAACGACGCGGGGAGGAGGCACGTGTGAGGAGGGCGATGCGATAAGTGCTCCCATCGTGCAACCCGTTGCTTATTAGAGTTTGTGAAATACTAGACATTATGCAGCCAAAAAATGACTTTAGTTTTTGAATAGCTGGCCCAGAAATCCTGGGCCTGCTACTGAAAGCCGTATTCCCTTCAAGTCTGGGTTGGTGGACTGGTATACGTAGCCTGTGTCTACACGCAGTTGGTGAATCAAAGTTCTCGAATTAAGGAGGGTAATACGGCGCAGTCATATATATATCCCCACTTTCTAGCTCTATCATATATGTATGGCATTTCAGGGCTCTTACACAACTCTGTAGAAATAGAAGTCATTTCGTGAGGGAGAGCTGATAAAGATGAAGTAGTGACACAGGGCACTGCGCTTAGCTATTTGGACAAACTATATATATAAGATCTATATTTGGAATCGGAGACACTGGGAACACATTATAAAGCTGAAGAAATCAAACCTCAATGTGCATGGCGAGGAGCCTGCATTGCAGATACGCTAGAAGGAGAGCTATCAGATATCCTTGCGCTCCAGGTGTTCCTGAAACAGCAGTGCTCCGGGTGTTCTGATGTGTTCATCGGGAGCGGAGGATGAGGGCCCACATCAGCGTGAGGACTGCAGGAGGATTTGGCCAGAGCTAGCATGCCGGAGATCATGGTCACATACCGTCATTCAGCACACGCATGTCGTCTGCACGTGGACACTGTCCCATCACCACTCGACTTTTCCGCCATGGGGTGTTCTTTGGCTCTGGATAGAGATTCTGTTGTTGAGGAAAGAAGCTTAGTTGGAAACAATGGAAGATTCGAAACTACTACCGATTTAATTTCTTTCTTTTTTCATGGTATGATTTTCAAGAAAACATATATTTCTCACACTGGAGACGAATTACTGGATCGTGGTGTACTTATAATTTTCAAGACATATTACTGGATATCTCAATGATGGACTAGACAGCAGCTGGCTACTTAATGATGTGATTTTAAGGAAACATACTGGATATCACAATCCAAGGCCCGTTAAAATATACAATGCAACACAATTCCGTCAGCAATGCATCTTCCATCGTAAACAAATACAATGCTACAAATCCCAAGGAAGCAATCCGCGGGGTATAGTTTCTCTATTTTGTAACCCCATGAACATTTATTTGGTGAGTTAAGGGAAGAAAATATTGGAGTGTATAGAAGAAACACGTAGTAGTTATAGTATTTATTTTTTAAAAGATGTTTAAGTACTGCTTGTTAGTTTGTTACTTATCTAAGCCTTCCAGCTGCTAACTTGTTTGCCATGGGTGGGCTATATATAAAAAAACTCTATGCACATTGAAATATTTATGGCCAAGTTGGATTGAGATGTTTATTTTTTTAATTCATCATCGTAGTCATTTGTGGTAAAACCCATGTCTCTGATAATATGAGATATGAGTGTAGCCAAAATGTGTCTCTGGTGACTGACATCGGATACACTGTAGGCAAACTCATATCTCTGCTGACTCACGGCAAAGATGGGTGTTGGCTATGCCTTCCTCTGTGTCTCTGGTGTGGTCACGGATGCACACATTCCTCGTCTGCGATGAAGTTCAGGCACATGTCGCCCTTGATTGGAGAATCTAGCATACTAACTGGCGGTTACAAGCCTCCCGCAACCTCATAGTGTGTCAAGCTTGTTTCTCAGTAGAAGTTGTTAGGGATAATTGCCACTGTCTAGGTTGATTTTTTTCTTGTACCTGTCGTCTCTCTCTCAATTGCCTCAGCGCTTCTCTGCACACAACACTATCGATAGCCGCAACCTCTTGTATCAAACCACTTGCTGCTAGCCCACAAAGGCCAAGTGCTAGCCAAGGCTGTTGCCAAGCTTTTGCGTTTACATTCAAACAGATCCCACAATTGTTTATATGTTTTTTTTTAGCCAAAGGGGTATGGTGATTCCTGAATGAATAGAAGATTGCAACCTTTTTCTATCCTTACATTTGTTCTATCCTTACTTTTATACCTCAGTTCTAAAGTGAATAACCAAGTTAAATATATGCAAAGGGTACTACGAACAGTTGTCCTCTTTCGTACCTCCATCACTTCCCCAAAACATGAGACAATCTATTTTCAAAGGAGCTAGTGCCGAACTAATTTTTAAAGGAGCAAGAACCCTACCAAACTTTCCTTTAACTTATTAACTAGATAGACATAGAGTAGGTGGTGCATGCTGTTGGAAGTTTGGTGGTGCATCACTACAGGAGGCGCCACCTTTGCCGAGTGCGGGACGCACTCGGCAAATGCTGAAAAGCACGGCGAAGGCTTCGCCGAAGTGCAGCACTCGGGCGACCCGCTTTCGGCGAAGATTGACTCGGGCGGCCATCTTCGCCGAGTGCCAACCAAAAAGCCGGCGCGAGTTCGCCCGAGTGCCGTGCCAGCACTCGGCGAACCCGGCGTCGACCGATTACAAATGGGGCGGCCCTTTGCCGAAAGTGCCAAACGTCCGGCACTCGGCAAAGATTTGAATATTTTTAAATCTTTGCCGAGTGCCGCACTGTGGCACTCGGCAAAGTCTTTATTTTAAAAAAAACCGCCTTTGCCGAAGGTGCGCTGCTGGTGGCACTTTCGGCAAAGTTATGGGTCATTTTGCCGAGTGCCACCTTTGGCACTCGGCAAATCTGCCATTTGTCGGGTTACCGGCTTTGCCGAGTGCCGCACTCGGCAAAGCTGGGAATTTAATTTTTTTTTTTGTTTTCTATTGATTCACAGCCTCCATCAACACATACATATACCATAAACATTCATATATATATCATAGACCACATATTTCACCAATTCACATATATAATCCACACAATTCACAAATCCACATATATAATCCACAATTATCACAAATTCACACATATAGTCCAAGCATCGAAACGAAATGCAACATGTCCAACATCCGAACGAAATTAAACATGTCCAACATCCAAACAAAGCGTAACATGTCCAACATCCAAACTACATCCATCAGATACCATCACCACGACCACCTCAACCTGACGGCCCCGAACCGTGGCCTCCCCAGTGGGTGCGAAGAGCCCTCACCTTGCCCCCGATACCACACGCCGTGCCGCGGCGCCGATCGGAACGACCACCCCGTGGCGTGGAGGCGTGTGGAAGCTCGTAGTGTAGTGGCGCCGCCGAGGAGGAACGCCACCGGCCACGTGTACTCGTGCACGGGCCGACCGGATAGGCTGGATGGGGTGGAGAAGGGCCACCTGGAGGAGTCGGGTTCGAACCCGCCGACTGTGGCTGCACAAGTGTGAGGCGATCTCATTAGTACCTGCAGGTGAGCCGCACATGCCAAATAAATGAACAACAACATATACTCACCGGAGTCTGGTCAGGAGGAGGAACGGGAAACGGGGGTGGAGCGAACAGCGAGGGAGGCAACGGAGGCAGGGGTCACACCCGGATGGAGGCCCCGGAAGTAGCTCGCGACGCCCTGTACTGGCGCACCGAGTGCCGCGTGAGTGCCTCCAACTCCCGCCGATGAGCCTCGTCGCCGGGCCGCTGCCGGCCTCAAACTCTTCCGCTGGGCCTTTTGCCCGGCCTCCGGCCGCCATCCGGGCCTCCGCAATATTACAACCGTAACATTGAAACAATGCATAGGTAGCGAAAATTTGTAAAACCAGTGAAGCGGCCGATGAAACTGGTTACCCGCATCGCCCGCATGGAGCTCGACCGCCGAGGTGCTATGGGGATGTCGGTGGAGGTTGTGCTCCTTGAGCGAATCACCCTCACCGTCAACGCAGGACGGGTCGATCGCGCGTTGGCCATCCAGCACGCCGCCGCCTTTGCTTCCCTCCTCCCAACCTCATCACCAGGTCGCGGTCCGTGGGCGCGGTGGTCGGATCGTGAGTCCCTCCCCATAACGCCGCTGGGCCCCCGGGCGCATCGGGTAAGCTTGGGGTGGACGCCGGCGTTGCCTCGGACGCCTCGGGCCCCTTCGCCGGTCAGACGTTGGTCGGCCGGCCGCCCCGCCGCGTGAGTCAAGGCCCACCCCCGTACTCGCCGATCTCCCGGTTTCCATGCGTCGACCGCAAGGAGAACACAGAGATGGTTAGAAGTGAAGAGATTTGAGCGCTTGAATAAAAATATCAACACAATCGTACTCCATCTATCCATATACAGGGAGGGGCACGCTGCCTTGGTGGTGTGGAGCCTTGCATCTCCCGGCGACACCTCCGACGGAGTCTCTTGTACGCCGCACGCCTCGCCCAAGAGCCACTTGTCCACAATGGCCTCCCAAAGAGTCCGTGTACTTGCCGCACCACCTCGGACACATCCGCATGACATAGCGAGAGGATTAATGGAAGTCCGCTTTATTTTTTTTATTGAAGAAATCTGAATAAATGCGTTCTACGAACCTGGATGTACTGCTCTTCCGGTGAGGTCGGTCTCCCTCCGAGCATCATCTCCCTTGCTTCGTTCTTCTTCACCACCTTGCCAAGCACGCCGGGCGTTGTAGGAGGTGATGCAAGAAACACGCGCCTCGTGGTACAGGTCCTTGAGTCGATTCTCGGCGGACCTCATCCCGCACTCTAGCGGCCTCCTCCTCCTTCCCGCCGCACGTGAAGTAGTTCCCGCATACAGAAAACATGTATCATTCAATTATTTAAGAAACTTAGTATTCAAACGACGTGAAGTAATCCCGCATACACACTCACCCAAAAGTCCGTCTTGATCTTCCCGGCAAGTTCGCCCCCCGTCCACAGCGCACGAAGTCGCCCCACGACCGGGAACCTCCCTCCCGTTGTTCCCGAGGTCCACCGGGCCAGGGTAGTTCTCTCTAATCAGCCAGCTCGATGCCATTGATATGGCGCGCACCGCCCCCCTCCGCTTACAATCTTCCGATTCATCGCACGAGGCATTAAGACAAATTGTTAGTTTGAAGTTCGATTTTCAACATGTCATATGAAGAAGTAGTGAAAATATCAATGGCTACTTACTTTTCACCGTTGGTCGAATCACGGGCGGCGGTGAAAAGGGATCGGCCCTCGTGGGAGGGGCTCGAGGCCCCGCTGGTAGACCTTGGCGGCACTCGAGGAGGACGTGTGGACAGGTGTCTCTTCGGCACCGAGTCCGAAGTTCGGGCGGTGTGGCCCGACGACGGCCCGGCTGGCCCGACGCTGGCCCCGGCTGGTCCGACGACGACACAAAGTCAAGCCTCCTCGTGGACGGACGACGCCGCCGGCGCCGCCGACGCTCCACCGTCGAGGGGCTGCTCGTCGGCCTCCTCCTCGTCGGCCTCCTCCTCGTCGGCACGGGAGAGGGTGAGGGGGTCTCGCGTAGCGGATTTGGACCCCCCCGCCGACGTTGCCGCCTTCCGCCTGGCATTTTGTCGAGTCCCCGCAAAAACAAATAGTAAACCAATTAGTATTGCAAAATGAACGAAATATAATTGAAAGGTAACAATAATAACAAAATAGTATTACATGATTTAGAAATTATCTCCCGAATGCCTAAGGCTGGGATGTAGTCATCACTATCGCTACCACTATTGTAATCATCAATGTCACCATCCTCATCATCTGTATCGCCCTCGGCATGTGCACGCCCTCCACAACTCTTTTCGCTCAAGCCTCCATCGCTCAAGAATTTGCGGTGTCCTTAGCATCCCGCACCTCATCACCCTCGCCGTCATCGATGGCGTTGTCTACTTCCATGCCCATCGCTGAAAGAATGTCTATCTCCAAACGTCCTTCTAGCCCCTCAAGGTTGATAGAACTCTTCGGTGTTTGGGTCGGGGTTGTAATCATCATCGTTCGAACAGCGCTTTTACCGCGGGCGGCGATACTGGTGCACAAGGTACCAACCCGCAAGGTCCTCGTCTTTTGGCACGCCCATGGAGGTAATATACTTGTGTGGCGTGTATATTAGCCACAATATAGACATCCTCTCCTCCATATACGGAATCCTGTCGAATTTCGACTTGCCCAATCGTAGGGTCCACTTTCGTGTCATCGGGATCGAACCAATGGCATTTGAATACCACTAGCTTGAGCTCTTTAGGACCCCCGAAGTTGAGCTCATATATTTCTTCGACTATGCCGTAATAGTCCTTCTTATCCATGCCGGGCGTACGAACTCCGGTGCACGTTGTTTTGCGGTTGGGGCGACTATCCTCGTAGCTTCTCGTGCGAAACCGATAGCCATTCACATCATAAACGGTGAACGAGTTGACCCTACGGGGGAAGCCATTGCCCACCTGTTTTAAATCTTCACACATTTCGCATGCGTGCGGGCCTGCAAGGTGAGGCCATGTAGATCGTTACATTATATGTTACTAGGACCAAAGTCAGAACGAGGTTAGTTGGATGGTACCTTTGAGCAGAACCAGGAAATAAAATCAGGCTGCCCATTTTTTAGAAGATTGTCTTCTTGTTGCAAGGTAGGAGTCCCATTCCCTCTCCAGTGTTGACCAATAAATTCCCTGGAAAAAACAAGGCCAGAGGTTTAGGGTCGATAGGTGGAGGATAGTGACGGCATATGGAACAAGCTCATTGAGAACTTATCGCGATAAGGAGCAAGTTTCGTCCAAGGTTCAACAACACATAAAGCATGATATTGCGCCACTCATCAAAGGACAGTGCTTGTGGGTAGGTGCACTTCCTCTTCCAACTTGCCCTCTCGAAAAGGCCGAGGTTCGATGAACTCTCTTCGGCGTTGTAACGAGGGGTAGGATTGTGGACGCTGGGAAGTTTCTCAAGATAGTACGCCTGTGTGAAGGTCGACACCTCCTCCGTAATGTATGCCTCTCGCCACGGAAGGCTCAACTTTGGCTTTATTCCTGCATTTTCTCCGAAGTACCTTGAGAGCCCTCTCGATTGATAGCACCAACGAAACGCAGCCCCCCCAACCGTGCCTCGCCGGGCAGGTGCAAAATCAGCCGTGATCGACAGAAGAAGCCGGTGGAAATATCATCTCCAATTTTGCGCACCAACACAAAGACGCTCCGATCAGCAATCGCATCCCGAGATAACTCCTTAACACAAAGTCGGGCGGAAGAAAAAGCTCAACTCGCCAGATCGCGCCCACGCCTGGCTCGGGAGGTATCCCCGAGTCATCGCAGAAGGATCCGCTCAATCCATATGTGAAAGTCATGACTCTTCATCCCTAAGACTTTCATAGTCTCGCAAAGTTCACTCCCCTACTCGGGTTCGCCGCAGATACCCATCGTGGAACGATAACGTCTTCATCCATCGTAGTACTTCCTTCCTATCGGTCCTTTTGATGATGTAATCGGCCGGGCCCTTTTTCCATCTCCTCCCAGGGCTAGGGGTCTCTATCACTAGCTTTGGTCTATCGCACAGCATCTCCATGTCAAGTCTAGCCTTAACGTTGTCTTTTGACTTTTGAAGGTCCATGGTTGTTGCGAAGAGTGCCTCGGAGATATTCTTTTCTGTGTGCATTACATCGATGTTGTGTGGAAGAAGAAGATCCTTGTAGTAGGGGAGATTAGTCAAGCCCGATATATAAGTCCACATGTGTGTGGTACCATATCCAACAAAACCACCTTTCTTTTCATCGATTTTCGCACCAACTAGCTCGGCAAGGACCTCTTCACCGGTCATAAACTTTGGGATGGGGTCGGTGACTTCAACGCCTTTCGTGAAGTGTTTTTTGTCTAGTCTGAATTCATGGTCCTCGGGCAGAAATTGACGATGTTTGTCAAACGAAGAAAACTTGCCACCCTTGAGAAGCCAGGTGAACTGCAAAGCTGCCTTGCATCTTGGGCAAGGGAACCTCCCATGAACACACCATGCGCTGAATATGCCATAAGCCGGGAAGTCATGCATTGAATATAGGTACCACACATGCATTGTAAAGTTTGTCTTTGTAGCTCTGGGCCGCACGTCCGCACCCCATTTTGACAAGCATCTTGCAATTCATCCCACACCGGGCCGCATGAACACACCCATATTGTTGCCCGGTACCCGGGTATTATCGGGCGTCAATAACAGGTGCTTCAAAGCTCAAACATGACACCGGGGGAAGATTGAGAGGGATCACGAACACGGGCCAACAAGTGTACGGGCCGCCGGTTGACCGCACGGGTTGAACCCATTCAAGGTTAACGCTTACGCCGTATTTCGAGCCTCCATAGCTTTTTCGGGATGCATATTATCGAAGTGCTTCCATGCATCACCATCCGATGGGTGTACCAACTTCTCAGGACTGTATCTTTTACCCTTCTTGTGCCATGTCATTTGTTTAGCGGACTCCTCTCGTCATGTACAGCCGTTGGAGCCTCGGCACGAAAGGAAGGTGTCGAGGACCATCTCGGGATCTTGGACTGTTTCTTCGTGCCATCACTATATTCTACCTCCACAAACCTAGAGGCTTTGCACTTTGGGACAAGGCGTTGCTTCGCTCGGGCCTCCCTAAATAGGACGCACCCCTTTGGACATGCATGGTACGACTCATAAGGCATCTTGAGTCCACGAAGAAGTCTCGTGACTCGTGACGTGTTCTTCGGCGGGGACGTGACCCTGGAAGCATTTTGCCAATAACTTGCAGCAGGTGTCGGCCGCCTCGACTAATGCTCAATTGCGACTTCAACGCTTATAAGGCGTGAAATGGCATCCGCCTTCGTAAGCATTGTCTTCTCGTGAAGGGCCCTGCTGTGCCGCCTCCATCATCTCAGAGAACGCCTTTTGCGGTTTCCTCGTGTTCCTCCTCCAATCCTCCATTGAACTCGTGCATCGTGAAAGTCTCGCCATCATGTCCGCCATCCCCGCATCTTGATCATACTCCGAGGAGGGGCCTCACCACGTCCTCCCTAATAAGATCGACTTCACCGTGGAAGATCCAAATGCTATAGTTTGGGGACGAATCCGTTGTTGTAAATATGCTTCCCCATTTCAATCTTCACTCGCTTTTTCTTGTTCTTACATTTGCTGCACGGACACGGCATCCGAATAGAACCCTTAGCAGCTGGGCCAAATGCATGCTCCAGGAAAGCATCGGTCCCCCTAACCCATTCAAGGCTCTTACTTGCGGCCCGTGTACATCCACTCACGGTTATCCATCCTTCGTCATACGCCCATGTCAGCTACCCACATAACCAAAGAATTCCATCTACACGGCGTTCCTACCATCTAATAGGTGAGGGATAGGTCCTAATCCCACCGAGGGATCGCGAGACAAGGTTAGCATCCATGCTTTCGAGGTCCGCGAAAGCCGAATTTCGACAAAGACCTCCTCGCTGTTCTCCCCGATACACGCCCCGGGCGGGAGAGTGTGTATCCGGAGAACAACGGGAGGTGTCGAAAAATCCGCCTCTGACGGACCCGAGCATGGATGCTAACCTTGTTCACGCATCCACGGGCTGTCCAAAAACGTGGACAATCCGAAACAGATACGGTCGCAGATATGCACATGCGCATACCAACGCCCCGTATCTCTTTCGGACGGGAGACGCCTAAACCGGGTCGCTATGTAAGACAACTACAAGGACGGACGGAGGTGATTCATACCTACGGTGTCGGTGGAGACGCGGTGCAGCAAGACACGCAGCGCCCACGAGGACGACCGGGGTCGCCGAGTCCCTCCCACAGGTCCTCCTACAAAACCAGGGCAAAAAATAGTTAGTGACGACTCAAAATTTCGACAAGACCTCCCCGCACGGGAGGTTCCCAAACCTGCAAAAACATGGCACGAAGGCCAACAACCACATGCATATACCGAGAACGGGCACGAAGGCCACCAACCACCAATATATCAACAAGAGCCATTCACTTAACTTCGAAACCATGCAGATGAAAATATTCAAGTATTACCATAACAATTACTACTAACCCTACAACTATTACTAACAATAACTAACACTACTAATACTAACCCTACAACTATTTTCAAAATATTTACTGACTAGTTCCTAACTACTACTACTAACCCTACAACTAACACTACTAGAAGGATATATAGGGTTTACCTTTGGCCAACAACACGAAGAACGACGACGCGCCGATCACCTTCTTCCTCCTCCCCCCTTCCTCTTCTCCTCCCCTTCCTCTTCCTCCTCCCTCTCCTTCCTCTTCTTCCCTTCCTCCTTCTTCCTCCTCTCCTTCCTCTTCTTCCTCCTCTTCTTCCTCCTTCTTCCCTTCCTCCCTCTTCCTCCTCACCTTCCCCTTCCTCCCTCTTCCTCCTACCACGGCCGGGACAGGGGCGCAGGCGAGCGAAGCGGGCGGGCCGAAGCGCCGGCGAGGCTGGCCGGGCGGCGCGGCGCGTTGCGGCCGGACGCCGGCGGGCGGCGCGGGCCCGGGCGCGGCGGATTCGCCTCAAACGGGCGAAGCGCCGGCGCCACGCCGCCTTCGGGCGGGGCTTGCCGGGGGGGAGGGGGTCCAGCGGGGGCGGCGGGCCAGATCCGCGAGGCGGGGTGGCGGCGGCGTCCCGGCGTGCCGGCGAGGCGGCGGCGGCGGCGATGGCGGCGCTGGCGTGAGCCGTGCGGGCCGGCGCGTGGGGAATGAGGAAATGGGGGTGCCCGGGTCCATTATTACCAAGCTTTGCCGCCGAGTGCCAGAAAAAGTGGCACTCGGCAAAGTCACCGCTTTATTTTTTAAAATAAACCCCTTTGCCGAAAGTGCCGCATTGTGCACGGGCAAAGAGTTGTTTGCCGAGTGTTTAAATTGGCACTCGGCAAACTATTAATTTTTATTTTTTTTTGTTCCATATTTTTTGTGTGGCATAAGTAGCCAGTAGTTACATCTCATGTTCGAATTTGTCTGATGTTGTTTTTTATATTTCATGAATTATTTTAAACGGACCACTCAAATTTGCTGTGGTTTAGATGAAATGATGGACTGTGGTCATTCAAAAAATGTTATTAAATGATGTTTGGTATGTTTAGGTCAATGCAGGGACTTCGGCGTGGAATTTCAAACATTTATTTATGAAAGGTGTTTTAACTTATAAATTCAAACGATCTTGGGGAAAGGTGTTTTAAAATTCTATAAAAAGTTATGATGTCCCGATGCGATGTTCAAATCTTTCCACACTTGATCGCATCAAGTGTGGAGATGTCCGGTTTCAAGCATCCGACGCCACAACTTGCTCGAAACTTTTTCAATTTTTTCACAGCCTCCCTATGAGATGACAAGACACCACGCCAAGTTTCTCGTGATTTTTGAACATCGCTTTGATTTTATAGAATTTTAAAACACCTTTCCCGCACGTAACTCGTCATGTTCCGCCACATAAATGTTTGAAATTCCACGCGAGTCCCTGCATTGAGCCTAAACATACGCCAAACATCACTTAATAACATTTTTTGAATGACCACAGTCCATCATTTCATGCACCCGCAGCTCAAATTTGGAGTGGTCCGTAAAATGCAAGAAAATATAAATAATTCATGAAATATAGCAAAACAACTTGAAACTGTCTCAAATCATGAAGATGAGATGTAATTAGCGCATCAAGGCAACACAAAAAAATGGGGCAAAATTCAAAAAAAAATGAATAGTTTGCCGAAAGTATGGAGGACACTCGCAGAAAGAACCTCTTTGCCGAAAAGTGCATGGACGGGGCACTCGGCAAAGAGTGCCTCGCTTACCGAAAGTGCCTAACGGTGGACACGGCAAAGGTGACGGAGAATATTGCCGCTTGGCCCGTTATCCTTTGCCGAGTGTTTTTTTTGTCGACGGCTACACACTCGCAAACATAACATTTTCCGAAGTGTTGAACGCCGCCGACGGCAAGGCACTCGGCGAAGCCTTCTTTGCCGCCGAGTGCGCTGAGTTTGGCACTCGGCAAAGAGAATTTTTGCCGAAGTGCCCGATGTTTGCCACTGGCAAACCTCTTCGCACTCGGCAAAGAAGCCGGATTCCTGTAGTGCATGCTGTTGGAAGTAAACATATTTATTTGGTGGAAGTAAGCATATGGCACCTCTAATTTAGATCATCATTCATTAATTTGCTATTAATGCAAGAAGTAGAAAGCGGAGAAACATATAGCGTACTTCCTCTGATTTCATTCTCTTATATATACATGGCACTTCATGGCTCATTCTCAGTGGCATATTTATTTGGTGGGAGTAAGCATATGGGCACCTCTAATTTGAGTGTTACACATGGAAAGGCAGTAAAATCTATTTGGAACTGGAGACACCGGGAATAAGAAATGAACCGAAAAGAACAAAACCGGAATGAAGATGCACTGCAACCTGGTGGTGACCCTTAGGGCTTTGGTATTACCAGCCTGGGCAAGCTGAGGCTTGCCCACTCGCAGCAGCAGCCTGCCAAAAGTGAATAGAAAAGAGCTTGACCTTTCTGTCAGAACTAATAATAACACTTGAGTGTCCGTGTTTTGTTTTGCTTATTACAGCATGAACATGCCTCCTTGGTTGTGTGCGTTTGAAACTTGAGATATATCGGTTCATACTGGAATGGGCTTGGTCTTTAATTTATCGTCTATGAAGTGTCAAACTAATAATAATGCTTCAGTGCTTAGCATGTCTTTGTTTTGTTTTGCTTACAACATGATCATGGCCTCCTTTGTTATGTGCGTTTGTAACTTGAGATATACTAGTTCATATTGAATCGGTCTTTATTTTTGCGTGTGCAAAATTTATGAATACTTTTCATGTATTTTGGTTAAACTGAAAGAGAAATTATGAGTGTTCCTTTCGACATTAGTAGAACCGATACGAAAATTTCCTGTATGCATTGGCAGAGGCTAAGGCAGCCATTGCGCCTTTACCACCACCGTAAAAATGGAGAAAAGTCTTTTATTTTTACACTCAAAAGATGACTACGTTCCTTATATGACTGGAAAATATATTCTTCTCTTTCTCGTCCCCTTCCATGTTTTTAAGGTTCTGCAACCCTATATCATCATTGAAGGTTGTGCATTTGCTACCTGGTTCTTCACGTATATTGACAACAAGGACAAGGCAGTGTAAATCTGTTTCGGAGGACATTGGCCACCTGATGGCCTTGGCAAGCTGAGACAGCCTGGGGTGGCAAAAGTGAACAAAATTGTCCTGGACCTTATGGCGAATGAAGAACTTCACTTTTTTTGATCTGCTTTTAGAGTATCTGGTGTACGTCGATGTTACATCAGAATTAATAACTCTTGAGCGCTTAGTGTGTCTTCGTTTGGTTTTGCGTACAGCATACATAATCATGCTCATGGCTCCTGGTTCTGTGCGTTTGGTTTTGCGTACAACATACATAATCATGCTCAACCCCTGAGACGACTCCAAGTCGAGTGTGACGTCGGTGGCCCACGGCCGCGACGACGACGGCGCTCGAAAAACCAAGCGGACAGGCCAGGAAGACGAGTTGGGCGAGCTGCAACACCACACCGACCAGCCAGGGGACGAAGCCAGATATGTAGTGGAAGTTCGTCATCGGCGCTGGGCGCCGGTGGTCCACGACCAAACAACGACGCCGGGCGGCGACGGCGCGCCAACCTCGGAGCAAGGAGGGGCCAGAACGGCGACGGAGCAACATGTCCGCGCGAGACGAGGGCGGGACGGCGAGACAACATTGAAGGTTGGCGTGGAACTGCACGGCGACACAAGAGCTCGGGGTTCAACGGAGCCTTTAAGAAGGGGACGATGCCCACGGATGCCAGCCGCGCTGAGAGCACCCACCGGAACTTTCGCTCCTAAACCCATGTAGCCGCCGGGCGACGGAACGAAATGACGACGCCTTCAAGAAGGTAATGACGCAGGGCGCCACCGCTGTCGGCCCAAGGCGCGAGGCATGGGAGTTGAGGGTTTTCACCAAAGGTCGTATCCACAGCTGCCACCGCCGACAGTCCGAGAGGGACCGCCACAAGAAAGAAGTCGCTCCGACCCGAAGGTGCTGGCGCGACCGCCACAAGACGGGTCGGGCGTGAAGGCGCGAGCCCGCCGCCGCGCGCCGCCATAAGCCGAACCGCCGCGCCCCGCGGCCACACGCCAACAGTGGATGGGTCCGGGTCGCTTCGCATGGGGCTGTCGGGTGGCGCACCCCACGGCCGCACGATTGAGAGCAGGAAGCGCTGTCGCCAGTGAGACGCCGCCGGGCCGCAGACACGGGCCCCGCCGCGCCATTGGCCTATGGTCGAGGCGCCGCGAGCAGTCCGCCCACCCACCATCGGTGGGGAGGAAAGGCCGCCGTCCGCCACACCGCGGGCACGGAGGAGGGGCCCGACTGCCGCGCCACGCGCGCCCGCCCGGGCCTTCGCCCCCCGCAAGAAACCCCTAGGGTCGCCGCCGGGCGCCCGGGCCGAGCCGGCAGCGGAGGGAGGATCCACGCGCATATATGGGGACCGGATCCGCCAAGGTGGGGGCCACGCCGCCGCCGCCGGTGCCGAGAAAGGTGATAGGGTTGGGGGGGAGGTGGAGCACGGGCTATACCGGGAGCATGAAGGGGTAGGGGAGTGAGGCCGCCGCCGGCCGGGCGAAGAGAGGCGCAGCGGCGGCGGCCGGAGCCGGCGGTGGCGGTGAGGGTTGGCGGCGGGAAAGCTCGACGCCGCCTCCCCGGGAGACGACGCGAGGGAGAGGAGATAGTGTTGTATGTGGCCTTTTAGTAGATTCGAATCTTAACTCAGAACAAATCTGAGGATACATTTTTGACAATTTCTGTGACCAAAATAATATCAATTTACCAATGACTGATAGTAATCCTTCGTTGCTCACTTTAGGCTTTCACAAATCCTTGCTGAAAACAGCCACTGATTGCAACTAGTGACAACCAGCAACCTGTGCTCAATCATTTCAGCAAAATTGATTGCCACTAACAACCACTGACAAAGCCAGAACTGGGTTCCAACTAAGCTCAACCAATAACAATAACCTATTTCCAACCAAATTTAGACAGATAAAACTGCCAAGGCCATGGTTTTCAGTCGACGTTGAACGCTCCATGCCACACGGTGTCCTGGCACAAACCATGTGCCCTCAAAGCAAATGCCCTCACTGAGACTTTTTTTTATTGTCATGTGGAGTAAATTATTTAATGATCGATGGATATATGCACCATTCAATTCGATGGAAGACCCATAGCAAGGGTATAGTATAGTCACGTGTATCTCTGCGTAATACGAACTGTATTAAAGGATTCTGACTCCAAACCATTGTGTATGTTCAGATGAAGTTATGACCCATAGCAAGGGCATAGTCACGTGTATCGATGCAGGCTAGGCGAAATCATTTATTTTGCAGGTGCCACAGAACTATTATATATAGTCGAAACCTCAGATACACTTGAAGATAATGTAGCACACTGCCTGGTTCACACTCCATTTTGTTTTATTTGTCTATGAGAAAAATCAGAATATTTGGCAGGGGAGAGAAAAAAAAGGAGAATAGGAACAAGAGACATCAGGATCCCAAATAAAGGACCTTGAGTTTAGTAACCCAGATAGAGCCACATGCCAAGAATGAAACATAAGGCTCGAGAGCACCAAGGTGGGGAAGCACCACAAATCCACAAATTAAAATTATTTTACATTTGGGTATTCTCAATATGGGTACATTCCGAAATCACTGCGAAGATCTCAGTAGCCACTCTGGTTTCAGTTGGCTTTGGAGTCAGCGGACAGGGAGGGTATCTTCTGTCAGCCTTGAGACTCAGTTGCTTGTCACTTTTCAGTGAGTGAATGAGATGGGCATCATCTTTAGCATGTTATTGTCACCGCTATTTAGCTGTTTCTAGATAGTGGAGTAGCAACTACCAAAGCACATTGTGCTGCTGTTCTAACATGCACAAGCCAGTGCAGTTATTTTGAGAGATTCAGATGAGAGCGTAGTTGTCTAATGGAAGACATTGGCTATTTATTCCTTAGATTAGACGAGAAGTTTGATCAATCAGTATGTAATTGGAGTTTTTTTTTATGAAACTATGTAATTGGAGTTGGAGATGTTGGGACTTGGGAGTACACGACAGAGAGGACTGGAACGAGGTAGATGTTCCACAATGTACACAAGCTGGATAAAGAATTTCTCTGAATTGAGATTCATTATACTGATGTACACGGTGACTCGTCATTATTCTGATGTAAAGTTGTCCTTAATCATTTCACAGCAAATTAAATGTCTTTAACCATTTTCTTACGTTCTGTGGTCTCTTCCTCTGTAGCTCACTCATTTCTGCACTGATTGCCTATTAAAGAGAGATGTAGGCCGGGTCCCTACAGTAGGGAGCAGCGGAGACACATATCGCCTACTTCATTGTTCTCTTATATATACAGAGGCCGGGCACTTTCATCGCTCATTCCCTGCAGCATACCAACACACAACTTGTTTTGGTGATAAGTTCCATATATGGAGACCAATAATTTTAGCTACATGGAAAAGCAGTAAGATCTATTTAGAATGGGAGACACCCGGAACAAGAAACGAAAAAATTGGAAAGAAACACTGATGAAGATGCACGAAGCTCAACACAAGGAGGAGCGTGCACCTCAGATCCCCAGGCAGACCTCCATTTCTGGTAACAGCAGTGCATGTGGATGTGGAGTGCCACCTTTTGCTCTTCCTTTGTATCTATGGTGTCTAACATGACTGTGTCTCTGTCTCGTCATACACATGAAAGGTACCTTTCCACATCAGTGTATGTTCACTAGTGGTGAGCGGGCTTGCGAAGCTTTGGAGTGGTAGGTACACGGACATGCCGAGGAATATCCGATATAACTAGGCATTGAGGACGCGTGCATCCCACATCAATACTGTAACTAACTGTGTGCGCACTGCACGGTATTTTCTCATGTAATACCCCATCCGTCATTGCTAGAAATTAGAATACCTTTGTGAGAAATTTTCAATGATTATTTTTGCACAGACAATTGAAAAAAATATAAATTTTCTTATTTGGTTACAACAAAACACACATGGAGACATGACGATAGACGCGGGAAAATTATGGTTTCTTTTTTTGCTTGTTTTGATAAAACAGATGCAAGAACGAAGTTGTGAATTTCTCTATATGCCTGTACCACCCAAAAACGGAGATCATTTTTATATGACGTTCAAAGATAACTTAGTCCCTTATCCTAACGTGAAGATTATTTTTTTTTTCTTTTATTATCCACACATTTAGGTTTATTTTTCCGCCAATTTGACATTATGTTCATTTCCATTGGTGCTGTTGAGCACGCTAGGTTCTTTACTCAAATGTTTTTGCAACCATTTCAAAAGTGATTGAAGTCCAATAGATCCGAATTAAACCAAAACTACCAGGCACACACAAGTTATATTGGAAAGTTTATTTTTGGAATGGACGATGCGATATAGAGTTAGAGTTTGGCTTTTACTGAAAAAGATATATTAGCTGGAGTTCAAGCTTACTTTCTTGTAGTTTTAGAAAAAAACAAAGTAACTTTAAATTCAAAAGCTTCTAAGCCCGTTGAAGTTGGCTTCCTTCTGGTCTCCGACGAGCTCCTCATCGGAATCCTAGGCAGCTTCTTTGCACTCTCTGGTGAGGGCATGACTGTGGGGGCAGGCGCACACTAGTACCCAAAATCTTTTAAGTGACGGGTATAATAGATTTTGCTTGACATGCACTGTAGCCCGTCACCCCTGCTAAGGTCACGGTAAATCGCGGTGATTTTTGCGTGGCGGGCTACAGTGCCCGTCATAGTAAATCAATTATCCATGGCGGGCACATTAGGATGCCCGTCACGGTCAATGGTAAAAAAATAAAAACCCTAGACAGCCCGCCAAGCCAATCCATGTGACCGCCGAGCCCATCTAGGGAGCACCGCCACCACCGGGAGGAGCCGCCGTCAATCCACCTCGCCGCGACCGGGCGGTGTGCCGCGCCTGGATCGGCCATTGAGGACCGGCTCCGCTTGATCCGCCCGTCCGGGGACAAGAGACGCCGGGATTCGCCCCTGCTCCGCGTGGAGACACCGGGATTCGCCCTTGCCCGGCGTGGAGACTCCACGCCGCCGGAGACCTGCCGCGCCGGACGCCTCTATCCGCCGTGCTCCGCCCTTGCCCGGAGTGGATCCGCCCTTGCCCGCATGTGGAGATGTCGCAGGGGGACCCGCCGCCCCTCGGATCCGCCCTCATACGCGCCCTTGTCCGGCGTGGAGATGTCGGGATCCGCCTTACTGCGTGTGGAGACGCCGCCGAAGACATCCCGCGCTTGGATCTCCTCCTCGCGAGCTCTGGGTCACTACCGCCTCCCTACCGGGGCCGGATCACGGGTGTGGGGAGGAGGGATAGGGCGGCGCTTCGCGGTGGGAAGAAGGGGCGGCGCTCCGGTGGAAGAAGGAGGAGGAGGGAGGGAGCGCCGGTGGGACGAAGAAGAAGGAGGAGGAAGGGAGCGTGATGGAGCGCGTTGAGGAAGTCAAAGAGGGATGGGGTGACTCTCTCAAACCCTAAGTCACTCTATTTATATTATGACGGCTATCGGGCCTTGTTTTGAGCCTGTTGGGCCTCTCCATGTTTCGTGGACGGGCCTTTTAGGATGCCTCGCCACGGTAAATCGATTTTCCATGGTGGGCACCTTAACACGACCCGCCACGAAAAATACGCTATTTTCCGTGGCGGGCGAAGTAAGGTGCCCGCCACGCAAAATCAATTTTCCGTGGCGGGCAAAAACATGCCCGCCACGCAAAATAAAACTGGATGTGGTGGGACATTTTTGCGTGATGGGCAAAACAAGTGCCGCCACGTAAAAGATTTTGCAAGATCACGCAAAATCATTTAGATTACTAGTAGTGGCAAAAGAGGAGGAAGAGAGGCGATGAAGGAAGGAGAACGACGCAAGGAGGAGGCGAGCGCGAGGAGGGGGCTACAGGATAAGCGCTCCCATCGTGCAACCCATTGCATATTAGAATTTGTAAAATACTAGACACTATGTTGCCAAAAAAATGACAATACTTTAGTTTTTGAATACCTGGCCCTAAAATCTAGGGGCTTGCAACTGAAGTCATATTCCCTTGAAGTTTGGGTAGGTTGACTGGTATACATAGCCTTTGTCTACACGCAGTTGGTGAATCAATGTTCCCAAATTAAGGAGGGTAATAGGGTGCAGTGATATATATCCCCACTTTCCAGTTCTCTCATATATGTATGGCATTTCACGGCTCTTTCACAAACCTATAGAAAGAGAAGTCGTTTAGTGTGAGGGAGAGCTGATAAAGATGAAGTAGCTACACAGGGCAATGCGTTTTATCTACTTAGACAAGCTATATATAAGATATATATTTGGAGTCGGAGACACTGGGAACACATTACAAAGCTGAAAATATCAAAGCTGTAAAAATCGAGGCTGAATATGCACGTCGAGGAGCCTAGGTTGCAGATACGCGAAGGAGAGATGTCCTTGCGCCCCAGTTGTCAACTGAAACAGGAGTGCTCCTTTCTGATGAGCGTGCCTGTCATCATCGGGAGGAGAGGATGAGGGCACACATCAGCGCGGAACTTCAGGAGGATTCGGCTAGAGCCCGTGCTGGAGATCATGGCCATATACGGTCGTTTGACGCACGCACATTGTCCACACA
This sequence comes from Hyparrhenia diplandra, assembly GCA_015847255.1. Classification (NCBI taxonomy): domain Eukaryota; kingdom Viridiplantae; phylum Streptophyta; class Magnoliopsida; order Poales; family Poaceae; genus Hyparrhenia; species Hyparrhenia diplandra. Next base: position 306,199 of record JADLZK010012868.1, read on the forward strand.
TGGATGCTGTCCCATCACACTTGACTATTACTGCCTTCTCCACCTTTTCTCCACCATTGGGTGTTCTTGGGCTCTGGATCGAGATTTTATTGTTGACGAATGAAGTTTCGCTGGTAACAACCAAGGATTAGAAGCTTCTACCGATTTAATTACTTTCTTTTTCATGGTATGATTTTCAAGAAAACATATATTTCTCCTCAGGTAGACGAAGTAATGGATCATGGTGATTTTAGGTACTTATGATTTTCAAGACCTATTACTGGATATCTCAATGGATGGGCTAAGTATCACAGCAGCTGGCTAATGATGTGATTTTCAAGAAATATACCAGATGTCTCGATGCATGGCCCGATAAAATATACAACGCAACACAACTCCGACAGCAATACAGCTTCCATTGTAAACAAATACAATGCTACAGAAATCCACGGGTGTAGTTTTTCTATTTTGTAACGCCATGAGCATTTTTTTAATTCATCATCATAGACAGTTGTGGTCAAACCTATGTCGCTGATAACTTATATGAGATATGAGTGTATCCAAAATGTGTCTATGGTGACCCACATCAGATACACTGTAGGCAAACTCACATCTCTACAGATCCACAGCGGAGATGCCTGCCTTTCTCTGATGACCCACGTTAGAGACATGGAAATCGCCATTTGACCCACGTTAGAGACCAGAGAAATTGTGTCTCTGGTGTCGCCACGGATGCACGAATTCCTTATCTGTGATGAAGCTCATAATGTTGTCCTTGATTAGAGAATCTAGCATACTAACTGGCGGTTACAAGCCTCCTGCAGCATCATAGTGTGTCAAGCATATGTTTCTTAGAAATTAGGGATAACTTTCATTGGCTAAGTTGTTTTTTCTTGTACCTGTGGTCTCTCTCTCTCGCAGTGTTGTATACGGTGAGGACTGTTAGCATAACTTGATCAGATACCAGAGGATGCAGCACGGTGGCCCAGCATCAGCCTCAGCCTCAGCGCTTGTCTGCGCACAACACTACGAGGCTGTTGTTGTATCAAACTACTTGCTGCTAACTAGCCCATCTAAGGCCAAGTGCTAGTTAAGGCTGTTGCCAAGCTTTTGTTTTTATGTTCCACAAATCCCACAATTGTTTAGGTATTTTTTTAGACTAAGGGGTGATTCCAGAATGAACCCCTTGAGAGAATAGAAATTTGCAACCTTCTTCTGTCCTTGCATTTGATCTACTTATATATTGTTTGATCTCCAACTTCTAAAGCAAATAAACAAGTTAAAACATTGGTCATCCTTCATACTTCCATTTCCTCCAAGGTAGTTGTTACAGCCAAATTAAAGTAATTTTTGAAGGAGCAAGAACCCTACCAAACATTTCCTTAATTTACTAGCTAGGACATAGAGCATATAGGTTGGTGGCGCATGCTGCTGGTGCATTATCAGTCATTAATTTTCTATTAATGCGAGAGGAAGGAAGCAGAGACACATATAGGATACTTCCTCTGATCTCCTTCTCTTATATATATATATGGGACTTCATGGCTCATTCGCAGTGCTACACTTGTTTGGTGACAATAAGCATATATATGGGCACCTCTAGTTTGAGTGTTATACATTGAAAAGCGGTAAAATCTATTTGGAACTGGAGACACCAGGTATAAGAAATGAACGAGCAAGAAAAGAACTAGAATGAAGATGCACTGCTGGTTAAATCAAGGAGGAGTCTCCATGGCCTGTCCACGACAAAAAGCCTGGTGGTGGCCCTTAGGGCATTGGTATTACCGGTCTGGGCAAGCTGAGGCATATGCCCACTCCCAGCACCTGCCTGGTGCACCAAAAGTGAATAGAATAGAGGTCGAACTATCTGCACGTCTGTGGTGCGTCAGATATAGGACTCTAGAGAAAGATTCAAAGAAGAATATGGGAGCCTAGAGAACAAATATAGGACCCGAGAGGAACTAAGAATAACACTTGAGTGCTTAGTGTGTCTTTGTTTTGTTTTCCTTACAGCATGATCATGCCTCCATTGTTATGTGCATTTGTAACTTGAGATGTACCGGTTCAGAATGAAATGGGTCTTTAATTTAGCCTCTGCAAAATTTATGAATAGTTTCATGTATTTTGGTTAAACCGAAGGAGAATTTCTCAATGTTCCTATAGACATTTGTAGAATCGATAGGAAAATTTCCTATATGCAATGGCCGAGGCTAAGGCAGCCATTGTGCTTTTACCACCATAAGAATGGAGAAAATACATTTTTTTTGCACGCTAAAGATGAATTGATTCCTTGTATGACTGAAAAGTAAAATTTTCTCTTAGTGACTTTTGGTTTTGTTTTATGGTTCTCATCAATTTATTTGAAACTCTATTCATTCTGTTAGTCCTTATCGTGAGATTAATAGAAAGAAGGATGAAGTGAAAATGGCCTCACAAGAAAAATGCTGACCATACAAAGCTAACTAGCAAGTGCCGATCCCCTCGATCTCCTTCATTTGAGCTTGGTCTCTTTCCTGTCCCCTCCCATCTGTCTAAGGCTCTGCAACCCTAGATCATTGACAGTTGTGCACCCTGGTTCTTCAAGAATGTTGACAACAAGGACATGGAAGTGTAAATCTGCACAGTGGAGTGTGCCGGGCGGCGGCCCTTGTGGCATTGTAAGACAAGGCAAGCCGAGGCGGGCCCATACGCATCACCATCGTAGCTGGCCAAAGGTGAACAGAATCGCCCTTGGCATTATGGTGAATGAAAACTTGACTTTCTTCTGAATTGGGAGTGTCTGGTATAAATCGATGGCACATCAAAATTAGTAAATCATCATGCCTCCCGTGTCTGAAAAATATGTTTGGTCTGGCAGGGGATTGATTCTCGAGAATCCGCTCCATGTAGCGGCTCCCAAATGGACTCGAAGCAAGTGTGCTCATGCCTTCGTGTCGTTCGCCTTCACCGCTGCTGCCATCGTATCATAACCTGCTTAGACGTCCCCTTTATTGGTAGCTCCATCACATCCCACACCCCCCTTGTCCTCCATGATCTCTTGGATACGAATACTACAACTTTTGTAGCTGGATGCAAAGTGAGTAACAGATACAAAATCAAGTCATTATCGCCACCCGCCACTCTCCTCGCTCATGATGTCGATCAACAGGAATCATTAGCACATTATTGTGCCTTTCACACCAAATATTAGGCTCAGGAACACAATTCTATTGATATGTAGAGGTTCCTAATTCTATTGGTGTAAGATTCTGTTTAATCTGGTGAATCATGCATACACCACTGATCAGCAAAACTAATGTGCATTCGAATTTAAATGTTCGGGATCCGCCATCCTGAATACACCATGCTTCTGCGTTCAATGTGTGATCCCCGCACCTCAGGGCACAAGCTAAAGTCCCATTCCATGGAGAATAGGCATACTCGAGCTGCAAACGCGCACAACCGGAAGAAGCAGTTAGAAGGCCCATATAGCTGCCGAATACTCTAATGGTAGAAGAAAATGAAGCTTTCACCAGAAATTCTGGCAGCACCATCTGTCTTTGTCGTTTATTTTCCATTCCTGGTGTGTCCTATTCCAGATACAGATGTTCTTGTATGTAGCTAATATCATCATCCATCCACTCCCATCCATACACTCTAATGCTCTAGTCATTCGAGGTGCTAGTCCATAGAGCAGATATTCGTGGATTAATATAGGACAGTGCGACTCTACACGCAGTACGCCAATTATTGTTCTCTAAATATAGATCGAAGGTTTTTTTGAAGGGAAATATAGATCGAAGGTTGGTAAGATGCAGTTATATACTCACCTTATATATGCATGACATTTCATATCTCATTTCTCAGGCTTGTAGAAAGTTAAATTGTCCCAAGGCCCCAGTAGCATGCAGTTGCAGCTTCCTTGCAGTGCGCGTGCCTCCTACCTTGGGCTCTAATTGACCGTACGTGCATATGTTCTTCTCTTATACAATACAGAGATGTATTTAGTTTAAGGTAGAGATTTCCATCCCCATTTGTATTAGTCGATCTATCATGAAGAGGTATGATGAGTTGCTCATATTCATCAGTAGGTCAAGATTTTTGGTGCAAATCTGAACTGTCAATCCAGTTCAAAAGTACCTTTAAAAAGTTTTCTAGTTGAGCCATAGTGCCGGCCAGCTCGCGTTCAATTGCCTGAAGACAACATAAAAGACAAGACTTGCGAGGTGCATTACATGCAGTTAGGTACTAATTAAAACACCATGATTCTTCATTCTACTAATCATTTCACAACAAATTAATTGGTGAACCAAGCATATCATACACCACTGATCAGTAAAAGTAATGGGCATTTGATGAATTGATCTGGACCCCCTCTATCATCATAATTATAGCGATAGGTAGCAGTGTCCCATTTTCTTATGTTCTGATATATGTATGATTGGTTGCATTCTACCTCATTTCTCCACTTTGCAAACCAATGCATATTTATTTAGTGATTAATTAATTAAAGTGAAGGAAAGATGGGAATTTATATGGACAATAATATCTACTTACAAAAACATCTGCAATGCGTAGGAGACACCATAGCAGCAAAATAAATTGCAATAGCTTCAGCCAGACGGTGCACCGTAGATGCAGTGGTGGGAAGCTTCATTTCTTCCACCTTTCAGAGTATACATGTCAGAATAATTTTTGAGCGCTTAGGGTGTCCCTTTGTTTCAGTTTGTTTACAGTATGATTATTACTGCAGATTGTGCGTGTTTCTTGCTCAGGGTGTGCCCGTTCGCCATGTAATGGGTTTTTAGGCACAGTGCAAAGTAAGGCGTGCCTTGACATGCAGAATGGCGCACACAGATCGAGTGGACAGGCGTTGCACATTAAGAAAAATAGAACATTTTCGCATCTGCCAATCAATTCAAACCGGTATTATTCTTGACAATTGCCACAAGTAGCTCTTGGCCATCGGCGTAAGCAGTGTCACTCGTCATCTACCACAAAAGGAATCTGCTGTATTTCCCTAGTGCACATAGCACCGTTTAAATTCTGTAGATTACAACAGAAAACACATAACGGGGAGGGTGAAGATCAGATCCCTACATATGAGGAACTAGGAGGTGGACCTGGTTTCTGTTAAGTGTATGAAGTCTAGACCTAACTCATGTATATGACTGGGCTCATTAGGCTCCTCTATATATCTCAATCACCTCTTTAGAGATATATATAAATTAAGGAGCCTAATGTGCCCATTCATACATGAGGATGTTCAAGGGCCATATTTAGCCTTCATACACTTAACAGTTTCGACCTGGGAAGACAGAGCAATCAGAAAACAAAAAATGGTTTCTCGCAGTTCTTCCCCTGCTCATTCTTTTGGACTTAAAACTGGACACAAGGTTTACAAAAATCAAGAAGAAACATACAAATCTCTGAATTGTTTTGATATTTATTAAGTGTAGGGAGTTTGTCGAATCCTGTGGAAAAAAAAAAGGCTATAACCTAGTAATAGCCACACTGTGAACATTTGTCCTCTTCTACTGATTCATGAAAAAAGTATAAATCGTCTTGCCGAAAAAAATTGTCCTCTGTTTCTATCCTTGTTGTCAGGGTGTCTACCTAACTACCTGTGCTTGTGTTCTGACAAATGGCCCACGGCCCAATCCCAGACCGCAGCAAGCAGCCTGCCACGGCCATCATGACAGCTCTAATTGAGCATATGTGCGCTGCGAATATGTTTTTCTCTTCAGTATAATAAGAATATTTTTCAGTCTAAATTAGGCATAAAGTAATCCTGCCTGTAGGCATCAATTGGCTAATAACATGTTACATGACATGAAAAATAATATAAAAATGCAAGGAGTCAGCTGCAATTAAAAACTAGAACACAGTGATCCTTCATTCTACTGATGTAAGACCTTTTGAATATTTTTTGAGAAAATTATTTGGCAACCAACGCATAACAGAGTTCTTATATGCATGTATGGTTGCTTTCTCTCTTGCTCACTAATTTCTCTTCATTAATTGTACGTGTGTATTAAAGATAGAGGTAGGGAGCAGAGACACATGCCTATCGCCTACTTGTTCGTTCTCTTATATATACATGGCACATCGGCTCATTCCTAACACGTTACCAACACAACTCGTTTTGGTGATAGCAGACATATATAGACACCACTAATTCTAGCTATAAGGAAAGGCAGCATGATCAATTTGGAATGGGAGACATCCAGAACAAGAGATGAGTGAAGATGCAATTATGAGACACTAGGGATTTCCGAGTGACGGTCTGAGTCACAAACCAACAGTGTTGGCTTCAATGACCACTACCAACACGGAGGATTTGAACTCTGCCTGTATGATTTAAGAAAACAAAGCAAATAGTCACATGTTCCACTGCAGGCAGTAGATGAGATCATTATAAAGGTTGCCATGGAAAAACAATATGTATAACATTTTCATATATATATATTTGAATAGAATATAGCAAGTTTCCTTGTTCATGTTTCTATTCGGTATTAGTAACAAAACCAGCTCAATGAGAGAAGAGCTATAATATTAGCATACTAATGGGCCACATCATATACATTAGCAAACAGTAAGAACTATTGTTCCTTGGAATTAGAGATCAATGTCAGGAACCGAGATAAAGCCGCATGAGAGTACCCAAGTACGACATTTTTATCACCGCCAACTATAGCGAGATCATCACCACTGGTTTATGAAACAACTATGATAGGTTTTTTTTTTTTTTTTTTTTTTTTTTTTTTTGAGCAAACAACTATGATAGCTGTGGCATCGGATTGCAGACACAAATAAATCGTTTTTGGGCTGAACGCTTTACAGGATGTCTTCTTTCCTGCATCTGCTGTATTTTTTTTTTTAATATACATATATATATTTTTTTTGCAATCAAGCATTCAACTGAATACCATTGAATACTTGTGGGTCTGCCCCTGATTGTATTGTGTCTCAAGGATGCTGTTGGCGCATCACGATTCATTAATTGTCTATTAAATTGAGAGGTATAGGAAGCAGAGTCACATACATAAAGCCTACTTCTAGTTCTTTATTCTCTTATATATATGTGGCACTTCAAGGCTTATTCTCAGATGCTAACTCTATTTGTCTGGTGACAATAGTCTTGTATGCACACCACTAATTTTAGTGTTATAAATGGAAAAGCATGCAGCAAACTCTATTTGGAATTGAAGACACCGGGAAAAAAAAGCGAACAAACAAGAGTGAATAAAGAATGTACTATACGCATGGCTAGTCAATTTATGGAGGGTGCGTGACAGCTAGATCCACAGCAAGAGTTGGCTTCCATTTTTGGTGCTGCTAGAACTAGGAGATCGGCCGACCGAGCTGAGTAGGGGATCCCCAGCGGACAAGCGCTGCCATGAGCTGAGCGGCGCCAATTCAAGCGGCGAGCACGAGATGAAGGAGAATACCATTTGGTTTTCGTATTTCTCAGGATACATGGGCCTTGTCCAGTTGCGCCAAGTTGCAATGAGGAGGTCGTCACAGATCCATACCCAAGAGCAGCCTGGTGGACCTAAAAGTGACCAGAATCGTCCTTATACTTGTGCTTATGGTCAATGAGTAAACAAGAACTTCACTTTCTGTTCCACTTTGAGTGTGTCCGGCGTATGTCAGCTTATGGTCAATGAGTAAACAAGAACTTCACTTTCTGTTCCACTTTGAGTGTGTCCGGCGTATGTCAATGGCGCATCAGAGTTAATAATTCTGAGCACTTAGTAGTGTTACATCATGATCTTGCCTCCTGGTTGTGCACGTTTAGCTTGACGTGTCGCTAGTTCACACCAACACTAGTCATTAAGCTGTGCAAATGCAGATTATCCTCTTGCCGTGGCTGGACAGCTGTTTATAGGGTTTATGGAGTCCCTCTCAAATCCAGTGGAGGAATTTTAAAACTAATTATGGTTGATTTTTAATCTCTCATATGTATATATATGTACAACTAAATCAAATATGCAGAGGCACTATGAATGTTTGACTTCTAGTATCCATTACCCCCAAAAAGAGGAGGAATTGTCTTACTGAAACGCCTTTCAAGAGTGATTATATTTTCTTAGAAAAACTTGTTCATTTCAGAGGAGCCAGAACTCTATTCGTTCGAAGTACTAGTACATATTTCTTCAAAAAAAAGTAATAGTACATAAAGCATAGTTGTTCTCTAATTATGGAGCGAAGGTGGTAAGGTGCAGTTATATACACAGGTTCGCCCACTCACACCCACCCACCACACACACAGTTCCTCTTATATATGTGGCATTTCACAGCTCATTTGAAAAGCTTGTAGAAAGAATTTGTTTAGTGGGAGGGGATGATAAAAATGAGGGCAGCTACATACGGGCACTATTTACGCACTTGGACAAGCTGTAAGATGTATATAGTTGGACTCGGAGACACCGGGAACACAAAATAAAGTTGTGAGGTTCCAAGTAGAAGCAGATTAGGCGGCTATTGAGATGGTGGATGAGGCATGGCAAATCCATTGAAAGAAGCTGTGCAAATGCAGATTATCCTCTTCCCGTGCTTGGACAGCTGTTTATAGGGTTTATGGAGTCCCTCTCTAATCCAGTGGAGGAATTTTATAACTAATTATTGGTTGATTTTTAATCCCTCATATGTATAAGTACAACTAAATCAAATATGCAGAGGCACTATGAATGTTTGGCTTCTAGTATCCATTACCCCCAAAAAGAGGAGGAATTGTCTTACTGAAACACCTTTCAAGAGAGATTATATTTTCTTAGAAAATACTTGGTCATTTCAGAGGAGCCAGAGCTCTATTCGCTCGAAGTATTAGTACACAAAGCATAGAATGGTGGATTAATATAGTACAGTGTGATTCTGCATGCCGTGCGTGAGCTATTGTTCTCTAATTATGGAGCGAAGGTGGTAAGGTGCAGTTATATACACAGGTTCGCCCACTCACACAACACACACACAGTTCCTGGTTGGAAATGCTTTCCAACACCTCTAGACGCCTCTCAATGCCTCTTCAAAATAATCGTTTTTGTTGTTTTAATTCGCTAAAGGGCATTATGGTCTTTTTCGCATCTCAAACACACCCAAACCCCCCCACCGCCTCGACGCAGCCCAGCCCAAACCCCGACCGATCACCGCGACACCACTCGTTCTCTTCCTCGCGGCCTCGCCCCCCAGCCGGGCGCCGCCGTCTCCCTCGCCCTTGCCGCCGGGCGCTTATCGCCATCGCCGCCGTCCCTTCGCCCTAGCCGCCGTCGCACCCGCCGCCAGCCGCCGACGGAGCCGCCACCACCGCACTCCGCGCCACGCTGTTCCGCACTCCCCGCCGACGGCCGTTGCTGCCTCCAGTCGCCGCCCGAGCCGCGGCAGCCGCCGCCCGCCGACGCGCCTTTGGTACGACGACGGCGCGTGTTCGGGCGCTCTTCGTGGCCGGAGCCGCCACTGTGCCCGGCCCCTCGCTGCTCTCGAGGCCCCGGTCAAAGGTAAGCGATCTGATGTCATGGCTGTCAAGGCAAATTTAGAACTTCACCGCATCACAGATTATCACAAGTGGAGGATGGAAGATTAGTGCATGCGTAGTGACATGCTTGCCGGCCGGACGGCCCTAATCTGTTCTCTCAATGCGACTAGTGTCAGTCATGTGATTTTTCTTGAAAGGACACTTTACTGTCAGTTAAGACATCTGAGTCATCTGACACTAACACTAGCTGCCAATCCAATTTAAACTCGGCGAAATCTTAATCTCTCTGCAACTGCAAGTCTGCAACCTCGTACAGTTTTTTGTTCCAAGTGTAAATGTACAGTTTGAATCCAAGCAATTTATGATATTATTCATAGTTCTTTGTCGTGATCTGTTGGTCAAATTGCTAATATGTTTCAAGTTTGTGTTCAGGACTGAAATGATTAGCTAATATATAGCATGATGATTAGTACAAGACCAGTAGAAATTTTTCTATAGGGCTATCCGAAACAGATGGAGCTATCATGTTGGGATCTAGCATGGTGATAAACTAATAACAGCAATTCTAAATGTATTGTCCTGCTGTTTTTTTATTGAATGAAGAGCTAGGGAACTTATCTCCGAATTGCTTGGATTCAAACAGTGCTTGACTGAAATGATTATGTTAGTAGTATGACATTGCTGTGTGCACGGTAGCGCTTGATACCTGGCCATTGACTTTTCCTTTTGGCTGTTTAGTGCAAATGAACTTCCCTTCATAATTGGCCTGATTGGAGTACATAAGAATGCCTTTTTGAAGCAATACCTGGCCATTGTGTAGAGTTAGACTGGTAACACTGGTTGTCAGTAGTAAACAGTACTTTGTTAATCTTTGTGAGGCAATAAATATGCTATTTGCGTACAAGGATACAACTTGCATCAATTTTTGGACCCAAGTTGAAATCAATGACTAATCTATCTTTTTTGTTGATGCAGGAGAGAATGTCGGGTGTCGAGTACAATGAAATTGCTAGGAAGGTGTTTGACGATGAGATGTAGGAAACAAAGCTCCCTGAAGATGTGCTAGATTTATGATTTCCCAAGGATCTGCTTGTTCAATCAGCTTAGGTACACTGGTGCATAACTTGTTTAAAGTGATGTTTGCATTGTTTAATACTTCAATACATAGTAAGCTAGCAGATAGCTTGTCTCCAACCAATGGATTAAGCCTTATGAGTAGCACTGGAAATTATTTTTGTTTTATTGTATTTGACAAGATTATAGCCAAGCCTATGTTGTCTACATCGTCCAAGCAATAGCTGCAAATAGCTCCCTTAAGCATATGTATTCTGAAATACCGATGCTATTAATTTCTAGCTCTTATTTTGAACCTAGAGTTTGATATTAAGCCAATTCAAATGTTCAATCAGTAGACCCGGTACTGCCCGTTCACCATCACGCCGCATGGCGCGTTCGCGGTAGGCGCGTTGGAACCGGCCCGTGGCCCGATCGTCACGGTGAGCCGCACGCTGCCGCACCTTCAGTGTTGGCGCGTTCGCGTTAGGGCGCTTGGAACCGCGCGCGGGCCCGATCGTCACGGTGAGCCGCGACGCGCCTTGGCCGCACCATGGTGGCTGGCGCGTTGAAGGTGCTGGCAGAAAGGTGACCTCAGGAAGAAGTCTCTTAGTTGCCTCCACTGTCCACTCCTAACCTGAGCAGCATGAGCCCGCGCTATCCTCGTAGGCGTCGCGCCAGGCCTTGCGAATCATTAGCAGAGTGACGATCATAGGCAGAGCAACATAATCATAAGAACTATAGCATCAGACAAAGCATCCAAGATATCGTGATCTACTGGATGATCAGAACGTCTCCCCAATACAGCTTTGACTGATACACTCAACCTTCATCGACAGACAGGAAGATTACAGCAAACAGGAAAAAAAAAAGTTATCTATGGTGTTCAGACTCGACAAGCACCACCCCGTAAACAATCAAAACGTATTACAGAGAACATTCTCTTGTTAAGATGATTCGGCTGGAATCATCGAGTTATAGTGCTCGCCCGAGACCATAGGCATGCCTGTGAAATGACAGCCTGATACTTGCATCACCAGCACCATTACCTCCAGATCCAGATTTGTATGCTTTGCCCATCTCCACGGAGCCTGAGTAGACCACGATATGTTTCTTCAGGCAGTGAGTCAGCGCACCAAGTTCGAGCTGCCCACCCCAAGCTGCAGTGGATTCCATCTGCTCACAGTACCTCTTGAAGCTCTCCATGGGATCTGGTCCAATATCGGCCTTGCTTGGCAGTCACCGTCGCGGCTTTATCTCTTCAATGGTCAGCCCCAAGGGAGTGTCACCAGCTATGGCTTTCAAGTTTTCACCAAGCTGTCAAGGTTTCCCTTGACTGAGCTGCCAGAGGGTTTGTACCCTGATCAAGAAAAGTCCAATGCTGTTTAGTTTATGTTTGTTTATTAATCACAGCTGAAAACCTATAAATAGAAGATAATGACATACTGTTTCTCCTAAAATAGTTAAGGTAGGGTGAGCATTACAACAAATGCAATGCTTCAGACATTGGTTTTCTGAAAACCAAGAGGGTGATTTGGTTGAAACAATAAATTCCATGTGAAGCACTTGAACACAACCTCCTGAACCATTCAACTTGTTCAATCAATCTACTGCACACATTTCTGGTTGATCTGAGCCCTCAACCTGTTTAATTTGTCTACAGTTCCAACCCTCAGTCTCATTGATGATAACATGGATTACCGAATTTTCGCTAAGTGGGAATGACAATGTCAACTGGACAGCATTGCTTGTTCAATACCCTGTACTACATACCAAACGATCTGAGCAACCAAATTCGATGTCCGTTGTGGAAATTACTAAACTATAGGCATGATGATTCTAGATTTCTCACAACGGACACTACAGAGTGCATCAGGTGGTCAAACCATAAAAATCAAAAGCAAGTATGTGAGCAGTAGCAGGATGTTCAGAAAAACGTGTTTTTTTAACTGAATTAAGCCAGAACTAGATCAAATAATTATCAACAGAACACCAAAGGATCGACCTGCATTCTGGTTATCTGTAAACCAGTAGCATATGAATTCAGGATTCAAAGGCCTAACAGATCAAACCGACATACTAATAGATGTCAAGATTCTTGCTTTGCCAATTTACTAGATGTACAAGCAAAAAGGACCCTAGAGACAACGAATAGCTCGAGTCACGCGAACCTGACAAGAACGTGCTCATCTAGATCAGAAGCAAAATGGAAACGAACACAAGCAGAGAGAGAGAGAGTCGCCGGCGCTGCACCATCGATCCGCTCAGTTTTCCTGCGCCCGTGACGGCAGTGATGTGAGAGCAGGCGAGAAGCACGGCGAGCGCCAGGGCCACCGCCAGCGCGCTCCCCCCCCCCATTGATCCTGACCCGCGCCGCGCCTTCCCTCCCTGCCACTTGACGCCGGCTTGTCAGGCAGGCCAACGGGAGAGAGATCGAGAGGACAGGGGCAAGTAGTAGTAGGATGCTGGTGGGATGGGAATGGGATCCTCGGCAGGCACCTCCTCCTCCTCCCGTGTCCGGCCAGCGGGCGGCAGGGACACCCCGCCCTCCTCATCGGCCATGGAGTCCAGCCAAGAGAGGAGGTCCTCCACATCCCGCATCTCGCTCCCCGCAACGTGACCCTGTAGCACGGAGGGTGGTAGCGCCAATGGCGTGCAGCAGCGCGCTGATGGTGGGCGCGGCGTGGTGGCGGCGGCGGAGACGGAGACAAATGAAATCCAATACCCTAGAAATAAAATATTCAACTGACTATACTATCTCCTAACTATAGGACTCAAGACATTATTTTACAATGGTTAAGGTACAGTTTTACCCTTTATTAAAAAAAGAACTACAAAAAAGCAATTAACACTCTTTTATTTAGGTTCCTAATAACACAATTTTTTAGAGGTGTTGGGAGGTGTTACGTGTGGTATGGCCCACATGTCATAGACACAGGAAACGCCTCCAGTCGCCTCTCCATTAACGCCTCTCAACGCCTTTTCTCAATTTGGGCCCACATGTCATACACACAGGAAAAGCCTCCAGACGCCTCTCCAACCATTATAAAAAATTCCTTATATATATGTGGCATTTCACAGCTCATTACAAAGTCTTGTAGAAAAAAAATTGGTTACTGAGAGATGATGATAAAAATGAGGGCACCTACATACAGGCACTATTTTACCCACTTTGACAAGCTGTAAGATGTATATAGTTGGACTCGGAGACACCGGGAACACAAAATAAAGCTGTGAGATTTGAGGTAGAAGCACAGGAGACAAAAATTGTGATGGAGAAGGAGGCATGGCAAATCTACTGAAAGAAGCTGTCCCTTGGCAGCTGTTTGTTGCTTTGATGTCCTGAAAATGACGTCGCCTCAGTGGAAAAAAACGAGGAAGTCTCCGATCGATTCGAAGCCACCCGATGAGGCAGCATGGCTGATCCACAAGAATGATAGTTTGGACGAGTGCCCCACAGGCCACAATATGCCTGCCAGCCACTCCCTTGGGCCTCTAATAGACCGTACCTGAGTTGCTGAGGATGTCCTTCTCTCATGCAATTCCGAAATGCACTGGATCAGGAAGACCCTTTAAGGTGGGATTCTGTTGTCCTTTGGAATCTGGCGATCCATCATGAAGAGGTATGATTTGCTCTTGCGCCAAATTTTTGGTCAAGAAATTAACCCGCTAATGCAGTTCAAACATACCTTCAAAAAAAAACAAGTTGATGCATACTGCCTGCCTGCCTGCGGTTCTTTTCCTTGAAGACTGACATGAAAAAAAAAATGCGAGAAGCATTAGCTGCAATTATTTACTGGAACCCCGTGGCTCTTAATTCAATTTATGTAAGATTCATTTTAAACATTCTGCAGGGAAGTATTGGGCATTTGATGATATGATAGGGATCCGTGCATCTGCTTACACCGTGCTTCTTTATTCTGTCCGTGATCCCCACACCTGCTCAGGGCATAACGTAAAGACCCATTCCATGGAGAACGGGCACACAACCCGGTGCTGCGAATGTGGAAGTAGTTGAAAATCCCATAGCTCCCGAACACTCTCAAGGTAGAGTAAAGTGATGTTTCTCACCGCGGTGGATCTCGGAGCGCCATCTGTCTCGACATATGCTCTCGTTTATTTTCCATTCCTGGTGCGTCCTATTCCAAATACAGATGTTATTGTAAGTAGCTAATATCATCTATACACTCCCATCTTTTGTTTCCCTTTAGTCACAAAATGTATGTTCCTAGCTTCACAAAACAGAGACATGAGCAAGCTACAGAGGAAGCAACCATGTATATGTCAGAACATAAGAAAATGGGGTCTCCACTCCCTGTCTCTATGCTTGTGAACGACAGGGCCAGCCGAGACCAGTTCATCGAATCCTACATACCTATATATTGATGGTGAGCACTTAAAGTCATCTATAGTTGAGCCACTTCACTCCAAAGGTACAGGCCATCCATCTTCCATTAGAAATATTTCTTTGATGAATACATGAGTGCTTGCTCCCTACTGGCCTTTGTTGTTAAAAAGAAACCAAAGTCTTACTTGTGGTGCCATTTTTTTCGAAAGCGTACCATTGACACGTATTGCATTAAGAGAAGTGAGATTGTTTAAAACTACATCCTGATGGGATTCCTTAGCGAGCTGCTCGAAGCCCATTAGGCGCGCACACACACAAAGGGCACTAGCTAAAACGGTGGTGCTTAGAGGGTTGTACTAAGAAGGAAACTAATTGTGCGACGAAAGGGAATAGGAAGACTAGCAGAACGTCTTGGCGAGGACGTGCTCCGCCTACCTCTCCGGATTTGTATCGCGGAATGGCGCCTTGGCGGCAAGATGGTGACTGCGATGTTGGGTCTCACCACCGTGGGTCCTGGTAATCCGGCGCCGGAACGGTCTTGATCTCCAGCGGCCGCGATGCACGGTGCTGCCGCATCCCCACCATCCACCTGCTGCGCTCCGATAAAAGTCTCTGAGTTGTTTCGGCATTTGTTAAATGTAGGGTGCTTGTCAAATCATGTGGAACAAATAGAGGGTCGTAGCCTTGTAACCATGGCCTCCCAAATGTCCTCTTCTATCATCAAATAGGTAGAGGCACAATATGAACATTTGTCCCCTTCTATCCACTAATAAAAAAATAGTAGAAATCGTCTTGCCAAAACATTTGTCCTCTGCTTCTTTCCTTGTTCGTTCGTTCGAGGGGGTGTGTTTGCTCTGAAATAGCAGTGGTTGTGTTTGACAAGTGCCCCACGGCCCAGACCGAGTCCGCAGCTCAGCATGCAGCTGCTTGGCTGTGCACATGCCTGCCACTGCCACCTTGATAGCTGTAACCATATGTGCGCTGCGAGCATGTCTTAAAGACACATGCATATCGCCTACTTCTTCGTTCTCTTATATATACATGACACATCAGCTCATTCCCAGCCCCTTACCAACACAACTCGTTTTGGTGATAGCAGACATATATATGGACACCACTAATTCTAACCACAAGGAAAGGCAGCATGATCGATTTGGAATGGGAGACGTCCGGAACAAGAAATGCGTGAAGATGCAATTCTGAGACACCAGGTGTTTCCAAACCTGATGCTGGCAAGAAAAGCAAAGCACTTCCATCTCTTGTGAAGTAAACTATTTGCATCCACTCTTGAATAGCTGTCCTCAATACAGTTAAACAAAATAAGAGCAACTAGGAAAGGGATTTTTACATGTTTAATCTGTTTGTTTTGGGAGTTGAACTATGCTATTAACATAAATCTTAGCTTACCTCTTGTTCTTAATCTGGGATGGCCAAAAACGCTGTGCAAGGAATTGTCATTCCACTATTTTGGCTTGTTTTCCATAGGAATTCTATATATTTTTAGAAAAGACTTGGTCAGTTGTATGAGCCAGAGACCTACTTTAAAGTACTAGCCTATGCAAAATGAGTTTCAGAACTCATATATTGTATTTCACTGCGATGCAGTTGGTGAATCATTGTTGTTCTCTAATTATGAAGGTGGTATGGAGCAGTGATAAATATACACCACTTCCTAGTTCTCTTTTATATGTATGGGAATTTCACGCCTCATTCTCAGGCAAGATGGAAGAGTATTTGTTTATATAGTGAGAGAAGGATGATAAGATGATATATAGTAGCTACATATGGGCAGAATTTTAGGTGCTCAGGCAAGCAAAGCGGTAAGATATGTTTATTCGAATTGGAGACATTGGGAACACAAAATAAAGCTGAATGATTTGAGAAGGAAGATGCAAGGAAGATCCACTCAACGATACTCTCATGACCAGTAGAAGCAGTAGGCTCCCTTGTAGATCTGCCGAAAGAAGAGATGTCCTCATCCCCAGCTATTGCTGAAACGCCAGTGCTTCTATTTGACAAGTTCCCAATATGTTGCTACCTCTCTTTGCCTGTGCCTGCCACTGCCATCTTTGCCACCACTTCCTTGTCTTTAGCTGTAAATTCAATGTAAAAATTTATATATGTTTATGAATGAATAATTACTGGTTGCTATTAGTAGATGCAGGACTGTTTTATTGTGCAAAGTACTCGATGGTGACTTCATCCAATGAAAAACAAATTACTACTCACAAGTGACCACATTTTTTTTGTTCCAATTTTGTTTAATAATTTAAGGAGCACTAAGAGAATGATATTGTGTTCAAATAAATATTATGCAACCACAAAATAAATATGTATGATTTTTTTTATTTGTCGCATTTATATGCAACCCGACGAGGCACAGCATGGCTGATCCACAAGAACAGTAGTGCTTCTATTGGACGAGTGCCCACAGCATGGTTCATCCACAAGAACAGTAGTGCTTCTATTGGACGAGTGCCCACAGCATGGTTCATCCACAAGAACAGTAGTGCTTCTATTGGACGAGTGGCCCCTGTGTGCCTGCCAGCCAAGCCCTTGGGGCTCTAATAGACCGTATCTAAGCTGCTGAGCATGTCCTTCTCTCATGCAATTGCCAAACACACTGCATCAAAAGTGCTATTAAGGTGGGATTCCTATCTCCTTTATTGGAATCAGTCAATCCATCATGAAGAGGTATGAGTTGCTCTTGGGCCAAGAGTTTTCATAAAGGAATGAACCAGCTAATCCAGTTAAAAACGTACCATAGTTAAATCCCAGTTGATGCATATACTGCTGTCAATTGCCAGAAGACTGACATGAAAAAAAAAAAGGGTAGCATTAGCTGCAATTAGGTACTGGAACACCGTGATTCTTAGTTATATTGTTGTAAGATTGTTTTTAATCAGTCTGCAGCAAATTAGTTGGTGGACCACGCATACACCACTGATGAGCAAAAGTAACAGGCATTGATGAAATGATATGGATCCGCCCATCTGCATACATGGTGCTTCTTCATTCTGTGCATGATCCCTGCACCTCAGGGCACAAGCGCTGAAGTCCCATTCCAAGGAGAATGAGCATACCCGAGCTGCAAATGTGTACATACTAGCAGTCGGAAGATCCGTGATAGCTGCCGAATACTCTAATGGCAGAAGAGAGTGAAGTTTTTCACAGCGGTGGATCTCGCAGCGCCAGCACCAATATCTGTCTCAACATGCTCTACTAGTTTATTTTCCCTCTAACTTCGCAAGTGCATAATGAAGTTAAATATGCATGAGCACTACAGACATTTCACATCTTCCAACTTCCATCGGTTCCTTAAAAAACAAGAGAAACTATTTTGCCAAAAAAAATTTTCCCAAATTGTCCATCTCCTCCAAAGAAGCTAGGGCCCAACTACTTCTTAAAGGTGCTAGAACCCTACCAAACTTGCCCTTATATTAACAGGCCCATAGGTTTGTGGACTAGTGATTGTGTTTCGTGCGTGCTGTTCGTGCATCATCATTCATTGAATGTCTACCAAAGGGAGAGGTAGGAGGCAAAGACACATACATATACCCTATTTACTCATTCTCTTTATATATACTCACATCATGGCTCATTATTCTCAGCTCCAATATACCAACTGAATTTGTCTAGTGACAATAGGCATATATGGACATCACTAATTTTAGCTTTATACATGAAAAAGTAGTAAGATCTATTTGGAATTGGAGAGGCTGGGAACAAGATGCTCTATTGTCTCAAGTGGCGTGGCGGCATCCCTTGTGACATCGCATTGCTATTGCCTCCGAGCAGCAGCCCATCACGCCAAAAGTGAGCAGAATTGTCCTTGACCACATGGTGAATGAAGAAGTTCACTTTCTTCTGCTTGGAGAGTGCAGCGTACGCTTTGTATGTGTCAGTTCACATGGGATGATCATGAACTATGTTCTGGTTGTGTACGTTTGTAGATTGAGTGTGCCAGTTCGGACATGAACTGGTTTTTAGCTTGTGCAAGGCGTGTGGAGTCCTGACATGCCGCATAATGTGGACAGGAATCCTTTTGTAAAAAACAATGTGGACAGAGCCCTACTCCTTCGAAGTGCTAGTTCATAGATAATGGTTGATTAACTAGTACCCAATGCCATTTCGCGGCTCGTAGTTTCACACATCATGATGGGGGAGCAGAGTCGAAGATAAAGTGAACCTGAATAGTAGTAAGAAATTCAATTAGAACATATCTTTTTATGTTGATTTCTCTCTTGAAGATAAGTTCTACATCAAGAGGAACTGAAGAACAGAACAGGGGATGGCTACCAGTGATAGTGAATTCGAAGTGTACAGAAATCAAAGACCTGCTATTGTTCAGTTCAATCCACATATATAAGAGGTGTTTCACGTACAAATGATCAATTTCAGAGAAAAGATGAACCACTCATGTGCTTAATTCATTCGTGTAAGTTACGTAGTGATTGACTTGAATGAGTGATCAGCAAGGTTCCATTGATTGATTCATACATGACGATGGAGAGCAGATATATGAAGATAATGTGAGCCTGAACAGTACCAAGAAAATCTGTACATTTTCTTTGATCTTTGAACCCTCTCTTCATTACAAGAGTCCAACTGGTACAGCTGGATGAACTGATGAGCAGAACAGGGCATGGACAGGCATGGCTTTTCATGTACAATTGCCGACAGATCACAACCAACAACACATTATGATGGCCATGTGCTAGTAGTATTATGTCTTGGTATTGAGGTGTCGTCTCTGATACTCTCTTGATGATATTCTTAGAGCTCGAGGAAATGAACCAAGAGAAGAGGGGCAAGGACCCTGGGGCTACTCAAGCTTCTTGATGAGGGAGGGAGGTCGTTGAGCATCTTCTGGTTCTTCGTCCTTGGGGCCGTGACGAACCTGCTGCCGTTGAGGAAGTACTGAATCTGGTTGTGCTTGTGCTCCAGGATGATCACCACCTCACAGTTCATCCGGAACTTGCAGGGGGGGCTTGGTATCCGGCATCGGCGACTGGGCCGTTGTGATGTTGTGTGTGGTGTCGGGAAGATATGGCTGGGGAAGAACGGTGTGCGAGAGGATGTAGGAGAAGGGAGCGGAAATTGATGAACACGGACATATATAACGCATTTTGGATCAGAAGAACATTACCCTACTAATCATTTTCTCTTTGATATGTGGCGAAGATAAAGAAGTAGCATTGACTACCAATCTTATTCTTTCAGTCGCAACTTTGCAAGTCTTCTCTCTGTCATGCTCCTATGTCCAGCTGTGCATCTTCAGCCGCCCCTATAGAAGGTCTTAGTAGTAGTGTGTGTGCTAGAAGAAGGGACAAGCAGAGTGGTTGTAAACGTAATTATAAGAGGAAATAATGACATTACGTCTGAGGAGGTTCAGGATACATGCATATAGGAGCGATAGAAACTATAGAGAGGCAAATTATAAGATAAAAGCCAAACATATTACACTAGTACAAAAGATGTGGGGGGTTTGCGCTCGTCTCGGTGCCAGAATCGGGGAGGAGCCAACGACTTGTTGCTATGCCGCCGTAGAGCGCTGGAGGCACATGACAAATACCATGGCCGGCTCGACCAAAAGCTTCCAGTTGCATTCTCGTGGATATCAAAGTTGACAAAGGGTTCGCAGAAATTGCTAAAAAATTGATTACTGCCTACATTCCGTCTGACATCTCACACGCCTTTTTTTTTTTCTCACATCTGGCATTTCTAGAACGAGGTGGTTAGGCTTTGAACTGCCCCTAGGCATTTCTAGATGCTGCTGGGCTTCGGTACCCATCTATACAAACTCATTTCTATAAGTGTTCAATATGGCTCTGTATAAAATAGGTATTGTGTAGAACAAAGGAATCACAACTTTTCCATATCAAGTCCAAATTTAACATTTACAGAGAAGTTGTATAGCTCAATGATATCTATAATTTTTGGTTGAATAAATTTTCATTTCACATCATTTAGTCTCAAAATTCTGAAGTTCTTAGATTTTAAAATTTTATTTTATTTTTAAAATTTTTAAACAACCTTGATCGAGGCACACCTACTCGATAGTTATACTGGTCGACTGGATCTAGAACTTTGCAATCCAAATGACTGGAGCACAAGTAGCACAATGTGTGGACTGGCTGGATTACTGAGATGGCACATATCAGTGGTGGAGGATCTAGGACGGTGACGGTGTGGCTGGCCTGCTCGACATCAGGCCTGTATAGGCTGGCGTTTGGCTCAGATTTTTTATTATTTTATTTCAATTTATGGTGGGGGGAAAAGCAACCGCCTCCGTTAATCACGGATTAAACTTGTTCTTTCAATGGTGGTTGTTGCCTCTGCCCGCCTCCAAAATGAAAAATCCCGCTTCCTTAAAGATTTTTGTAGTAGTGCACAGCTGTCTGAAAGGAGACCTGTTTCATGACTAGATCATGTGTGACGGCACACGTTATTAACCAATGTGTATTATGAAATGATGGTAAGATCTGCTATCTGCCCTATCTGAATTGAGAGAGCGTACCAAATGGATAGTCACATGTTCCGCTGCAGGCAGCTACTAGCTGAGATCATTATGAAGGTTGCCATTGAACAACATTACATATCACATCCTTATATATACTTGAACAGAAAGTATAAAGTTTCATGGTTCATGTTTTCTATATTCATAAGAGAACAGTTTGAGGAGAGAAGACAAGAAATATTAGAACAGGAATTAGAGACGTCAGGAAGAAGAAAGCAGGGGATGAATGAAAGAACGGGGTGACTTCAAGCTTCTTGATGAGGGAGGGAGGTCGTTGAGCATCTTCTGGATCTTCTTGTCCTTGGGGCCGTGACGAACCTCCTTGGGACACAAAGGAATCTGTTTACTTCTTATCCGCCCATCCCACGTCTCTGAGGCTCTAAGCCTCCACAACCCTGGATCTTGACGGTTGTGCACCTGATTCTTCAAGCATGTCCACAACAAGGACATGCAGTGTAAATCTTCACAATGGAGCCAGCGGAAGCTCTTGTGGCACTGTAAGCCTAGAAAAGCTGTGGCGGACCCATACTAAGGAGCAGCCTGGCGCGCCACAAGTGAACAGAATTGTCCTTGACCTTATGGTGAATTGGGAACTTGGCTTTATTCAACTTTGACAGTACGTGTCTAGTATATGTCCTTGGCGCAACAGAATTAATAAATTTTTGAGCGCTTGGTGTGTCTTCGTTTTCCATTTGCTTACAGTTACAGCATGATCACGCCTCCTGCTGGTTGTGTGCATTTAACTTGAGGTGTACGAGCTCACACTGGCACTGGTCTTTAACTTGTGAAAGGCGACTTGAGCCCCTGACATGTTGGATGCAGCACGATGTGCGCAGGCATGGCACATGAACCAAAATAGACCTGTGTGCTCTTCTGCCAGTTGAATGCAAATGCAGTTCTTGGCCATGGCCACAAGCAGTTGCAGTCTTCATCTACTTGAATGCAAATGCAGGTTAGCCTCCCAGACATGCAACAGCGAAGCAAGGAGCACAAACTGCCATAAGTTAGCATCTAAGCGTGGGAGGGCACATCCAGCCCAGACTTCATCGTCAGTCTGCCCAGGCTTCATGAAGCTTCTGCCAAGGCTCGCTACTCGAACTGCAGCCAAAAAAAGATATGGCAAACGATGTTCGACGTAATTGGACTTGGAGCACCGTTGGGATCAGGTGAAGAAGAGACAAGAAAAATCTTGACTTAGCTTAGTCAGCACGCATGTGCTCCAAGCCTCCAAATTCAATGTCCATTGGGATCAGGTGAGTCTAACCGGTTATCTGCCTTTTTCATGACGATTGATCCCCTGCAAGAACAAAAGAAGGTCTGCTAGCTGGCCTGCAGCAGCATTAATTAGCCTAGATCGAAGACGCAAATCAAACCCTGCCTGGAAAACATCCTGAACCGAGACTTTTAGGCTTAATGGTGTGTGAGGAAAGAGCAGAATGAGTAACATGGGGGTGGGGGGCATTAATTCAAGGAGCCAATGATCAAACCAAAAAGAAATACGCATGTACCTAGAAGCTTGCTCGAGCTGGTTTTGAACTAACCACATAGACTAACAAAACGTTGCTGTATGCAGCTCCTCTCAGATCCTGCCCAAGTTTCTAGATTTGAATGCCAACATAGAGTTTGCATTAATTAAAAAAAAATAGCAGTCACAATTTTTTGTAGATATCTATTGAGTTTCGGAGTCTCTCTCGAACCCAGCATAAAGTTTAGTGAAGCTTGTAAGCCAATTGTGTATCCTGCATTTTATATCTAATTATTGGTTGATTTTGAATCTCTCGTATGTACAACTAAATCAAATATGCAGAGGCACTATGAGCATTTGGCCTCTTGTATCCATTCCCCAAAAAAGAGGAGAACTTTTCTACCGTGAAACATTTTTGAAGAGAGATTACATTTTCTTAGAAAAGTACTTGGTTACTTTAGAGTAACCAGAACTCTAGACCTTCGAGGTAGTAGCCCATAGAGCATAGATGGTGGATTAATATAGGACAATGCAACTACACATGCAGTACATGGACTATTGTTCTCTAACTATGGATCCAATGTTGGTAAGAAGCAGTTATATACACACCTTCAACACCCCCCCCACCCCCCCCCCACCCAGACAGACTTGCACAGTTCCTCTTATATATGCTTGTCACTTCGCAGCTCATTTCTAAGGCTTGTAAGAAAGAAAGTTTGTTTAGTGGTAGGAGATGATAGCAATGAGGGTACCTATATACGGGCACTATTTTACCTACTTGGACAAGCTGCAAGACGTATATATTTGGAATCGGAGTCACCAGGAACACAAAATAAAGTTGAATGATTCAAATATCAACTACTCAACGTGACTCTTCTAATGGAGGAGCAGAAAGCATGGCTACCAGAGCCAAAGAGTGCTTGTGAATTTGTGGGGCACCGGGGCTAAAGATGTGCATCGCGGCCCGGCCCGGCCCGGCCCGCCCGCCCGTCGCACGGGTTTGAATGGCCCGCGGGTCGTCGGGCCGTGTAAATCGCGTGCCTTGGGGTCGGCCCAGGCACGGCCCATAGGCCTACTTTCGTGCCGGGCCGCCCAAATAGCACGGGGCCCACTTGTTACACCAGGCCGGCCCGAGCACGTCTTACAAAAAACAATTTAAAGAAAAACAGAATTTTAAATCGATCTCGAAAAACATGATCTCAAAAATATCATATTTCAAATACGGACGTAAAACTTGGACTTTGAGAGTGAATTTGAAACCGATCTCTAAAACAGTTCAACAGAGGTAAAGTAATAACACGGGCACACAACATATAAGATAAAGGAAACTTGAACTGTGAGAGTGCAATGCCGCCTCATTAAAAACCTTCTTGGGTAAAACTCACACCTCGTGAGATAAAACCCCAGGAAGGAAAAGAGTACGACCTCACAGTTCAAGTTTCTTGTTCATCCATATAATAAGATCAAAAGTACTTAAGTTATTACAAAAACAGACTCAACTCACTCGGCCTCTCGGCTCTCAACGGTTTCAACACTCTCAACTCACAAGACTCCAAAGAGCTCTCACGGCTCTCACTCTCGACAGCTAGCACCAACAGGCAACATCAAGACTACATCAAGTAACTACACCAGTTCACATGAGCAAGCCAAGAAGTCTTCATATCCAAAGACCAAAGATTCAAGCCAGAAGACTACATAATAGACACAAGAACAACAAATCACTACTCGGATCACCAACGTCTCAACTCATAAGACCCCATTACCAAGAGTACAATTGAGAAGTGACTTACCGGGAGTCACCACCGAGATGACCAACAAATACAAGATTTCCATCTCCAAAGACCGGAAATCAAGCATTAAGTTGTTCCATCTCCAAGACTACAAGCACAAGTACATCGGTCAAGATTACACCAACCACAAGTACATCGATAATACCAACAACTTGAGCAACGGTACTTACCATTAGGTGGATCCAACTCTTTCATCCCCGGGGCCATCATCATCAAAAAGGTGTTCTCATAGTATTCTTCCAAGCCCTTGTCCTCTGCTCCCTCTTGTGCCCTTTCAGGACCCAGCTCCCAGTCCTTGACCAAGACCAGCTGCTCAACGGTCTCTGGAGTCATTGCTCGACGACGTTCCTCGATTATCCCTGCCGGACAAACTAAAACAAGACTCAGAAGAGGTAGTTGAAGCAGAACAAGAATAATGTCTTTAGCCATAAGAGAAAGAACTGGGTAGGTTAGTTTATGCTCATGCCACCAGTTAAGGATATCAAAATTATCATCAACTGCTGCAACATTATCAGCATCAAGGTAAGTACTAAGTTCAGAGATACCAGAAGATGACAGAGATCCACCATTTGAATTACCAGAAGAGGATGAGTTTCCTCCAAAAAAATTTCGCCCCATGCCTCTGTTTCCTCTACCCGCGGTCGGATGGATGGGTGGTCCTTGATGGTCTAGCCGCACCAAACTTTTTGTCATACTTGTCATACAGTTTATACAATTCAGTTTTAACTTCATCATAGTAACTGTTGTAAGAAGTTTTGGCAAAAGGTTCCATCAATTCAAGTGTTTTCTGTAAACCTCTAAGTTTAGCCCTTGGATCCAGAACAAATGCAAAAGAGTAAAGTAGGGGTACAGTCTTCCAGTACTTAAGAAATTTAGCCTTCATAGGCTTGATAACATCAGAAAGTAGACTATCTTTTTCATTATCATGGAAATGCATTGCAATCTCAATCAAGTGGTGCCAGACTAAAGGACTAGTGGGGTAATAAACACTAGAAAGGACACATGTTGACTCATAAAACTGTTTTAGGAAATTGAATACCTTATTAGCTTGGTGCCAGTGTTGACCATGTATAAGTTGATAGCCAATGTTAGAATTGATGAAAACAGTAAACACATTTTTATATGGCAGCAGATGAATAAGCATAAGAAAGGTGGAGTTCCATCTAACATCCATGTCCAAATTAAACTTCCTAGGTGTCATTCCTTGAGCTTGACAATTACTTTTTGAACTGCGTGCAATGCGCTGATTAGATGCATTTAAAAAAAACAATAGTAGTTCTAAGAACCTCAAGCAAAGGTGCAATTTTTTCCAAGCCAGCTTTCACAATCAAGTTAAAAACATGGCAAACACACACGATGCACAACAAAGTCTTGCTTTTATGTCAGGATCTAATGGAGAAACATCAAAACCCAGGTAACCATCAAGCTGAGGTGTCAAAATTGACATAGCAGTGGTATTAGCAGATGCATTATCTAGGGTAACAAATACTACCTTATCTTGCAGGCCCCAATCTCTAAGACAATCAATAATTTTTTCTGCAATGTTAGCACCACTGTGATTGGCCTCCATTAGTTTGAAACCAATAACAGATTTCCTCATTTCCCAATCAGCAGAGACATAGTGAGCCACAACACTAACATAATCTTCCTTAGCATTGCCAGACCATATATCGGATGTCAAACAAGCGAGTAAGACACACCAGCCATGATAACATTTTTAACATACTGCATTTGTTCATTAAAAAGCTTATTGAGGTCCCTAGAAGTGGACCATCTAGAAACCCTTTTGTATCTAGGATTGTGGGCACGTTGAATGTACTCATCCCAAGCAGCATTATCAGCAATAGAAATAGGCAAATCCAACCTAGCAATCAATCTGCAAAGTTCCATCCTAGCAACATTGCTATTGTACTCCCAATTCCTAAAAGACCCATCAGAGTTCATAGCAAGTCTAGTTTGTACCGGATTAGCTTTATCAATTTTAGAATTGCATGATTTGTTATGCCTAATCAAATGACCAGTTCCATTAGCTGAATTTCCAGACAAACGAGATTTGCAAGCCTTACAAACAGCAATTACCTTATCCTCCCCATCAACTATCTCATTCTCTTCATCAAAGAATGCCCACACCGGAGCACGGCGCCTGCTAATCTTGCCTTTGCCTAGGCGAGAAGATCCCACAAGTAGTAGGTGTTCTTTGCATCCTTTGGGAGCGAAGGGCAGATGAGTACCCGACCACCACGCAACAGAACTTCATCATCTCCCATTCCAATGTCGTCCTCGTCGTCAGGGATCTGCCCAAGCTCACGGAGCTCTTCGTTGATGGTCATGCCCTCAAACTCATCATCATCGTCGCTGCCCACGACATGCCCGCGTTTCTTCATCCTCTCGGCACCAGTTCCTCACGGAGTGCGGCACCAAAGACGCCGGTTCCTCGCTGATCAGCCCGGAGCCGGCCCGGAGAGGACAGCGAGAGCAACAAGCAAGACAGGGCAGCGAGACCGACAAGCAAGAACAGACCCCAGACAGCAAGAACAACGAGAGCAAGAAGACGGGGGAGGACAGAGCAGCGAGAGCAGCAAGCAACGAGCAAGTCCGGATCCCTGCACAACCGAGAGCAACGAGCCAACGAGCAAGACAGACGGGACAAAACCGGCGACTTACCTCTCGCCGGAGACGGGATAGACGGAGCCCAACTTTTACCCGACGTCGCCGCCGTGGTGGATCTTGAGAACGCCGCCATCGCGCCGGAGGAGGGAGATCCGGGGGAGATCCGGGAGGATCCGTCGGTACCGTCGGGCGCCGGACGGCGGAGGAAGGCGTGAATCAGCGGCGGAGGGAGGGGAATCGAGAGCGGCGTGGTGGGGGATTAGGGTTTGGGGGGAGGAGAACGAGAGAGGGGAGGCGACCGAGACGGCCGACGGGGCGACGAGGTTAGGTTTGGGGGCGCGGGGCGGGGTTATATACGCCGCCCGACCCTTTTGCCTTCACGGGCCATTAACGGGCCAAAACAGAAAACCGGGCCGCGTTCGGCTGGCCCGCTGCCTTGGGGTTGGCCTGTGCACGGCCCACGGGCCACACGGGCCGGCCCGCACGTGCCTTCCGGCCGGGCCGCGCTTTTGGGCGGGCGAAAAAAAACCGGCACCGCAGGCCGGGCTGCCGGGCCGCGTGCTTTATGCACATCTTTACCGGGGCTTCTTCACCATCCGCCTTCCATTTGCCGACAGCAGCCATGCATGGCAGCGCTACTTTTGCGATTGGTGTACCGATCTCCTGCACAAGCTCATAGTTAAGGGTGACATATGTATCACATTATTGACACAGGAGTATCAAACACATCCATCCCGGTAGAGTTGGCTAGGAATTATCACTGAGTCATGGGTTCATCGTTATGGAACTTTTGAGCATAACATGGTCATAGTTAAGGCAGTGGACAGTTGTCACTAAATTTGTCGTCTTAGTACTTGAATGCATGTACTGGTTTGACGCTATTCTGTCATGGCTGCTATGTGCTGGCGAGAAAAAAAGACCCAAAAATTTAGAACAACATTTCTTGGAATATATATATTGTATCAACAATCTTGAGGAAAAAGAAGGAAAAGTGGCGAACATTTCCTGCTAAACCGGCCAGGCTGGTTGGTAAGCCAGCTAGGCCGGTTGATCCATATGCTGTGGCTGTGTGCCCAACCAGCTAGGCTGGTTGCTCGGCCGGCTAAGCCGGTTGTAGCTAGGCTATTGCCGCACCACTGCTGCCCTGCTCCACGCCATGTGCTGCTCTGCAATCAGACTTGCTGCTGCTCCCCATGTTGTGCTCCTGCCGGAAAGCCAGCCACGTTGACTCCCTGCTGGACCGCCCCCTCCCTGGTCTGTTGTTGCCGTTGCCATGCACGACACTTTTCTGCTGCAGGCAAGCAACCTGCTAGGCCAGCCACGCCATGCATGCTCCTGCTGATCAGTTTGGCCACTGTTTTTCCTTGTTGCACACGTTCGACTGTGTTGCCTCCTGATGCTGCTGCGCCCCCTCTTTTTGTTGTGTCGGCCATGCCGATTGGCCTATCAGCCAGGCAGTCACGCTGGTGCTGTTGCCCAACCGGCCTAGCTTGTTTGGGATCTATCCAGGCCGTTTTTCCTGCTCCCTGCTACAGCCGAAAAAACCGGCCTAGCCGGTTACAGTTCCGATTGAAGCTCTTTTGGAACGGGATTTTGATGCGTTTTTTGGTAGGAAACATGGAGATTACGATTTGGAAATAAG
This sequence comes from Hyparrhenia diplandra, assembly GCA_015847255.1. Lineage (NCBI taxonomy): Eukaryota > Viridiplantae > Streptophyta > Magnoliopsida > Poales > Poaceae > Hyparrhenia > Hyparrhenia diplandra. Next base: position 335,060 of record JADLZK010012868.1, read on the forward strand.
TTTTATTAGGGTAAGACCACTCCATATATATGTCTGAGAGTATCAAAACCAATTGAAGGATCCAACCATTAAACTTAAAAAAAAAACATCTACTCCAACCCTTTACCCTCTTCTCTCTCTATCCTACTATTCGTCGCGTCCCCGCGTCATACCATGAGGTGTTCGTGAGTTTTGTTCCCAAGGATCGATCCCTGAATCGACCTAACCAGTCCCTAGATCTGTTTTGTTGGTTTGTTTGTGTTCTTGCTGGTTGTGGGTTGATTTGTAACTGCCCTGGACATGCTAGCCCTGCTGGTGTGTGATTTGATTTGGATAATCTCCCTTTATAATCTGTACATCGATCCATCGTGAAGAGGTGTGAGCTGCTCTCTAGCTTGGGCCAAGATTTTTGGTGAAGAAATGAACCGCTAATCCAGTTCAAATGTAAATACCTTAAAAAACTCCAGTTGTGGCATAGCAGAGTATTATTTTAGAGTTTCTAGTGTAGATAGAAAAGGAAGCAACAAAAAGCCATAGTTCATAGAAACCTATGCTCCCTGTATCAGAGCTGGACAGCTAAGAAAATAAAGAAACAACAAAACCTTTTAGGCACTCTACCCAGCAGCTAATGGAACTTATAGATCAGCCTACTTCAGCCTACTTCAGGACGCAAAAGCGCAGAAAGCCCACATAAGTGAAAGACCCATAGCTGCCGAACACTCTGAAGATAGAAGAAAGTGAAGCTTTCGACCACAGCGGAGCCAGCATAGCCATCTGTCTCAGCATGCTCTATTCCTGGTGTCTTCGATTCCAAATGCCGTTGTTATTGTAAGTAGCTGATATCATCCATACACTCCCATCTTTTGTTTTCCTTTACTCACAAAATAAGTGTTCCAAGCTTCACAAAACAGAGAAATGAGCGAGCTACAGCGAAAGCAACCGATATACCCATATTTTTTTTTTAGATATTGGATAAAACTATCCGGCCTCTACATCCGTGGATGTACACAGCCAATTATTACAAAGCAAGACCGTGTCTTTAACAAAGACAAAAGAGTCATAACAAACGAAAAAGATTTTTCCACCCTCTATTTGAAATTTCTAAAGAAACCATCTCTAAACGCTTGCTCAAAGACACAAGGGCATCCTTTGTTTGCTCAGTACGCTGTAGCCGGGCCCAGGAACGTAGCCAATAAGCTCCCCTGAAGATAACCTGCGTAAAAGAGTTAGATTTCATTTTTTTAAAAATCATGTCATTACGACATCTCCAGATGGCCCAGAGAAGAGCAGCCACACCAACCCAAATCAGGGGCTTAGTTTGTCTATTTTGATTACTAAGCCATGAACCGAACATATGGTCCACTGAGGCGGGTTGAGTTAGATTAGTAACATAGAAAATAATCCTCCAAATCATTTTGGCAAAAGGACAGTCAAAAAAGAGATGTTGTATATTTTCATTGAAATTACAACATTCACATTTCTGACTCCCCTTCCAATTTTTCTTTGCAAGATTGTATTTTGTCAAAACGACGCCCTTTTGGATAAACCAAAGGAAAATTTTAATTTTTAGAGGTATTTTCCACTTCCAGATCCTCCTATGTTGGAAAGGTGGATTTGTATCTATAGCATCAAGATACATAGTCCGGACTGAGAAAGCTCCAGACTTAGATAAAAGCCATTTAAAAAATCTTTTCCATCCACCGAGCCACATTGGAGGTCTGAGTCACAAGGTTAAGCCAATCCAACAGATTATTATCCACCAAAGATCTCCTAAAAGAAATATTAGGAGGATTAGAGGATAAAACTTTTGAAACTGTTGCATGTCGATCCCTAGCTATATTATATAGGCCGGGGTATCTAAGCTTGAGAGGCTTATCACCTAACCAAGTATCCTCCCAGAATCTGGTGTTGGTTCCATCTTTAATCAGGAAACAGCCTTTCGCAAGCACCTCATCTTTGATATGCATGAGGCCTCTCCAAAAATGAGAGTCGTTTGGTTTGGCTGATACTTGGGTTAGGGTCTTGGAACCGATATACCCATATATAGATGGAGAGCACTAACATGATTTATATATTGCTATGAAGCTACCAGCCTACCACCGCACTGAGCCACGTCACTCCAAAGGTACAGGTCATTGATATCTCTTATTATCTTATTAATTAATCCTACTACCATCCATCTTCCATTAAAAAATATTGATCTGGTAACTTGCTAGGTGGTTCAGTACAGTCTGTTGATTGTCACATTAAAATGTACAGTTGACAAAAATAATGGGAATTCAATTGAATATAGTTGGCTCTAAGTGTGTCTTTATGCAGTTGGTGAATCATTGTCCTCTAATTAACGTGGGTGGTAGGCCGGGCCCCCACTTTCAAGCTCTCTTATATATGTATAGCATTTCACGGCTCTTTTTATGGCCTGTGGAAAGACAACTTGTTTAGCGAGAGAGGGATTATAAAGATGAGAGCAGCTACAAATGGGCACCGTTTTTCGCAACTCCGACAAGCTACAAGATGTATATATATGGAATACGAGACACTGGGAACTCAAAATGAAGTCTGTCAATTGAGAAACCGAGGGAGATGTCTGCAGGAAGAGATGTCCTTATTCTCAGTGTCTACCCAAAGCTGCAGTGCTTCTGTTCGAAGAGTGTCCCAAGGCCCCAGTAGCTTGCAGTTGCAGCTTCCTCGCAGTGCGCGTGCCTACCACCTTGGGGTCTAATTGACCGTACGTGCACATGTTCTTCTCTTATACAATACAAAGATGTATTCAGTTTAAGGTAGAGATTCCCACCCCAATTAGTATTAGTCGATCTATCATGAAGAGGTATGAGTTGCTCATATTCATCAGTTTAAAGGCCAAGATTTTTGGTGCAAACCTGAACTGCTAATCCAGTTCAAACGTACCTTGAAAAAATTTTCCAGTTGAGCCATAGTGCCGGCCAGCTTGCGTTCATTTGCCTGAAGACAACATAAAAGACAAGAATTGTGAGGTGCATTACTTGCAAATTAGGTATTAAAACTGCAAACACATGGTTGATTTAGGTCACATGTGTTTAGTTTTGTGATTGAGTGATTGTCAACAGTCAACATTTTAATTCTATTTTCTTTTATTCTTTATGCTTCGGCTATGTTCACCGGCACACGTGGAGTGTGTCGAAGACGTATCTCTTGGTTCGTGTTGTACAGGTGTGGAGCTCGGAGATGGTAGCTGACGGCGAGGTGAAGGGGCCAAGGAGGACGTGCCGGGCCGACGGACCGCGGAGGTGAAGGACGGACGTGAGGCTTGGACCGAGGGACCGGATCGCCGGGTGGCTAGCCATGGTGGCTGACACACGGGACATCGGCGGATGCAAGAGGACGTGATGGGACCGTGTCGATCGGGTCAAGGCGGCGAGCGTGCAGGCAGAGCGGGGGAGCTCGGATGACTTGGTGACTCGGGCGGTCAAGACGGCGATGACACGCGTGTCGAGGAGGTTTGGTGGTTTGTCCTCAAAACCATCGGGCGGGGTTTCGTGGTTTGGCCTCAAAACCACGGGTGCGGGTTTGGTGGTTTGGGCCTCAAAACCATCGGCGGGGTTTCACGGGTTTGGGCCTCAAAACCCGGGCGTTCGGTGGACGGAAGGGCGGCACGTGGCGGCATCCGGGAGATTGCGTGGAGCAAGGCTGCAGATGAGGAGGCGCGGTGGCCGTCGGATCAAAAATTAACCGAGTCGACCAAAATAGCCCTAGGGTTAATGGTTTGACTCATATGTATCGAAGGGCAAAATAGGGATGAAAAATAAGGACCATATATAGAGGATGGCAGCCATCCCCCCTCTTTGCCTCTTCCATTTTCGTTTTTATTTTTCCAATTTCTAGGGTTCTTGTTTAGAGGTCCAAGAACATCAAATTGGTGACTTTTTGTGGTGATTTTTCGTTGGAGAAGGGGAGCTCCAATCCTCCCTGTCGTCTCCGACGATTTGGATCAATTCTCTTCTTCTTTGCTGTGATTTTTGTTGAGAGATTTGGATCCTGTTTGTTCTTGCCTTCGGTGGTTTTCTGTGTCTCTGTTGCAGGCCGTGTACAGCAGGAGCATCCACCGGCCGGTCACGCATGACGCCGCGCGTGGGGCGCTGGCCGGGGCGAGCAGCTCCCAGGCTCTGCCAGCGCGTGCAGCAGCCAGGGGACGTGCAGCTGCTCCCTGCTGTTCGGGCGGTGGCCAAGGAGCGGCTCCCAGCTCGGTCAACGGCAGCTGCCAGCCAGGAGCAGCCACGCGCGACTGCAGGAGACCAGCGCGACGCCGGCAAGCAGCAAGTGCCCAGCCCTTGGACCAAAGCACCAGCAGCAAGCCAACTCCCCACCAAGCTCCGTTTTTCTTCACTAAAAGGTTGATTTTTTTCCTGAGCTGTGGTTTGGCCATCGAGCCAATTAGTGTCTTCTTGTGCAGGGTAGTTAGATCATGGTTGTGGTTGCTAAATCCTAGCTTTGTTAGAACTCAGCCTAGTGTTGTTTTTCTGCACCCACAAGATGTTTGACGAAATGCTTTAGTAGCACATCTTGAAATTGCTTCCAGGTTGCTCTTTGTAATCAGCAGCTCGTGCTTAGCACCTTCCTGTCTTTCTTGTTCGGCAATAGCAGCAGACAAGTGCAGCACCTTGTCTTCTCTGTGTTTTGGTTCAGCATGATTAGCATCTCAGTTTGTTCATTACCTGCTTCGTGAGTTGTGTGTGTTTGAAGCTAAATCCTTTTGTCTTGTCTCATTCAAGCAATAGTGTGGAGGCTATTTAATTATTCATCAAACTAATCATTGTCTGATTAGCTCAACTCCTATTGCTTGAATTGAGTACAATTCTCGGTTGCTATTTGTGAAGTATAAGTTTTTAACGTGAGCAGCCCCATGATGGTTTCCGTGCACATTTGATCTCCGATTTGAGTTCCGGTTTTTGCTTTGATTTTCTATCGAGCCGAGGAATTTATTTAGGTACTCTCGTCACGAGTTGGCGTTGGTATTTTAGATTTGGAACTCGCTTCTTCTCTATAGAAGTTGGGTGACTTATTTTCTCTCCTTCGGTTCGATCTTTCCGCTCCTCGGTCGTGTGATCTTTTGAGATGTCCCGCTGTGTTCCTAGGGAGCATCCACCCAATCATTTGGGTCGTGGACATCTCGGTGCTCTCTTTGCTTGTAACACCTTGCTACCAGTTAGCACGCGTGTTATCCGGACCTCGTGTGAGTTTGCTTTTTGAGGTCGGGGGTTTGAGCCGATGATCCGAAATTGAAAAGGAAAATTGAGGCTCCCATTCACCCCCTCTGGTCGCCGTTTAGGTCCTTCAAAAACACCATGATTCTTCATTCTACTAATCATTTTACAGCAAATTATTTGGTGAACCAAGCATATCATACACCGCTGATCAGCAAAAGTAATGGGCATTTGATGAATTGATCTGGACCCTCGCTATCATCATAATTATAGCGATAGGTAGCAGTGCCCCATTTTGTTATGTTCTGATATATGTATGATTGGTTGCATTCTTCCTCATTTCTCCATTTTGCAAACCAATGCATATTTATTTAGTGATTAATTAAAGTGATGGAATGATGGGAATTTATATGGACAATAATATCTACTTACAATAACATCTACAATGAGTAGGAGACACCACGACTGCAAAATCAATTGCAATAGCTTCAGCCAGACGGTGCGCCGTAGATGCAGTGGTGGGAAGCTTCATTTCTTCCACCTTTCAGAGTATACGTGTCAGAATAATTTTTGAGCGCTTAGGGTGTCCCTTTGTTTCAGTTTGTTTATTACTGCAGATTGTGCGTGTTTCTTGCTCAGGGTGTCCCCGTTGACCATGTAATGGGTTTTGGACACAGTGCAAAGTAAGGCATGCCTTGACATGCAGGATGGCGCACACAGAGTGGACAGGCGTTGCACACTAAGAAAAAAATAGAACTTTTTGGCTTCTGCCAATCAATTCAAACGGGTATTATTCTTGACAATTGCATAAGCAGTGTCACTCGTCATCGACCACAAAAGGAATTTGTTATTTCCCTGTTGCACATAGCACAGTTTAAACTCTATAGATTACAACAGAAAACACATAACGGGGAGGGTGAAGATCAGCTCCCTACATATGAGCAACTAGGAGGTGGAGCTGGTTTCTGTTAAGTGTATGAAGGCTAGACCTAGCTCATGTATTTGAATGGGCTCAATAGGCTCCTCTATATATATCTCTAAAGAGGAGATTGAGATATATAGAGGAGCCTATTAGTGGCTGTGCAGTGTGCACATGCCTGCCACGGCCATCATGACAGCTCTAATTGACCATATGTGCGCTGCCAATATGTCTTTCTCTTCAGTATAATACCAACATTTTTCAGTCTAAATTAGGCATAAAGTAATCCTGCCTGTGGGCATCAATTGGCTAATAACATTTTACATGACATGAAAAACAATACAAAAATGCAAGGAGTCAGCTGCAATTAAAAACTAGAACACAGTGAATAGTGATCCTTCATTCTACTGATGCAAGACTTTTTAAATCATTTTTGAGAAAATTATTTGGCAACCCACGCATAACAGAGTTCTTATATGCATGCATGGTTGCTTTCTCTCTTGCTCACTAATTTCTCTTCATTAATTGTACGTGTATTAAAGATAGAGGTAGGGAGCAGAGACACATGCCTATCGCCTACTTGTTCGTTCTCTTATATATACATGGCACATCGGCTCATTCCCAACACGTTACCAACACAGCTCGTTTGGGTGATAGCAAACATATATGGACACCACTAATTCTAGCTAAAAGGAAAGGCAGCATGATTGATTTAGAATGGGAGACATCCGGAACAAGAGATGAGTGAAGACGCAATTATGAGACACCAGAGATTTCCAAGTGACGGTTTGAGTCCCAAACCAACAGTGTTGGCTTCAATGACCACTACCAACAGGGAGGATTTGAACTCTCCCTGTATGATTTGAGAAAACAAAGCAAATGCATAGACACATGTTCCACTGTAGTCAGTAGGTGAAATCATTATAAAGGTTGCCATGGAAAAACAATATGTATGACATTTTCATATATATACTTGAATAGAATATAGCAAGCTTCCTCGTTCATGTTTCTATTCTGTATTAGTAACAGAACCAGCTCGATGAGAGAAGAGTTAGAATCTTAGCATACTAATGGGCCACATCATATACAATGGCAGACAGCAAGAACTATATAGTTCCTTGGAATTAGAGATCGATGTCAATTAGAGAGTACCCTAGTATGACATTTTTATTTAGTTTAAGTACGACATTTTTATCACCGCCAACTATAGAGAGAACATCACCGCTGGTTTATGTCCTGAGCAATGAGGGAGATTTTTGGGCCGTTGGACATAGTTGTTGCATTGGATTGGGGACAAAAAGAAGTCGTTTTTGGGCTGAACGCTTTACCGGATTTCTAGTTTTCTGCGTCCGCTGTATTTTTGTGTTTTTAATATACATACATGTATACACTATATATATGTTTTTTTCTTTTGCACTCTCCATGTATGATATATTTGAGAAAACAAAGCAAATGCATAGTCACATGTTCCACTGCAGGCAGTAGGTGAAATCATTATAAAGGTTGCCATGGAAAAACAATATGTATGACATTTTCATATATATACTTGAATAGAATATAGCAAGCTTCCTCGTTCATGTTTCTATTCTGTATTAGTAACAGAACCAGCACGATGAGAGAAAGAGCTAGAATATTAGCATACTAATGGGCCACATCATATAAATTGGCAGACAGTGAGAACTATAGTTCCTTGGAATTAGAGATCGATGTCAGGAATCGAGATAAAGCCGCATGAGAGTACCCAAGTACGACATTTTTATCACCGCCAACTATAGCGAGACCATCACCGCTGGTTTATGCAACAACTAGACACAAATAAATCGTTTTTGGGCTGAACGCTTTACGGGATGTCTTCTTTCCTGCATCTGCTGTATTTTTATTTTTTTAATATACATACATGTATACACTATATATATGTTTTTTTTTTTGCTATCAAGCATTCAACTGAATACCATTGAATACTTGTGGGTCTGCCCCTGATTGTATTGTGTCTCAAGGATGCTGTTGACGCATCACAATTCATTAATTGTCTATTAAAGGGAGAGGTATAGGAAGCAGGGTCACGTACATAAAGCCTACTTCTAGTTCTTCATTCTCTTATATATATATGGCACTTCAAGGCTTATTCTCAGATACTAACTCCATTTGTCTGGTGACAATAGTCTTGTATGCACACCACTAATTTTAGTCCTATAAATGGAAAAGCAAGCAGTAAACTCTATTTGGAATTGAAGACACCGGGAAAAAGAAGCGAACAAACACGAGTGAATAAAGAATGTATATGCAGGGCTGGTCAATTAATGGAGGGTGCGTGACAGCTGGATCCACAGCAAGCGTTGGCTTCCATTTCTGGTGCTGCTAGAACTAGGACTTCGGCCGGCCGAGCTGAGTAGGGGATCCCCAGCGGACGAGCGCTGCCATGAGCTGAGCGGCGCCAATTCAAGCTGCGAGCACGAGATGAAGGAGAAGACCTTTTGACTTTCGTTATTTCTCAGGATACATGGGCCTTGTCCAGTTGCGCCAAGTGGCAAAAGGCCGACTTACAGGCTCAGACTCGATGATACCCAAGAGCAGCCTGGGGGGCCTAAGAGTGAGCAGAATCGTCCTTGTACTTGTACTTATGGTCAATGAATAAACAAGAACTTCACTTTTTGTTCCACTTTGAGTGTGTCTGGCGTATGTCGATGCCGCATCAGAGTTAATAATTCTGAGCACTTAGCGTGTCTTCGTTTCGTTTTTCTTACATCATGATCATGTTTCCTGGTTGTGCACGTTTAGCTTGATATATGTGTCGCTAGTTCACACCAACACTAGTCATTAAGCTGTGCAAATGCAGATTATCCTCTTGCCGTGGCTGGACAGCTGTTTATAGGGATTATGGAGTCCCTCTCGAATCCAGTGGAGGGGTTTTATAACTAGTTATTGGTTGATTTTAATCTCTCATATGTATAAGTACAACTAAATCAAATATGCAGAGGCACTATGAATATTTGGCATCTAGTATCCATTCCCCCAAAAAAGAGGAGGAATTGTCTTACTGAAACGCCTTTCAAGCGAGATTATTTCTTAGAAAATACTTGGTCATTTCAAAGGAGCCAGAGCTCTATTCGTTCGAAGTATTAGTACATAAAGCATAGAATGGTGGATTAATATAGTACAGTGTGACTCTGCATGCTGTGCGTGAGCTATTGTTCTCTAATTATGGAGCGAAGGTGGTAAGGTACAGGTTCACCCACTCACACACCCACCCACCACACACACAGTTCCTCTTATATATATGTGGCATTTCACAGATCATTACAATGGCTTGTGGAAAGAATTTGTTTAGTGACAGGGGATGCTAAAAATGAGGGCAGCTACATGCGGGCACTATTTTACCCACTTGGACAAGCTGTAAGATGTATATAGTTGGACTCGGAGACACTGGGAACACAAAATAAAGTTGTAAGATTCGAGGTAGAAACACAGGAGGCAGAAATTATGATGGAGGATGAGCCATGGAAAATCCACTGAAAGAAGCTGTCCCTTGGCGGCTGTTTGTTGCTTTGATGTCCTGAAAATGACATCGCGTCTGTGGGAAGAAAAGAGGAAGTCTTCGATCAATTCGAAGCCACCCGATGAGGCAGCATGGCTGATCCACAAGAACGATAGTGCTTCTATTGGACGAGTGTCCCACAGGACACAATATGCCTGCCAGCCACGCCCATGGGGATAATAGACCGTACCAGAGCTGCTGAGCATCTCCTTCTCTCATGCAATTCCCAAACGCACGGGATCAGGAAGACCCTTTTAAGGTGGGATTCCGATCTCTTTTCGAATCTGTCAATCCATCACGAAGAGGTATGAGTTGCTCTTGGGAAATGACTTTTAGTACAGAAATGAACCCGCTAATGCAGTTCAAACATACCTTCAAAAAAACCCACTGCCTGGGCTGCCTGTGATTCATTTCCTTGAAGACTGGCATGAAAAAAAATTGCGAGAAGCATTAGCTGCAATTAGGTACTGGAACCCCATGGTTCTTAATTCTATTTATGTATGATTTTTTTAAACATTCTGCACAAAATTAATTGGAGAACCATGCATACACCACTGATCCGCAAAAGTATTCGGGATTTGATGAAATGATCGGGATTCGTGCATCTGCATACACTGTGCTCCTTCACCAAACATGCATACGACGTCAGAACATAAGGAAACGGGTCTCCACTACCTGTCTCTATACTTACGAACGACAGGGACATCCAAAAACAGTTCATCAAATCCTGCCTATATTGATGGAGAGCACTAAAAGTCATCTATTGCTATAAAGTTACTTGCCATCCATCTTCCATGCATGCACCGCCGTGACCTATGACCGCTCTCACAGGCATCTGTGAACACGCAAAGTGAACGTGATAGCTACAGTATTGTATGCGTACTCCTACTACTCCCATGTTAAAAAAAAAAAAAAAAAAAAAAATGTGATAGCTATCCGTTGGGCGGTACAAGTTTGATTCTTTAAATAGCCCGGCAGTCTTTGTGGGACGTGTTACAGTAAGTTGAGTGTCATTTGTTCGTGCTCCACCCACAGGTAACAAAAGTTTCTCGTCTCCCGTCTGTCGTCTCCCTCCCTCCCTCCCTCCCCGTCGGCATCATCTTCCAAAGGTACGTGTGGTTCTTGTAGCAATGGTAAATAATGTAAAGCATTCCTTATTTCAAAATAACAATGGTGTATTTAGTTAAGTATCTATCTATGCTATCAAATAAATATCATTAGATTTCGTGAGCAGCATTTATAGCAATGGTAACCCTAATTAAACTCGAGCACCATTCTTGAAAAAATGGTCAAAAATGGCTCGGTAGGGGATCGAACCCGGGGATCGGGATTGGGTGCCTTCGAAACGCAGTGGCAGCCGAGGAAGAGGGAAGCGGCCTTTTGGAAATTCGCGCGCGCAGCCGTCGCCGATTGCCCGCGTGGTTGCCGCGGAAGCAGTGATTGTTGAGAACGGGCGCAAATGCGTAGCCGGTCGCTCTGTGAGTGCCGAGGAGGCGGCCATTGGATCTCACGGTCGCCGTGTTTGAGTGCCGAGGAGCCGTCTTTTTGATGGCGTTCCTTTGGAACTAATCTCAATCAATTCTTCATGGCTTCTTGTTACTATTTGTACACCCTTGACGACCTCGGTCGCTAATCAACCTCTCTTTCCATAACACCGGTATTCACTATGCAGGCTCGCGGATGATCGCCATGGCCGGCAACTCCACCGTTGAGGAAACGCAGTTCACCATCGCCCGCCTCGACGATGTCCCACGGAGGCTCAACGGGTTCGCCGACCAACTTGGCTTGCCAAGGGTGATTGACCCCTTGGACAACAAGGCCAACTTCTACGCCTTCAAGATCGGCGACATTGCCAAGATCCTCGCCGAGGGGATACCGCCATGGTGGAGAGGCCGAGGGAGGCGATCACGGCGTCGGCGGGGATCCGGACGCCGTGGAATAAGCGGCGGCGGCGGCGATCTTTTTTAGCTATCTAGTATTTTTATGCACTTGTAAAATATATTATACGTTATTATGTTCTAGTGAAGAACCGGTCGTTTTTAATTCGATGCGTGTGTCAATCTTCTTTTTTTCTATCGATTGTTTTCACTTTGTTCCCCGGTCTTCAAATCGCTATCGGTTCTCATGTGTCCATCAAGACCGCCGGGAACGATTGTACCGGTGGTGATCTAAATCTTCAGTGCTCGTATTGGTCTAGTCCGTGGAATTTCTGATTTTCCCACGCCTGAACGGTTCATCACTGTTGGAGCACGGTTCATCACTGCCGGTGGACTAAATTCCGGCAGTGATACGCACGATAGTGATGAACGAATCTGTAGTATTGCCACGAGACCTCCTCGTCTCCGATGACCTCCTCGTCGGAATCCTAGGCAGCTTCTTCTCACTCTCGAGGAGGCGGCACGGGCGTGGGACAGAAGCAGGTAGGAGGAAGAGAGGCGTCAAAGGAAGGAGAACGACGTGGGCAGGAGGCACGTGTGAGGAGGGAGACGCGCGATAAGTGCTCCCATCGTGCAACCCGTTGCGTATTATAAATACTAGTAGAAGGCGCGCCTTTGCGCCCATTCAAAAGGCCAGAGGAGGATATGCTGTGATTCACAGAAATATAGGTCTCTTTCCGAGCTTTCAAAACCTTTTGCATCTCTTTCCTATAGAATGAAAGAGCAAATATAGAGTAACATTGACTTTTTATAAGCTGATGGCGCACATTTGTGCGCCGAGCTAGGGTGTGGACCTTAGATGCCATCCAGAGCCCTCTATCGTTACAGTAGAATAGAATGAGGACAATAACATGTATCATCAATATGGTGATTTGAAACAGGATAGTTGTTACGGTGGCAAGCATGATAGTTGATATAGATTAAAGTACCATACAGGATATTACATGGCCACCAAGTTTGAATGGTAGATCTCAGTGCATATAGAAAAACATTACAGAGTGCAGTGTAGCGGTATTATATTCTGTCAGATGCACTATCCGAAAGCATGACAAGAGCGTTGAGTAGATAGATTATACAAGGTTAGGGGGCAGTTGGCTGTAGTTTGTGCTGGGCGTTGACATGGATGCAAGGATGATCAGAACCTGTAGCTGCGGTCACCTTGCCAGCCATGTTCATCGTCGGTGTCCAGTGAGGATCCACGTCAATGTCTGCAGGCAGAACAACATGTTATATGAATTTGGGTGTAAGGATGGTGTATTTGACTGCAAAGAAGCAGGAAGGACTGTATCTAACCTGATTCACTATTATTATGTGTCCAAGGTTAATTATAAATGGGAAACCAAAAGGATAACCAAAACAATGAAGTGAACGAAAATCTAGATGTCTGATCAGTGAAAGAGAACTGAACCAACATGCCCACCTGCTAGGCCTGGCAAGCATGTAAGTAACTGTTAACTCAAGCTTTCCGACAAGAGTTCGTGTACTTCTTTAAGGAGTTAGGAAATACAAGAACATTATGTACTGATGAGACATACTTGGTACGCTTGCTGCATAAAAATCTTGATCGATCAACTAATGGTAAGCCATAGTTCGTTTGAGCACCAAAAAAATATGAACATAGGAATGCATAGAAGGATGGTCTAGACCTGTAGCCGGTAGCTTCAATCTAAGACAAATAGTGTAATATTTATTGAAGATGAAGAAAAATCAAGAGGCACAATGTGAATGTTTTTCAACACAGGATATCCTAGAGATCTCTACCTAACTGCCTAGAGCTTTAGATGTCTTTGCTAAACTCAGAGAGCATGCAGGAGCAAATCACCTGTGCAGTTTCCATGGACAAGCAAATAGTAGTCACATGAAGCGATAATCCAAATGGTACCTCAAGAATTGGCTGAGCTGTTCTTCTTTCTTCAAGTCGTATGGAAACCAAAACCTGCATGGGGACAACTCATAGTTAAGGCCAGTACATACAACAAGGTACAACAAAGTGTAATCTAAATTCAATCAGTGAAGTGGTGAACTACATAATTTGCAATCGTGGGGGTTTTGTGACATTTCTTTAGGATGAAAGGGCTAAATTCAGCAATGCAACTCCAAACATGTGTGTACTGTGGGTGTGCTCCAATCTCACTTATAGGAAACAAAGGCACAAACCTGTCGAACACACCAGGTAAACCAAAAATCTTGTAGTATAAGCATAAATTTACTGATTACAAAATAGAAGTCTGTACACAGCCAGAACTTTCCAATCTCTAAGTGAGCATCAAAAAAGGGAATAAAGAAAATAGAACACAAATAATCAAAGATCAAAGGTAGGGGAACGAGGAATACTGCTTGTTTTAGTCAAGATGTTGCAGCGCACACATTTATTTAAATCATCTATGGGGCATTCTTATATTGGTGTCTATGCAGCACTCTTCATTATAATATTATGTATGCTTTAATTGCAGTGAGTATAGTAACTATGACACTGCTAATTGCAGGCAACAAAAAAGGGGTTATATGAAGGGAATATAATTACCATGCTTGCCAAACATATGACAAGATCAGTTGGGGTCATGAACCACTTCAGTTTGTAACAGGTGTGACCCAACGAACAAACAATAGACCATTCGTATCAGAAGCAGAAGTTAGTACTTATTATTAGCAATTTGTAGGTCCATAGAAGTATAATATTTAAGTCGTAGTGAGCAAAGTAGTAATGAAATACCTTTGGATCAATTGGATATTTTTCAGGTGTGAATAACTTGAGCTTCAAAACTTCTGACAATATCATACAAGCATCTTACCTGCTACACACAAATATTAACGTACAGCGAATGGAAATAATTTCTATATTCTGTTCTATTTGTAAAATTTGTATGAGAACTTACCCATATAGAGTCCCAGGTATGTCTATGCTATGCTACTGATTGCTTGTTAATTGACCACAGTGCCCCCGCTCTTTTTTTTGTGGAACTTTTCCACGTCGATTGGATTAATCATTTGTATTCCACTTCATACATAGAAATCATAGAAAAAACACTTAGTGATGCACTAAGGTATTAGATTCAAGTCGGAATGAAACTACAAAAACAAATTAAGCCAAGACAAATTTTCACTGGAAAAATGATCGCTAATTAGCACCAGCAGCCTGTTGAAGGAACCACAAATAAAAAAAAAAAGGATTTCAGAATAGTAGAAATTAGTACCAATAAATAATTTTACATAGTTGCAACAACTATCAACTGATGGACCGGCAATAGTAACAATCGCATATTAATGGTACAATTTTTCTTACTTCCAATTGCATATCAATGGCAGTCAATAAATAAATTGATAAATGGCATTCAGAACGATGGTTTAGCTGTACACATAATGAATAGCATATATATGCAATTGTAATGTAACAAAACTGGCAAAGAAACTGGCTTCCCCTAACATCTGTTGTAGCTCTTTACCAATATGTTTTGTGGCCTTAAATCACAGTGGATTATGGATTAGACCAAGATTATGCAGAAATTGCATTGCCTCCGGACACTAAATAGCTAGCTATTGACTGTCAAGGGGACAAAGGAAAATACTAAATCTATGTGATGGCTTTGCTGAACACAGCTGAGCCCAAGTACTCTGATACACGATAACGGCGTGCAATGACAGAATTGAGAATAACATGGAAATTTTTTGTCTTCTTCAAAACCAGTTTTAATAATTAATAGGAGACGATGTTATTAGACATAAAACACTTAAAAAAAGTGTGTGTGTCACACTATAAACACAGGGACACAAGGACTATATATAACTGGAAATCACCATATCATTTTGTATGCTCTAGTCAAATTAAAAGATGGAACAAACATGTAAAGGCAGTACCTGTTTTTTTTTCTATGCAGAATCTTAAGAGATTGAATGTTTCAAACACTTCCTCCTACGCCTTTATGTGCCTGAATTGGTCTTCCAATGCTGTTGCATTCTCATCATGCAAGTTGTTCCAGCATCTTGACACTCCAAGTACTAATTCAAATCCCTAGACTTCAATGGGAGAAAAAACCAGCTCTAGACATCAATAGGAGTTTATCAACTTGTCAAGAATTGGCTGCCCAATACTGATAGATGGCACCAACTTGTCACTCAACCAGCGAGACTTCATTTAGCAGACATGTATACTGAGTTACGGACAATGAAGCAAGCACAGCAATGGCAAAAGGAATTGAAAGGGTGGGTGTAGGTCGTACCTAGTCGATGGTGAGGCACCACACCTCGATTGCCAAAGAGAAGTTGTCCCCTGTTGATGCTGTGCCACAACACAGCACATTGATAGCTATCAATCTGAGTGAGGGGTTGTACACCTTCACTTAAGAAGCACATGGGTCATCACGTCACCAATTATAAGACACCACTGGTGCAAATAGTGGAGGCAACTTTAATAGAATTAAAATAACACCATAGAAATTGGCAGGAACCTTCGAACCATCCAATGTGCCCAGGTCAGAACCTCCAACCAAAGGATGGCAAAAATTGGAGAGAGCTATAGCTAAGTATGTTCCTGGTGTGTCCAATATCCACCAATATGTTTCTTTCAATTTTTTATTTTGAACCCTTTCAAACACCAAGTAGAATAAGAATCAGAAGAACAAGGAGGATGAAACTATAGCTAAGTATCACCAAGGTCTAAATTCTAAGTACCATTGCAAAAAAAGGCACCATAGTTTTTGTTTGCAAGAAAGAAGAACTCTACCAATGTCATCAATGTAAAGAAGGTCAAATCAATAACTAAATTTTCTAGTTGGAGGTGCTAAAATTACAAATATTGTTTCTCATAATTTAAGTGTTCTAGGATTTGGGAGAGTTGCTGTTGGACAATATTGTTCATCCACGCATGGCATGGATATGTAGAGGTAGTGTCTTAAGTACTATGAACAATGGACAAGGTGACTAATTGACCCTATACTAATTAATCCGCCACACTTGCAATGCCATGGTAACTTAATAAGAAACAGGTAATTACTTATGCCTAAAAGGAACAGACTACTACAGGGAAAGCCGAGTGCACATGTATTAACTCATATGCATAAAGATCATATAAATCAGATGAAAAAGTGTTTTAGCTGCGACTGAAATGAGCAACTGGTACATAAGTGAGCTAATCAGGCATCAAATAGGATAAACAAGCAACACACCTAATTCTCTTTGCTTCTAACACTCTGATGTATGAGACATCAAAAAAAAAAAGCAAAGACTTTGAATCTAAGATTCCAACAACTATTTACAATCCATAAGCCAAAGCAAACTTTTGAGAAGTGTAGGTGTCAAAATCATCAAAATCAGCCCACCAAATTTTTCCGGAGAGCGTAAACAACTCACAATAAACTTGCAACGGTTTTGCAGACAACAATTTAATCAACAGGAAAAATGGAGGGTTAACTAAAAAATTGAAGGGACACCATGTTTCTGGTTCAAATTAAATGACATAAAAGGATAAAGGAGAAAAGCAGTGAGCATGAAATTTGATTTCAGCAAAACACAAACATCCGGAGGAGTCCAGGATACAAAAGCTTGTTGAAATAACAACGGTCGTGCATGTGCTATGAATTGAAGCATCCACTTGCTAAAAGCCAGTAGCTCCAATACTTGGCAAACTCTGTACCTAAACTCCTCCAGATGTAGGCCAAGCCAGCCAACATGTTTTTTGTAAGGTTTAAAATTTCTTGCTGCAGCAACGACGAACATAAGCATTTTTTTTAATGAAGACAGGAGTCCTACAGGCCTCGAGTAATCTCTTAATCGTCATTTGTTCGTCAACTCGGAGCTTAAAAGCATGTTGGCTCTTCTGGATGTCCAAGCTACGTTGCAATGACCAAAAAATAATTTTGCTAACGTGGCTATGCCCATTTCAGAAAAAAAAGTGTGGACCAATCACAGCGCCACCACAGGACGGAGATACAAAGTGGCCACAGGCTGAAGGGAGCCAATCAGTGAATTGGGGCCCTCATCGGAGGCGTATCATTTAGTTTGCAAAAACAAATAGGACATGCCCAGTACCTCACGAGCCAACGAACATCAGATCATATCCTTGCAATTGGTATAGAATTTTCATCATAGGCCGCAAAAGGTGAAAAATGGCAAATGGCAAATGCGAGAGAACATCATATCACAACCAATGAGGAACGCATCACCTGGATTGAACCAACAAGGGTCAGACCGAGACGGAGGAACGCGCCGCGAAGAACAAGAACAAGGGTTTCCGCGGTGCCGCGATGCGACGCGGACCGCCGGGGAGGAGGTCGCGCCGGGGCTACAGCCACGCCCGGCGGCCACCATCCGTGCCCGTCGCGCTGCGGGCGGTGCTGGCCGTAGCTGGACCCGTGCTGCGGCGGGCGAGGGGCGGGGATGCCGTCGTGCTCTCCGCCCTCGCCCGGCGGCGGCGCTGGTCCAGCTGGCACGCCATGCCGCGAGGGGGGAGGGGCCATGCCACGGAGGGGGAGGGGAACGGCGGCGCCGCCGCCGCTTCCTGGTCGTGGCCGCCATCGCGGTGCCTGCCAGCGTCGGCGAGGGGCGCAGAGAAATGGAAGGGCGGGAGGACGGGAAGAGATGGGTGGAGGTCGTTTTTTTTTTTTCGAGAAATTGAGAAGCCGGTATATATTTGGTCGTCGAGAATGGGTTTTTTACAAAAACGTGCTGGCGGGCGGTTAGGTGCAAAATCGCCATGATTTCGAATTTCCTCTTCTTCGACTGAAGGATTTCCATATTACGGGGATCTAAAGCGCAAAAAAAATCTAAACTACGTTACTGTACATAAAGGACCTGGGTGGAAACTAATGGGGTTTCAACCAAATGGAGAGGCCTTTTCGAAAAAAACCCGGGACCAATCGCAGCTCTACCACGTTGCGGAGTTACAGTGGGCACAGCTGAAGTGAGCCAATCAAAAAATTGAGCCTACGTGGATAGCCTCCCTAGGGAGGGATAATTTGGTTGCCATATGTTTTCAACTAGATATTATGCAGCCAAAAAAATGACAATACTTTAGTTTTTAATAGCCATATTCCCTCGAAGTCTGGGTTGGTGGACTGTACCCGGTGTCCACAGGCAGTTGGTGAATCAATGTTCTCTAATTAAGGAGGGTAATAGGGTGAAGTCATATATATATCCCTGCTTTCCAGTTCTTTCATATATGTATATGTATGGCATTTCACGGCTCTTACACAAACCTGTAGAAAGATCGATGAAGTAGCTACACAGGGCATGCGCTTAGCTGTTTGGACAAACTATATATATAATCTATATGGAATCGGAGACACTGGGAAGACATTATAAAGCTGAAGAAATCCTGGCTGAATATGCACGGCGAGGAGCCTGCATTGCAGATACGCTAGAAGGAGAGATATTCTTGCGCTCCAGTTGTTCCTGAAACAGCAGTGCTCTGGGTGTCTCATATGTGCTCATCCGGAGCCAAGGATGAGGGCCCACATCAGCGTGGGGACTGCAGGAGGATTTGGCCAGAGCTAGCATGCCGGAGATCATGATGACATACCGTCATTTGGCGCACGCATATCGTCCACACCAGACGTATGACTGCCTTCTGCTGCTCTTCTCCACCGTAGGGTGTTCTTTTGGCTCTGGATCGAGATTCTGTTGTTGAGGAAAGAAGCTTAGTTCGAAACAATGGAGGATTAGAAGCTACTACTGATTTAATTTCTTTCTTTTTTTCATGGTATGATTTTCCAGAAAACATATATTTCTCCTACTGGAGACGAATTAGGCTCGTGGTGATTTTAGATACTTACAATTTTCAAGACATATTACTGCATATCTCAATGGATGGACTACACAGCAGCTGGCTACTTAGCGATGTGATTTTCAAGAAACATACTGGATGTCTTGATGCACGGCCCGATAAAATATACAACCCAACACAATTCTGGCAGCAATGCATCTTCCATCGTAAACAAATACAATGCTACAAAATCCCCAACAGCAATCCGCGGGGTATAGTTTCTCTATATTGTAACCCCATGAACATTTATTTGGTGAGTAAAGGGAAGAAAATATTGGAGTGTATAGAAGAAACACGTAGTAGTTATAGTATTTATTTTTTAAAGAAGTTTAAGTCCTGCATGTTAATTTGTTACTTATATCTAAGCTTTCCAGCTGCTAACTTGTTGGCCATGGGTGGGCTATATATAAAAACTCTATGCGCATTGAAATATTTATGGCCAAGTTGGATTGAGATGTTTATTTTTTAATTCATCATCGTAGTCATTTGTGGTAAAACCCATGTCTCTGATAATATGAGATATGAGTGTAGCCAAAATGTGTCTCTGGTGACCGACATCGGATACACTGAAGGCAAACTCACATCTCTGCTGACTCACGGCAAATATGGGTGTTGGCTATGCCTTCCTCTAATGACCAACATTACAGACCTGGAAATCCCCATGGGTGATGATTGAATTTAGAGACAGGAGAAACTGTGTCTCTGGTGTGGTCACGGATGCGCAAATTCCTCGTGCGTGATGAAGTTCAGGCACATGTCGCCCTTAATAGGAGAATCTAGCATACTAACTCGCGGTTACAAGCCTCTCGCAACCTCATAGTGTGTCAAGCATGTTTCTTAGTAGAAGTTAGGGATAATTGCCACTGACTAGGTTGATTTTTCTTGGACCTGTCGTCTCTCTCTCAATTGCCTCAGCGCTTCTCTGCACACAACACTACCGATAGCCCCAAGCTCTTGTATCAGACCACTTGCTGCTCCACAAAGGCCAAGTGCTAGCCAAGGCTGTTGCCAAGCTTTTGCGTTTACATTCAAACCGATCCCACAATTGTTTATATGTTTTTTTAGCCAAAGGGGTATGGTGATCGATTCCTGAATGAATAGAAGATTGCAACCTTGTTCTATCCTTACATTTGTTCTATCCTTACTTATATATCGTTGATCTCTCACTTCTGAAGTGAATAACCAAGATAAATATGCAAGGGTACTACAAACATTTGTCATCTTCCTACTTCCATCAGTTCCTCAAAACATGAGACAATCTATTTTGAAAGGAGCTAGTGCCAAACTACTCTGTAATTTTTAAAGGAGCAAGAACCCTACCAAACTTTCCTTTAATTTATTAGCTAGATAGATATAGAGTATAGGTTGGTGGTGCATGCTGTTGGTGAATCATCATTCATTAATTTTCTATTAATGCGAGAAGTAGAAAGCAGAGACACATATAGCGTACTTCCTCTGATCTCACTCTCTTATATATACATGGAACTTCATGGCTCATCCTCAGTGCCATATGGGCACCTCTAATTTGAGCGTTACACATGGAAAAGCAATAAAATCTATTTGGAACTGGAGACACCGGGAATAAGATTAATGAAGATGCACTGCTGGTTAAATCAAGGAGGAGTCTCCATGTCAGATCCACGAAGCTGCGTGGTAGTGGCCCTTGGGGCATTGGAATTACCACCAGCCTGGGCAAGCAGAGGCGTGCCCACACCCAGCAGTAGTTTGGTGCAACAAAAGTCAATAGAATAGACCTTGATCTATATGTGAATGAAGAACTTCACATGTTTTTGCTTTGAGTGTTTGGCTCCTTCACGTCTATGGCGTGCCAGAACTAATAACAACACTTGAGTGCTTAGCCTGCCTTTGTTTTGTTTTATTTTGTTTTGCTTACAAGATGATCATGCCTCCTTGGTTATGTGTGTTTGTAACTTGCACTACTACAATAAATCATTTATAAGAAATTCCATTTTATTAACCGTGGTGATTTTTTAGAAAACTACCACGGTAACCGTATTGGTTGTATATAAGTGGCCACAAAAATGGAAGCCCACTAGCCAAAAGAAAAGGACCAAACCAGTCCGAAATCTGACCCTGACTATATATACAGTTACTAGGGTTTCAACCCCTCCCCAACCCTTCCACCACTCGGCCGCATCCCGCGCCCCCATCTCCTCTCCCTCCTGAAGCTGCAGCCTCCCCATCTCGGTCTCAACCTCACTCTCTCCTTCTCCTTCATGCCCCCATCTCTCTCCTCGCCGGATCCATGAGTGGGGGCCGACGGCGGTCTTGGCCATGGCACGGCGGCGGCGGTGGTTCAAGGGACCGGCAGCGGCACGGGACGGCGGCAGTCGCTGGATCGGCGGCGGCGGCAGTGAATCATGATGCAAGTATACACTGTATATATGGATTTTTTTTGCTTACAAATTTGGTTACTGCAATCAATTACATTGAATACTGTTGGGTCCGCCCATGAGTGTATTGTGTCTCAAGCATGCTGTTACTGCATCATGATTCAGTAATTGTCTATTAAATAAGGGTGAGGTAGGCAGCAGAGACACATACATATAGACTACTTCATTCTTTTATATATACATGGCACTTCATGCCTTCATGTCTCATTCTCAGCTGCATACCAACATAATTTGTTCGCTGACAATAGGCATGCATGGCACCACTAATTTTCGATACATCGAAAAGCAGTAAGATCTATTTGGAATTGGAGACACTGGGAACAAGAAGCGAACAAACAAGAACCAATAAGGAATGAAGATGCATGGCTGGTCAACTCAATTACGGTGCACAACATATCCACAGCAAGTGTTGCACTCTGTTTCTGCAATCTACAGAACCTCCAGATTTTGTGTCATAGGTACTGCACAGACTGATAGACCTAGGTCACACATGTGCCTATATGGCACCCACAGAGATGGAGAAAATTCAGCCTTTTTACACTCAATAGATGACTTGGTTCCTTGTATGATTGAAAAAAGTAAATTCTTCCCTATATGACACTGGGTTTGTTTTTGGTCCTCATCAATTTAATTGAAAGTCTCTGCTCACTTCTTTTTCTTCATCAATTTAATCGTCCTTGACCTTATGGTGGAAGAGGAACTTCGCTTTCTTCGACTTTGACAGTACGTGTCTAGTATATGTCGTTGGCGCAACAGAATTTAATAATTTTTGAGCGCTTGGTGTGTCTTCGTTTCATTTGCTTACAGTTACAGCATGATCACGCCTCCTGCTGGTTGTGTGCATTTAACTTGGGGTGTACAAGCTCACACTGGCGCTGGTCTTTAACTTGTGAAAGGCGACTTGAGCCCCTGACATGTTGGATGCTGCACGATGCATGTGCGCAGGCATGGCACATGAACCAAAATAGACCTGTGTGCTCTTCTGCCAGTTGAATGCAAATGCAAATGCAAATGCAGTTCTTGGCCATGGCCACAAGCAGTAGCAGTCTTCATCTACTTGAATGCAAATGCAGGTTATCTTCCTGCCGTGCTTGCACATGTTAGTTTATAGGTTTTAGATGAATATTATGTGCACTAATTCAGAAACTGAGAGCCTGCACGAATTAGATGGTCGTAACCTGCACGAATTATGTTGCACCTTGATGGGGGTTACTTCTTGAAGACCTCTGTTGTCCTGGCATGCCAGACATGCAAAAGCGAAGCAAGGAGCACAAACCACCATAAGTTAGCATCTAAGCGTGGGAGGGCACATCCAGTCCAGACTTCATCGTCAGTGAGCCCAGACTTCATGAAGCTTCTGCCAATGCTCGCTACTCGAACTGCAGCCAAAAAAAAAAGATATGGTAACGATGTTCGACGTAATTGGAGCACCGTTGCCAAATATCGTCATCCAAAACATGCTTAGCAAATTGGTTAGCGCGCGTGCTCAATCTGTCTTTGAAGAAGAGCCAGGAAAAATCTTGACTTAGCTTAGTCGGCACGCGTGTGCTCCAAATTCAATGTCCATTGGGATCAGGTGAGTCTAACAGGTTATCTGCCTTTTTCATGACGATTGATCCCCTGCAAGCACAAAAGAAGGTCTGCTAGCTGGCCTGCAACAACATTAATTAGTGTAGACCGAAGACGCAAATCAAACCCCTCTTCGAAAACATCTTTAACCGAGACGTTAGGCCTAATGGTGTGTGAGGAAAGAGCAGAATGAGTAACATGAGGGGTGGGGGGCATTCAGGGAGCCAATGATCAAACCAAAAAGAAAAAAACATGTACATAGAAGCTTGCTAGAGCTGGTTTTGAACTAACCACATAGATTAACAAAACGTTGCTTTATGCAATCCTGCCCAAGTTTCTAGATTTGAATGCCAACATAGAGTTAGCATGAATTAAAAAAAATAGCAGTCACAATTTTTTTAGATATGTATTCAGTTTACGGTGTCTCTCTCTAATCCAGCATAAAGTGTAGTGAAGCTTGTAAGCCAATTGTGTATCTTGCATTTTATATCTAATTATTGGTTGATTTTGAATCTCTCGTATGTACAACTAAATCAAATATGCAGAGGCACTATGAGCATTTGACCTCTTGTATCCATTCCACCAAAAAGTGAACTTTTCTACCGTGAAACATTTTTTAAGAGAGATTACGTTTTCTGTCATGCAGAGGCACTATGAGCATTTTGACGCTATTCTGTCATGGCTGCTATGTGTTGGCGAGAAAAAATGACCCAAAAATTTAGAACAACATTCCTAGGAATATATTGTATCAACAATCTGGAGGAAAAAGAAGGAAAAGTGGCGAACATTTCCTGCTAAACCGGCCAGGTTGGTTATGGTTGGTAAACCAGCTAGGCCGGTTGATCCATTTGCTGTGGCTGTGCGCCCAACCAGCTAGGCTGGTTGCTCGGCCGGCTAAGCCAGTTGTAGCTAGGCTATTGCCGCACGACTGCTGGCCTGCTCCACGCCATGTGCTGCTCTGCAATCAGACTTGCTGCTGTTCCCCATGCTGTGCTCCTGCCCACCCCTGCCGAAAATCCAGCCATGTTGCCTCCCTGTGGACCGCTCCTCTCCCTGGCCTGCTGTTGCCATGCACTACACTTTTCTGCTGCAGGCAAGAAACCTGCTAGAGAAGTTGTTTAGTGAAAACAGGATATATGACGAAGATGAGAGTGGCATAATCTTCTTCATGGAAACCCACTCGATTTATATCCGGAAAATAGCAGCCAGACTCTCCCTTTGAGAACCATATATGAAAATATTATCTCGTACAGCTCAAGCAGAAATACACAATTTTTCAATGGATATTAGAAAAGAAAAGGTATATGTGTAGTTGGAATCAGAGACACCGGGAACACAACATAAAGTTGCACAAGTCAATGATGAAGAACGGCAGATCCAGTGATAGCTAGAGGATGCTTGCATGGCAGCCGATCCACGGAGAGAAACTGTCCGTTGATGAACTGAGGTGTGCAAGAAATGAGGACCTACTCGCGTGTGGTCAACTTCATTCCTTCTCTTGTATTGTATAGAGATGTATCATTTTTCTCCAAATGTTGCCGTCTGACTGTTGCTTGGTCGACCTAGCGACTCCTATGGCTTTTTCATAATCCCATGGCCTAATGGACTAATGGACCATGATGTGCACATGTGTATGTAAAGTGTGCATTCCATTCTACTTCGCTTCAGTCTATCACCAGCATTTTGCCCAAACATAGTTCACCACAGATGTGAGATCTTTTTAATCATTTTGTAGCAAATTAATTGGCGAACCATGCGGACACCTCTCATTTAGTTCAATTAAAGAGGAATGAATATATAATGCTTCTTCGCAGAACAAAAAAAAATGTATGGTGCTTTTAATTCAGTGGCTCTTTTATACAAAGTACAATCTGGTACAAATTGCATTGAAGGATTCAAAGTTCCTACTACTGGTTTAAGGCTAACTTAGATAATAGTCCAGTCAAACAACGAGGTGAAGGACAGTACGATATAGGCTGCGAGAAGTCAGACAAAGTCACCCTGTAACAAACAACGAGAAATTAGTGCCTCCCTCCACTCTTCCTTGTCTCCAAATGCAAGCACAATGTGGCACAACTGCTGCACCGGATCCATTGTTTTATCGAAAAATATCAAATTATATATAATTGTGTATCCAGCGTAAAGAGTAGTGAAGCTAGCTTGTAAGCCAATTGTGTATCCTGCATTTTATATCTAATTATTGGTTGATTTTGAATCTCTCGTATGTACAACTAAATCAAATATGCAGAGGCACTATGAGCATTTGGCCTGTTGTATCCATTCCCCAAAAGAGAGGAGATTTTTGTACCGTGAAACATTTTTGAAGAGAGATTACGTTTTCTTAGAAAAGTACTTGGTTACTTTGGAGTAACAAGAACTCTAGTCCTTCGAGGTAGTAGCCCATAGAGCAAAGACTGGTGGATTAATATAGGACAGTGCGACTCCACATGCAGTACATGGACTATTGTTCTCTAACTATGTTTCCAAGGTTGGTAAAAGCAGTAATATACACACCTTCAACACCCCCTACCTACCCACCCACACACACACTTGCATAGTTCCTCTTATATATGCATGACATTTCACAGCTCATTTCTAAGGCTTGTAGAAAGGAAGTTTGTTTAGTGAGAGGAGATGACAACAATGAGGGTACCTATATACGGGCACTATTTTAACTAGCTGGACAAGCTGCAAGACGTATATATTTGGAATCGGAGTCATCGGGAACACGAAATAAAGTTGGATAATTCAAATATGAAGTACTGAAGATGGCTCTTCTAATGGAGGAGCAGAAAGCATGGCCGCCAGAGTTCGTGTGGCCGCCTGGACTATGCACGGAACTCCAGCTGCGGTCTCGATGCCCGCCTCCCTGCGCGCGGTAGAGGCGGGCGCTGCTCAAGTTTCGTGCAGGCCATCTGCTAGCTTGCCAGAGAGTGGCCTCGGCACCCGCCACCTGCGCGGCAGAGACGCAGTGCTGCTCCAAGTCTCGCGCAGGCCATCTGCTAGCTTGCTAGAGAGTGGTTGTGAATTTGCGTTGTGCACCCGGGGCTTCTTCACCATCCTCCTTCTTCCGCCGACGGCAGCCATGGCAGTGCTACTTTTTGCGATTGGTACTGATCTCCTGCACAAGCTCATGGTTAAGGGTGACATATGGATTGCATTATTGACACGGGAATATCAAACGCAACCCTCCGGGTAGAGTTGGCTAGGAATTATCGCTGAGTCGTGGGTTCATCGTTATGGAACTTTTGAGCATAACATGGTCATAGTTAAGGCATTGCAGGTTTTGTTGTCGCTAAATTTGTCGTCTTAGTACATGAATGCATGTACCGGTTTGACGCTATTTTGTCATGGCTGCCATGTGTTGGAGAGAAAAATGACCCCAAAAATTTAGAACAACATTCCTAGAAATATATTGTATCAACAATCTGGAGGAAAAAAAGAAGGAAAAGTGGCAAACATTTCCTACTAAACCGGCCAGGCTGGTTGGTAAACCAGCTAGGTCGGTTGATCCACATGTTGTGGCTGTGCGGCCAACCAGCTAGGCTGGTTGCTCGGCCGGCTAAGCCGGTTGTAGCTAGGCTTTTGCCGCACCACTGCTGGCCTGCTCCACGCCATGTGCTGCTCTGCAATCAGACTTTCTGCTGCTCCCCATGATGTGCTCCTGCGGACCACCACCCCTGTCGGAAAGCCAGCCACGTTGCCTCCCTGCTGGACCGCCTCTCCCTGGTCTGCTGTTGCCATGCACTACACTTTTCTGCTGCAGGCAAGCAACCTGCTAGGCCAGCCACGCCATGCACGCTCTTGCTGATCAGTTTGGCCACTGTTTTTCCTTGTTGCACACGTTCGACTGTGTTGCCTCCTGATGCTGCTGCGCTCCCTCTTTCTGTTGTGTCGGCCATGCCGATTGGCCTATCAGCCAGGCAGTCACGCTGGTGCTGTGGCCCAACCGGCCCGCCTTGTTTGGGATCTGTCCAGGCCGTTTATCCTGCTCCCAGCTAGTTTGCTCCCTGCTGGAGCCCGACAAAACCGGCCTAGCCGGTTACAGGTCCGATTGAAGCTCTTTTGGAACGGGATTTTGATGCGTTTTTTTGGTAGGAAACATGGAGATTACGATTTGGAAATAAGTTTTATTGGGAAAAAACCACTCCCTATATATGTCTGAGAGGATCAAAACCAATTGAAGGATCCAACCATTAAACTTCAAAAAAAAAACACATGTACTCCAACCCTTTACCCTCTTCTCTCTCTATCCTACTATTCGTCATGTCCCTGCATCATCCCATGAGGTGTTCGTGAATTTTCTTCCCAAGGATCGATCCCTGAATCGACCTAACCAGTCTCTAGATCTGTTTTGTTGGTTTGTTTGTGTTCTTGCTGGTTGTGGGTTGATTTGTAACTGCCCTGGACATGCTAGCCCTGCTGGTGTGTGATTTGATTTGGATAATCTCCCTTTATAATCTGTACATCGATCCATCGCGAAGAGGTGTGAGCTGCTCTCTTGGGCCAAGATTTTTGGTGAAGAAATGAACCTGCTAATCCAGTTCAAATGTACATACCTTAAAAAACTCCAGTTGTGGCATACCAGAGTATGATTTTAGAGTTTCTATTGTAGATAGAAAAGGAAGCAACAAAAAGCGATAGTTCATAGAAACCTATGCTCCCTGTATCAGAGCTGGACAGCTAAGAAAATAAAGAAACAACAAAACCTTTTAGGCACTCTACCCAGCAGCTAATGGAACTTATAGATCAGCCTACTTCAGCCTACTTCAGGACTTAAAAAGCGCAGAAAGCCCACATACGTGAAAGACCCATAGCTGCTGAACACTCTGAAGATAGAAGAAAGTGAAGCTTTCGACCACAGCGGAGCCAGCATAGCCATCTGTCTCAGCATGCTCTATTCCTGGTGTCTTCCATTCCAAATGCCGATGTTATTGTAAGTAGCTGATGTCATCCATACACTCCCATCTTTTGATTTCCTTTACTCACAAAATAAGTGTTCCAAGCTTCACAAAACAGAGAAATGAGCGAGCTACAGCGAAAGCAACCTATATACCCATATATAGATGGAGAGCACTAACATGATTTATATATTGCTACGAAGCTACCAGCCTACCACTGCACTGAGCCACGTCACTCCAAAGGTACAGGTCATTGATATCTCTTATTATCTTATTAATTAATCCTAGTACCATCCATCTTCCATTAAAAAAATATTGATCTGGTAACATGCTAGGTGGTTCAGTACAGTCTGTTGATTGTCACATTAAAATGTACAGTTGACAAAAATAATGGGAATTCAATTGAATATAGTTGACTCTAAGTGTGTCTTTATGCAGTTGGTGAATCATTGTCCTCTAATTAAGGTGGGTGGTAGGCCGGGCCCCCACTTTCAAGCTCTCTGATATATGTATAGCATTTCACGGCTCTTTTTATGGCCTGTGGAAAGACAACTTGTTCGAGAGAGGGATTATAAAGATGAGAGCAGCTACAAATGGGCAACGTTTTTCGCAACTCAGAGAAGCTACAAGATGTATATATATGGAATACGAGACACTGGGAACACAAAATGAAGTCTCTCAATTGAGAAACCGAGGGAGATGTCTGCAGGAAGAGATGTCCTTATTCTCAGTGTCTACCCAAAGCTGCAGTGCTTCTGTTCGAAGAGTGTCCCAAGGCCCCAGTAGCTTGCAGTTGCAGCTTCCTCGCAGTGCGCGTGCCTACCACCTTGGGGTCGTGCCTACCACCTTGGGGTCTAATTGACCGTACGTGCACATGTTCTTCTCTTATACAATACAAAGATGTATTTAGTTTAAGGTAGAGATTCCCACCCCAATTATTATTAGTCGATCTATCATGAAGAGGTATGAGGTGCTTATATTCATCAGTTTATAGGCCAAGATTTTTGGTGCAAACCTGAACTGCTAATCCAGTTCAAACGTACCTTGAAAATTTTTTCCAGTTGAGCCATAGTGCCGGCCAGCTTGCGTTCATTTGCCTGCAGACAACATAAAAGACAAGAATTGTGAGGTGCATTACTTGCAAATTAGGTACTAAAACACCATGATTCTTCATCCTACTAATCATTTTACAGCAAATTATTTGGTGAACCAAGCATATCATACACCGCTGATCAGCAAAAGTAATGGGCATTTGATGAATTGATCTGGACCCTCGCTATCATCATAATTATAGTGGCAGGTAGCAGTGTCCCATTTTCTTATGTTCTGATATATGTATCATTGGTTGCATTCTACCTCATTTGTCCATTTTGCAAACCAATGCATATTTATTTAGTGATTAATTAAAGTGATGGAAAGATGGGAATTTATATGGACAATAATATCTACTTACAATAACATATACAATGAGTAGGAGACACCAGGGCTGCAAAAAAAAATTGCAATAGCTTCAGCCAGACGGTGCACCGTAGATGCAGTGGTGGGAAGCTTCATTTCTTCCACCTTTCAGAGTACACATGTCAGAATAATTTTTGAGCGCTTAGGGTGTGTCCCTTTGTTTCAGTTTGTTTACAGTATAATTATTACTGCAGATTGTTCGTGTTTTTAGCTCAGGGTGTGCCCGTTTACTATGTAATGGGTTTTTAGACACAGTGTAAGGCGCCTTGACATGCAGGTGGCGCACACAGAGTGGAGAGGCATTGCACACTAAAAAGTAGAACTTTTTGGCAATTGTCACAATAAGTATCTCTTGGCCATAAGTAGTGTCACTCATAATCTACCACAAAAGGAACCTACTGTATTTCATTGTTGCACATAGCACAGTTTAAACTCTATAGATTACAACAGAAAACACATAACGGGAAGGTGATATCAGACCGCAGCATAAATCCTTGTTCTCAGATGTCTGCCTAACTACCTATGCTTGTGTTGTGACAAATGCCTAATTTCTGCCTAACACATAACAGCACAAAAGGTGACCGCAGCATGCAGTGTATGGCTGTTTAGTGTGCACATGCCTGCCACGTCCATCTCATGACAGCTCTAATTGATCATATGCGGCGCTGCGAATATGTCTTTCTCTTCAGTATAATACGAATATTTTTTAGTCCAAATTAGGCACAAAGTAATCCTGCCTGTGGGCATCAATTGGCTAATAACATGTTACATGCCATAAAACAATAAAAAAATGCAAGGAGTCAGCTGCAATTAAAAACTAGAATACAGTGATCCTTCATTCTACTGATGCAATACTTTTTTAAATCATTTTTGAGAAAATTATTTGGCAACCCACGCATAACAGAGTTCTCATATGCATACATGGTTGCTTTCTCTCTTGCTCACTAATTTCTCTTCATTAATTGTACGTGTATTAAAGATAGAGGTTGGGAGCAGAGACACTTGTATATCGCCTACTTATTCATTCTCTTATATATACATGGCACATCGGCTCATTCCCAACAGGTTACCAACACAGCTCGTTTTGGTGATAGTAGACATATATGGACACCACTAATTTTCGCTAGAAGGACAAAGGCAGCATGATCGATTTGGAATGGGAGACATCCGGAAAAAGAAATAAGTGAAGATCCAATTATGAGACACAAGAAGTTCCCAAACCTCATGCTATCAAACAACAGTGCCGGTTTGAGTCACAAACCAACAGTGCTAGCTTGAATGAACACTGCCGGTTGGAGACTTGAACTGGCATGAACTTCTACAACACTGCCGATTGATAACCGACACTGATGGCAAACCCCCATCACCACTGGTGGTTGGGTTGTGCGGTTCAAAATTCTGGCAGGAATGGGTAGTTTCAAATCGACACTGGTCAGCTGATCTACGGTAATGAGCAATGCTTCTTCAATGAGTGCTCCCCAGCCGTGCCCTAAGCCATGAGCATCGTTGTATCCTGTGGGGTGACACATAGTATTAACCACTGTTTATGACGAATTCGTTGTATAATTTGCAATTCTGCTTGTCTGAATTGAGATAACAAATGCAAATGCATAGTAACATGTTCCTTTGCTGGCCGTAGGTGAAATCAATCATTATAAAGGTTTCCATGGAAAAACAATACATATGACATCGTTATATATACTTGAATAGAATACAGCAAGCTTCCTCGTTCATGTTTCTATTCTGTATTAGTAACAGAACCAGCTCAATGAGAGAAGAGCTAGAATATTAGCATGCTAATGGGCCACATCATATACAATGGATGGTCCCACTAGCTCCCTCATGTAGTTTAATCAGCGGAAAGCTTATATTCTATTTGGCGAGGACCAATCATAAATCTCTTTAATTTGTTAATTTGATTGGCAGAAGTTAACTAGTTTTATGAATTTCAGCATCCAACAAAAATAAATTTTGTGCTACTTTGTGAGCTAAAAATACTTAGCCAAATAATTGTGCTAGTGTATGTGAACATTGTGCTTGATGTGCAATGCCATGCTTAGATGCAACAAATGCATACTAGACACTGGATCACTGGACTAGAGAGTATAAAATTATGTTTTTTTATTGTTTCATTACAGAACAATGCACTCTCTATTTTACTCTAATCGGGGAGATATGACATATTTGGATATGTGATTATTAAAAATTAAAATATTCAGACTATTTAAATGTTATAAACTGTATTTTTAACAAAAACATGAAGTAACACCGACTTGACTGACATATTCATGAGATGATTCATATTAGCGAGCAGAGTTTGCTGGCTGCTCGTGAGCCTGCCCCCTAGGGCCATGATGAGTAGAGTACGAAGTGTAGCTGGTTTATAAAGTATTGCAAACAGGAGCTCATTGCCTCAAACTCCTATAAATAATATGGGTAGCAATATCTAGAGGTCATTGTTTTGTAGTAGCAGTTCCATACTGCAAGGGCAAGAACAAGCACATTTGCATGGTAGCACTTGCATAAGACAAATGCAGAAACCAAAAGCAACCATATTTTCATTCGATGGCCAATATAGAATTGGAGGTATCGGGCAACCAAAACAAAGTTGCTTATGCATGAGCTCTGGATTTGGGTGATTTGCGAAGTGCATGGTAGTCCTTAGATCTATGTATATCATCATCATGTAACACTTCGTATGAGTGAGCTCTGTATTTGGTGCATTTCAGCTGTAATATACGGAGTTCAATCTTGAGTTCTTCACTGAAGCAACAGTCATAGCAGCTTGGCAATTGTGGAAACTTAGAAATGATAAGATCTTCCAGAGAATGCAGCTGTCTCCAGCAACTTGGCTTACCAGTTTCAAAAACCAATGTTTGCTGTAATCTATTAGATTCAAAACTGATCTTAGATCATCCTTTTTGCTCTTGGTTAGATGCATTCAGTTAATTCCTGTTTGTTACCTTGTACTCCCTCCGTATTGGTAAAGAAAGTCGTTTTGAAAAAAGGTTTGGATCAAACATTGGGAAGAGAAATTATCAATAACTTTTAAGTTGTTAAGTTTGTAAATGTGAAAATTATATAAATAGATTAGTCTTAAAAATACTTTCATAAAAGTATACCTATATCCCATTTCTATAAATATTTTTATAATAACAAGATGTCAAATTTATGTTTTGAAGACCGTGTCGTTATCCTAAACGACTTATTTTACAAATACGGAGGGAGTATCTTGTAACCTGTACTCTCTATTTATTTTAATTTAATTTCATACTGTGGGGATCTCCCCACAGTCCGTTCGTCAAAAAATACACGGAGTTCAAATTTTAACGTTTGCAATATATTTGCAAAATTTTAAATGAAATCCTATTAAACAAACTAATGGTAGGCACATTGAACTGAATTTAAAGAAACACAACCACAGAGCAAGAAATGAGCACTACCTCCTAATTTTGCCTTTTGCTGCAAGATTGCTGTGCAGAAGGGTCTGTTCTGAATATGTGCAGAGTAGTGATTCATGAGCATAGATTTACTTTATGCTTAATCACAAACCTGCTGCACTACCATGGCGCAGGCGGGAGGCTAGGCAGGGACGCAGCTACATGGTC
Organism: Hyparrhenia diplandra; assembly: GCA_015847255.1. Lineage (NCBI taxonomy): Eukaryota > Viridiplantae > Streptophyta > Magnoliopsida > Poales > Poaceae > Hyparrhenia > Hyparrhenia diplandra. The sequence continues at coordinate 368,316 of JADLZK010012868.1, forward strand.
ACACAGTGTGGCAAGGTTGTCTGGCCCATTTCATTATGGAATTCGGGCCGAGCAAAATTTGACTTAAAATTTTGAACAGTATGTATATTCTTTTTTTTTTTACGGAGGCCAGCGAAAAGTATGAAATTTTAGAATTTTCGTTATTTTTCCTAGAATTGATGCTTAAATAAGACAAATGCATCAGCAGCACCACGAGGAACTATATCTCCAAAGTTTCATTATTTTGATTGAACAGAGTAGAATTATCACACCAATAATTCCTGAAAGAATACTCTGGTTCCTATGATTGCACGCACACAACTAAGACTACCAACTGATAGTATATATCAAGTAGGACTATAGCAAAGCTAAAAGACATTTTTAGATAATGGGTAATAAAATCCGGCCTCTACATCCAGGGATGGACACAACCAATTATTACAGAGTTTGGAAAAAGAAAACACAGGGTGCAAGCCAAGTGTCTATGAAATAGACATAGACATTGGAACTAAAGCAAACGGAAAATATGCTTCCACCCTCTATTGGAGATTTCTAGAGCAATTATCTCCAATTGTTTGCTCAATGTAACAAGGGCGTCCTTTGCTTGCTCAGCACGCTGCAACTGGGCCCAGAAGCGCATCCAATAAGCTCCCCTGAAGATAACCTGCATAATAGAGTTAGACTTCATTTTTTAAAAAATCTTTTCATTACAACATCTCCAGATGGCCCAGAATAAAGCTGCCACACCAACCCAAATCATCTTAGCAAAAGGGCAATCAAAAAAGAGGTGTTGGATAGTTTCATTCATATTACAACACTCGCATTTCGACTCCCTTTCCAATTTTTCCTAGCAAGGTTATCCTTTGTCAAAATGACACCTCTTTGGACAAAACCGGAGGAAAATTTTAATTTTAGAGGTATTTTGCATTTCAGATTCTTTTTATGTTGGAACGGTGGATTTGTATCTATTGCATCCATATACATAGACGGACGGAAAAATTCCAGATCTGGATAAAGGTCATTTAAAATAATCTTTACCATCCACCGGTGTCACATTAGAGACCCGTGCTACCAGGATTAGCCACCCGAAGCTAAAAGACATATATGGCTACGATACGTCGGTAGAGATCGGCCTCCGATCCCTACCGGGATTAGCCACTCAGAAGCTAAAAGACATATATGGCTATGATACATCAGTAGAGATCGGCCTCTGATCCCTCCTATTTCTTCAATAAAAAGACATATATGGCTACGATACATCAGGTATTGAGGGTGCAATACAGTTCAGAAGTTAACACTACAACAATATGATGATGAGGACAAAGCTCAAGCATTGATTGCATCTACTATGAGCCAGGTCAAAAAACTAATTGCTCAATCTTTTCAGCTAAATTGGCAATTGGCTCTAGTAGCAATCAGTTCCAACTGGGAAAGACTCAACCTGTTTGAACTTTGAACTCAACTTAACTCTACTGAACTCCAATTGTAATGGTAGTTGGATCGCAACTACATCCAACTATTTGAAACTAGTCTCTACTAAACCAATCCCAAACTAAGTCGCCTTTGACTTGTCGATTGCAAATAATTACAACTGGCTCAAACTCAAAGTCACACCGTCCTTTGAATTCCACAGACACCAATCCAATACAACTGATCCGAGGCCGAACCTCTCGAATTGAATAGGTTGAAGCAGCTACAACCAGTTTCAACTGGGCTCAGGCGCTTACTGACAAAGCCAAAACTGGGTTCAAACTAAGCTCAACCGATAACATTAACCTATTTCCATCCAATTCAGACATATAAAACTGCGAAGGCCATGGCTTCCAGTCGACCTTGAGCACTCTGCGCCACATGGTGTCCTGGCACAAACCGTGGCTGATGCAATCAAGCTGTCCGATGTCCCCATCCATGCGCCCACATGCTCTCACTAAGACTTTTTGTTGTCATGCAGAGTAAATTATTCAGTGTTATTTTTTTTTCTTTTCGCGAAACAAATTATTCAGTGATCGATTCATATATGTACCATTCAATTTGATTGAAGAAAATGAACACAAGGTTATTAACTGTGTGATACGAACTATATTAAAGGATTCTGACACCAAACCATTGTGTATGATGAGATGAAGTTAAGACCGCATAGCAAGGGCATAGTCATGTGTTTCTCTGCAGGCTAGGCGAAATCATTTATTTTGCAGATGCCACAGAACAACAATATATAGTCAAAACCTCATATACAATTGAAGATGACGTAGCACACTGCCTGGTTCATACTCCATTTTGTTTCATTTGTGTATGAGAAAAATCAGAATATTTGGCAGGGGAGAGAAAAAAGAGAATAGGAATCAGAGACATCAGGATCCCAAATAAAGGAACTTGAGTTTAATAACCCAGACAGAGCCTCATGCCAGGAATTAAACATAAGGCTTGAGAGCACCAAGGTGGGGAAGCACCACAAATCCACTAATTTAGATTATTTTACATTTCAGTAAATATGGGTACATTCCAAAGTCACAGCAAACAACGAAATAGCCACTCTGGTTTTAGTTGGCTTTGGAGGCAGCGGACAGGGAGCGTATCTTCTGTCACCCTTCAGACTCGGTTAAGCCTGTCACTTTTCGTGAGTCAATGTGGGCTTCATCTTTAGCATGTTATTGTCACCACTATTTAGCTGTTTCTAGATAGTGGAGTATCAACTACTGAAGCTTATTGTGGTGCCGGTCTAATATTTCTGAAGCCAATTGCAGTTATTTACAGAGATTTAGATCAGTGCGTAGTGGTCCAGTGGAAGACATTGGCAATTTATTTCTTAGACAAGAAGTTTGATCAATCAGTATATAATTGGAGTTGGAGGTGTTGGGAGTACAAGACAGAGAGGACTAGAACGAGGTAGACACTACTACAAAAGTCAACTAAGGGAGCGCCTGGCATTTATATTTGGGGCGGCTCAGAGCCGTCCCTAATGTATCTAAAAAATCCTCTGGTTGTTGACAAACCGCCCCTCATCGACGACACATAAGGGGCGACTTCGTGTACTAGCCGCCCCTACTATTATCGAGGGGTGGTTCAATCACCAGCCGCCCCTACCGTGGTCCACAATAGGGGCTCTCTATATTGAGGCATCTCTACGGTGGGTTGTCGAATTTTAAAATGAGACACTAAAAATTAAAATTTCGTAAACGACCTCGGACGAAAAAAACTTCCTAAATATAAAATGCAGATCTCGAAAAGTTATGAAACTTTGTAGTCTCGGTATGCAGTTGGCAACGATATAAAGCACTAGTCAGCAAACTAGCTAATCATTCAATGAGGTGATTTGGATCTGCGGATCAACATTCATATACAAGTAGTGAGATATTGGGGAGAAGTGTACATATATACAGCCTATTTTCTTACGTTCTGATTATGCTTGTATGGTTTCTTTCTCTCTAGGTCACTCATTTCTTCATTGACTGCCTATTAAAGAGTGATGTTGGCCGGGTCCCTACCGTAGGGAGCAGCAGAGACACATATCGCCTACTTCATTGTTCTCTTATATATACAGAGGCAAGGCACTTCATGGCTCATTCCCTGCACCATACCAGCACAATTCGTTTGGGTGGGAATAGGCATGTATAGACACCACTAATTTTAGCTATGTGGAAAAGCAGTAAGATCTATTTGCAATGGGAGACACCCGGAACAAGAAATGTGAGTTATATGTGACGCATGTAGCCAAGAAGCGTCACTAATCTGAGTTATATGCGGACGTGTAAGCCAAGACGCGTCACTGATATGAGTTTCATCAGCGGCGCATACATAACCAAGACTTATTACACTAGGTGTTTGTCGATTTTTGAACCGTGCGTTCCTGCAATCCGTTGTGTGGTTTTGTGTCTTGTGTGTGCAATTTTATAAATGCTAGCTGGTCTGGTGCTCAAGTTTCAATCCGTCTGTGATCCTCATGTTTGAGCATTGTGGTGTGTCTGTCTTTTCCACCAACGCCAGTATCAACTGTGTGCACTAAATATCAGCAGGATATATGTGTGGTAATGCAGTATTTACATCTGCCCACTGTTATAGAGAACATTTTCATTGTGCCTGATGACAAATATTTCTCATCCGTACATAACAAATTAACATGTAACCCATGCAGCAACATAATAAAACTTTGTGTTGTAGGATTTTTTTTTACCGAATATTTGTGTTGTGGTACCCAAAGCAAGAAATAGAAGCTCATGTGTTCGCTATTGTTTTATTGAAATGTTACAATTTTGTTATTTGTCACAGCATTGAAACCATCAATTTGTCAATATAATGTCAAAGCGACCGGGTTATTGACTCAATTACCTTCCACTAATTTTATAAATATACGCAATGGGTATTTTGAGCTAAAGGCACATAGAAGGCGCATATAAAGTGAATTTATATTGTAGTGCTTATATGCATGTGGCCAATCGGAATGAAGCCACTCGCAGTATTCAGGAAATACACTCTTGGCATGGTAGGCACTAGGAAGCTATCACCCACCACTGTTCTTTTTGAAGCGGAACAGGCTCCCCTTTTTTTTCGCCCACCACCATTCTGAATGACAGAGAGGAGAAGGGGGAAAAGGGAGAGAGCGAGTGGTTCGTGTCATCTCATTGGATGATCGGTGCAAAGAGCCTTCATGCAGACCTGCGGAATATGCGCTCATTGCCCGCGATACCAACGCAAATTTCACTTTGGAGCTCACCCTAGCATCTGAGGATGGTTTCATGGGGGTTAACAACGAGTTCATTCTCCATATTTACATGGTCAGGGCCCTGAGCTCCGGCTGTCAAACCTCTGGACATAGCCAGCCAACACGCCACAAATGTCTCCTATCCTCCTCTGCGGTCTTCATATATCTTCCCACATTGGAGTGAGCTTGATTCGTTTGGACTCCCAGTCCCAGCTTGGTCCCAAAGTACTTGTAGTTGTTTGGATTATTCAGTCTTTTGTGCCTTCCCACATTTCCCCAAGCTGGAGTTTGTATTAGTGTCTTCAAGGTCATCTTCACTTCGTTATCGTGGTATCATGGCCTGCAGCAGCATTAGTTAGCCTAGACTGAAGACGCAAATCAAACCCCGCTGGAGAACCAATGGTGTGAGAGAAAAGAGCAGAATGAGTAACATGCATGAGGGGTGGTGAGCATTCCCGGAGCCAATGATCAAACCAAAAGTAAATACACATGTACCTAGAAGCCAGCTGGAGCTGGTTTTGAGCTAGCCACATAGAGTGAAAAAACGTGGTTTCACCCAGCTCCTCTCAGATCCTGCCCAAGTTTATAGATTTGCACGCCAACACAGAGTTTGCATGAATTAAAAAAAATAGCGGTCACAATTTTTTTAGATATATTTGGGTTTACGGAGTCTCTCTCAAATCCAGCGTAAAGAGTATAGAAGCTTGTAAGCCAATTGCCCGTATTTTTTGTATCTAATTATTGGTTGATTTTGAATCTCTCATATGTACAGCTAAATCAAATATGAAGAGGCACTATGAGTATATTTGCCATTGGGTCTCTTGTATCCATTCGCCAAAAAAAAAGAGGAGAAATTGTCTTACCGCGGAACACTTTTCAAGAGAGATTATATTTTTCCTAGAAAAATACTTGGTTATTTTGAAGGAGCCAGAGCTCTAGTGCTTCGAGGTACTAGCCCATAAAGCATAGATTGGTGCATTAATATTGGATAATGCATGGGACTCCACATGCAGTACATGGTCTATTGTTCTCTAATGATGGATCCAAAGTTGGCAAGATGCAGTTATATACACACCTTGCCCCCCCCAACCCAACCCCCCCCCCCCCCCACACACACACGCACAGTTCCTCTTATATATGCATGGCACTTCACATCCCATTTCTATAGCTTGTACAAAGAGAATTTGTTTAGTGAGAGGGGATGACAAAAATACGGGTGGCTACATACGGCACTATTTTACCTAATTGGACAAGTTGTAAGACGAATATAGTTGGACTCGGAGACACCGGGAACACAAAATAAAGTTGTGTGATTCAGAGATGAATCACACTGAAGACAGCTCTTCTAATAGAGGAGCAGGAAGCATGGCTGTCTGAGGCAGGGAGTGGTTGTAAATTCTGTGTCGGGAGCCTGGTGCTGACAGGGGCTTCTTTACCATCCGCCTTCCGCTGCCAATTGACGGTCGCCATGATGGTGCTACTTCATGTGATTGGTACTGATCTCCTGTTATGGAACTCTTGAGCGTAACATGGTTATTGTTGAGGCACGGTACTGTTATCGCTAAATTTATCGTCTTAGTACTTGAATGCATGTACCGGTTTGACACTGTTCTGGCATGGCTGCTATCTGTTGGCGATGAAAAATGGCCCGAAAATTTAGAACGTCCAACTTTCCTAGGATAAATATAGTCATGAAATTATATTTGGAATGTATTGTATAGATGAAAAAGATGGAAAAGTTGCGAACATTTCCTGCTTAACCGGCCAGGCTGGTTGGTAAACCAGCTATGCCGGTTGATCCCTATGCTGTGCGCCCAGCCAGCTAGGCTGGTTGGCCAGCTAAGCCGGTTGTAGCTAGGCTATTGCTGCACCCCTGCTGGCCTGCTCCTCGCCATGTGCTTCCCTGCAATCAGACTTGCTGCTGCTCCTCATGCTGTGTTGCAGCTGGACCGCCCCTCTCCCTGGCCTGCTATTGCCATGCACTACACTTTTCTGCTGCAGGCAAGCAACCTGCTAGGCCAGCCACACCATGCACGCTCCAGCTAGTTTGCTCCGTGGTGGAGCCCGACAAAATCGGCCTAGCCGGTTACAATTCCGACTGAAGCTCTTTTTGATCGGGATTTGGATGCATTTTTTTTTGTAAGAAACATGGAGATTATGATTTGGAATATTTCTTATTTGGATAAGACTGTCCTCTATATATGTATGAGAGGATCACAATCGATTAAAGGATCCAACCCTTAATCGTCAAAAAAAAAAACACATCTACTCCAACCCTTTACTCGCCCCTCTCTCTATCCTACTGTTTGTCACGTCCCCCAAGTCATCCCGTGAGGTGTTCGGTAGTTTTCTTCCCAAGGATGTAGTCCTAAATCGGCCTAACAAGTCTCTAGATCTGTTTTGTTGGTTTGTTTACGTTCTTGCTGGTTGTGGGTTGATTTGTAACCGCCTTGGACCTGCTAGCCCTGCTAGTGTGTAATGTCATGCAGTTGCCAAACGCACTGGACCTGAGGAGGAGCTATTAAGGCGGCATTCCAGTGGATCTCCCTTTAGAATCTGTCGATCCATCATGATGATGTATGAGTTCCTCTCTTGGGCCAAGATGTTTGGTGAAGAAATGAACCGGCTAATCCAGTTCAAATGTACGTACCTTAAAAAAATTCAATTGTGGCATACTGCCTTCCTAAGGTTCATTTACCTGAAGACTGACCCCATTTCCATTAAAGGCAAATAGAAATACCTGGGTATGATTACAGAGTTTCTGGTCTAGAGAGAAGGAAGCTGGAGAAGCTAGAGTTCCCAGAAACCTAGTTGCCCACTGTCTCAGAGCTAGACAGCAAAATGAACTTATTGCGATTCATCCACATCAGCCTACTCCAGGCCGCAAAAGCGCAGATAGTCCACATAGGTGAAACACCCATAGCTGCCTAACTTTCTGAAGGTAGAGGAAGATGAAGCTTTCGACCACAGAGACCACGGGGGAGCCCGGATGTCCATCTAACTCAACATGCCCAAGTTTATTTTCCATTCCTGGTGCCTTCGATTCCAAATGCCGATGTTATTGTAAGCAGCTAATATCATCCATACGCTCTCAACTTTTGTTTTCCTTTACTCACAAAATAGATGTTCCTAGCTTCACAAAATAGAGAAAAGAGCGAGCTACAGAGAAAGCCTCCTATATATACCGATATAGATGGAGAGCACTAAAATCAATTATATATTGCTATAAAGCTACCAGCGAACCACCGCATTCAGCCATGTCACTCCAAAGGTACAGGCCATTGATATCTCTTATTATCTTATTAATTAATCCTACTACCATCCCCATCTTCCATTAAAAAAAATATTGATCAGCTAACTTGTTACTAATTGTTTGACAAAATAATGGGAATTCAATTGAATATCCTTGACTCTAAGTAGTTGGTGAATCATTGAATATCCTTGACAAAAATAATGGGCCCCCACTTTCAAGCTCTCTTATATATGTAGCATTTCACGGCTCTTTTATGCCCTGTGGAAAGACAATTTGTTTAGTGAGAGATCAATGATAAAGATGAGAGCAACAAATGGGCACCGTGTTTTGCTACTCAAACAAGCTGCAAGATGTATAATATTTGGAATACGAGACACTGCAGACACAAAATGAAGCCTGTGAATTGAGAAACCGAGAGAGACACAACAGATTTGTGTCTACTGGAGGAAGAGATGTCCTTATTCTCGGTGTCTACTCAAAGCTGCAGTGCTTCTGTTCGAAGAGTGTCCCCAAGGCCCTAGTAACTTGCAGCTGCCTTGCTGTGCCCGTGCCTGCCACCTTTGGGCTCTAGTTGACCATAGGTACCTTTAACTTTTTTTTTAGTTGAGGCAGTGCCGGCATGTGTTGAATTGCCTGAAGATAACATGAAAGAAAAAAGTTGCAAGGAGCATTATAGCGAAAGGTAGCAGTATCCCATTTTCTTATGCTCTGATATATGCCTGATTAGTTGCATGCTACCTTATTTGTCCATTTTGCAGACCAATGTATATTTATTTAGTGACTAAACTGAACGAAAGATGGGAGTTTATAAGGAGAATAATATCTACTTACAATAACATCTACTAGGAATAGGAGACACTTGTAGGGCCGCAAAATAAAGTGCTGTTGGTTGAGCCAGATTGTGCATCGTAGATCCATAGTGGTGAGAAGCTCCATTTCTTCTATCCTTCAGAGTGTACGCGTCAGCATAATTTTTGAACGCTTAGGGTGTCTCTTTTGTTTCAGTTTTCTTACCGCAGATTGTGCGCGTCTCTAGCTAAGGGTGTGCTCGTTTACCATGTAATGGGTTTTTAGCAATAGTGCAAAGTAGGGCGTGCCTTGTCATGCAGGATGGCGCACACAGAGTGGACAGGCGTTGCACACTAAGAAAATAGAACTTTTTGGCTTCTGCCAATCAATTCAAATGGGTATTATTCTCAACAATTGCCACAATAAGTAGCTCTTGGCCATCGGCGTAAGCAGTGTCACTCGTCATCTACCACAAAAGGAATCTGCTGTATTTCCCTAGTGCACATAGCACAGTTTAAATTCTGTAGGTTACAACAGAAAACACATAACGGGGAGGGTGAAGATCAGATCCCTACATATGAGGAACTAGGAGGTGGACCTGGTTTCTATTAAGTGTATGAAGTCTAGACCTAGCTCATGTATATGACTGGGCTCATTAGGCTCCTCTATATATCTCAATCACCTCTTTAGAGATATATATAAATTAAGGAGCCTAATGTGCCCATTCATACATGAGGATGTTCAACGGCCATATTTAGCCTTCATACACTTAACAGTTTTGACCTGGGAAGACAGAGCAATAAGAAAACAAGAAAACAAAAATGGTTTCTCGCAGTTCTTCCCCTGCTCATTCTTTTGACTTGAAACTGGACACAAAGTTTACAAAAATCAAGAACAAACATACAAATCTCTGAATTGTTTTGATATTTATTAAGTGTAGGGAGTTTGTCGAATCCTGTGGAAGAAAAAAAAGGCTATAACCTAGTAACCATAGCCACGCAATTGTCCTCTTCTATCAAGTATGTAGAGGCACACTATGAACATTTGTCCGCTTCTATTGATTCATGAAAAAAAAAGTATAAATCGTCTTGAGGAAACATTTGTCCTCTGTTTCTATCCTTGTTCTCAGGGTGTCTGCCTAACTACCTATGCAGTCATACATGTGTCCTGCGAATATGTCTTTCTCTTCAGTATAATACGAATATTTTTCAGTCCAAATTAGGCATAAGTAAGCCTGCCTGTGGTCATCAATTGTATAACATGCTACATGACATGAAAAACAATGCAAGGAGTCAGCTGCAATGAAGAACTAGAACACAGTGATCCTTCATTCTACTGATGTAGGACTTTTTAAATCATTTTTGAGAAAATTATTTGTCAACCCACGCATAACAGAGTTCTTATATGCATGCATGGTTGCTTTCTCTCTTGCTCACTAATTTCTCTACATTAATTGTACGTGTATTGAAGATAGAGGTAAGGAGCAGAGACACATGCCTATCGCCTACTTCTTCGTTCTCTTATATATACATGGCACTCATTCCCAACAGGTTACCAACACAGCTCGTTTTGGTGAGAGCAGACATATATGGACACCACTAATTCTAGCTACAAGGAAAGGCATCATGATCGATTTGGAATGGGGGACATCTGGAACAAGAAATGAGTGAAGATGCAATTATGCGACATCAGGGGTTTCCAAACCTCATGCTATCAAAGAACAGTGCCGGTTTGAGTCACAAACCAACAGTGTTGGCTTGAATGAACACTGCCGGTTGGAGGCTTGAACGGGCATGAACTTCTACAACACTGCCGGTTGATAACCGACACTGATGGCAAACCCCCATCACCACCGGTGGTTTGGTTGTGCCGGTTCAAAAAATCTGGCAGGAATGGGTGGTTTAAATCAACACTGGTCCGCTAATCTGTGGTAATGAGCAATGCTTCTTCAAGGCGAGCCCTGAGCCATGAACATATGGTTCGATCATGTGGGCTGACACATAGTATTAACCACTGTTTATGATGAAATCGTTGAGACAACAAAGCAATTGCATAATCACATGTTCCTCTGCAGGCGTGCAGTAGGTGAAATCATTATATTGGTTGCCATGGAAAAACAATACATATGACATCGTCATATATACTTGAACAGAATATAGCAAGCTTCCTCGTTCAAATTTTTCTATACTGTATTAGTAACAGAAGTGAGAGAAGAGCTAGAGTAGTAGGACATTTTTATCACTGCCAACTACAGAGAGATGTTCACCACTGGTTTTTGTTCTGAGCAATCAAGGAGTTTTTTTTGCGCCGTTGGACATTGCTGTGCCTTTGGGTTTGGGGACAAAAAGCGTTTTTGCTGTGCCTTTGGGTTTGGGGACAAAAAGTTCTAGTTCTGCACCTGCTGTATTTTTATTTTTTTCAAATATACATACATGTATACGCCATATATATGATTTTTTGCTAATAAGTATTCAACTGAATACCAATGAATACTGGTGGGTCTGCCCCTGATTGTATTGTGTCTCAAGGATGCTGTTGGTGCATCACGATTGATTAATTGTATATTAAAGGGAGAGGTACGAAGCAGAGACACATACATAAAGCCTACTTCTTCATTCTCTTATATATATGTGGCACTTCATGGCTCATTCTCAGCTCCATACCAACTCCATTTGTCTGGTGACAATAGGCATGTATGCACACCACTAATTTTAGTGTTATACCTGGAAAAGCATGCAGTAAAATCTATTTGGAATGGAAGACACTGAGAAAAAGAAGTGAACAAACAAGAGTGAATAAAGAATGTATATTCGCAGCTGGTCAATTAATGGAGGGTGCGTGACAGCTAGATCCACAGCAAGCATTGGCTTCCATTTCTGGTGCTGCTAGAACAAGGACATCGGCCGGCCGAGCTGAGGAGGGGATCCCAGCGGACGAGCGCTACCATGAGCTGAGCGGCGCCAATTCAAGCTGCGAGCACCAGATGAAGGAGAAGACAATTTGATTTTCGTTATTTCTCAGGACACATGGGCCTTGTCCAGTTCCGCCAAGTAGCAACAGGATACTGAGGAGGTCGTCACAGACCCATACCCAAGAGCAGCCTGGTGGACCTAAAAGTGAGCAGAATCGTCCTAATACTTGTACTTATGGTCAATGAATAAACAAGAACTTCACTTTCTGTTCCACTTTGAGTGTGTCTCCGGCGTATGTCAATGGCGCATCAGAGTTAATAATTCTGAGCACTTAGCGTGTCTTCGTTTCGTTTTTCTTACAGCATGATCATGTCTCCTGGTTGTGCACGTTTAGCTTGATGTGTCGCTAGTTCACACCAACACTAGTCTTTAAGCTATGCAAATGCAGATTATCCTCTTGCTGTGCTTGGACAGCTGTTTATAGGGTTTATGGAGTCCCTCTCGAAACCAGTGGAGGAATTTTATAACTAGATATTGGTTGATTTTTAATCTCTCATATGTATAAGTACAACTAAATCAAATATGCAGAGGCACTATGAATGTTTGGCTTCTAGTATCCATTCCGCCAAAAAAGAGGAGGAATTGTCTTACTGAAACGCCTTTCAAGAGATATTATATATTTTCTAAGAAAATACTTGGTCATTTCAGAGGATCCAGAGCTTTCGTTCGAAGTACTAGTACATAAAGCATAGATTGGTGGATTAATATAGTACAGTGTGACTCTGCATGCTGTACGTGAACTATTGTTCGGTAAATATGGAGCAAAGGTGGTAAGGTGCAGTTATATACACAGGTTCGCCCACTCACACACCCACCCACCACACATATAGTTCCTCTTATATATATGTGGCATTTCACAGCTCATTTCAAAGGATTGTAGAAAGAATTTGTTTAGTGAGAGGGGATGATAAAAATGTGGCAGCTACATACGGGCACTGTTTTACCCACTTGGACAAGCTGTAAGATGTATATAATTGGACTCGGAGACACCGGGAACACAAAATAAAGTTCTAAGGTTTGAGGTGGAAGCATAGGAGGCAGAAATTGTGATGGTGGAGGAGCCATGGCAAATCCACTGAAAGAAGTTGTCCCTTGGCGGCTGTTTGTTGCTTTGATGTCCTGAAAATGACATCGCCTATGTGGGAAGAAAAGAGGAAGTCTTCGATAGATTCAAAGCCCACCCGATGAGGCAGCATGGCTGATCCACAAGAACAATAGTGCTTCTATTAAACCAGTGCCCCACAGGCCACAATATGTATGCCATCCACGCCCTTGGGGCTCTAGCTCATAGACCGTACCTGAGCTGCTGAGCATGTCCTTCTCTCATGTAATTCCCAAACACACTGGATCAGAAGACCCTTTATGGTGGGATTCCGATCTTCTTTGGAATCCGTCAATCCATCACAAAGAGGTATGAGCTGCTATTGGGAAATGACGTTTGGTACAGAAACAAACCCGCTAATGCAGTTCAAACATACCTTCAAAAAAACAAACTGCCTGCCTGCCTGCCGTTCAATTCCTTGAAGACTGACATGAAAACAAATTGCGAGAAGCATTATCTGCAATTAGGTACTGGAACCCTGTGGTTCGTAATTCTATTTATGTATGATTCTTTTTAAGCATTCTGCACAAAATTAATTGGACAACCATGCATACACCACTGATCCACAAAAGTATTGGGCATTTGATCGATGAAATGATCGGGATTCGTGCATCTGCATACACTGTGCTTCTTCATTCTATCCACGATCCCCACACCTATCAGAGCATAACCTAAAGATCCATTCCATGGAGAACAGGCGCACATACCTGGAGCTGCAAATATGCACATCCTAAAGAAGCAGTTGAAAAAATCCATAGCTGCCAAATACTCTGACGGTAGAATAAAGTGATGTTTTTCACCGCGGTGGATCTCGGAGCGCCATCTGTCTCAACATATGCTGTCGTTCATTTTCCATTACCGGTGTGTCCTATTCCAAATACAGATGTTATTGTAAGTAGCTAATATCATCCATACACTCCCTCTTTTCTTTCCCTTTAGTCAGAAAAAAACATGTTCCTAGCTTCACAAAACATGCATACGTCAGAACATAAGAAAATGGGTCTCCACTACCCGTCTGTATACTTATCGACGGAGAACACTAAAAGTCATCCATCTTCCCTTAGAAATATATTTTGATGAATACAGGAGGGTTGCCCCCAAGTGGCCTTTATTGTTCAAAAGAAACCAAAGTTTTACATGGGGTGTCATGAGACAAAAAAAAACAAAGAGGTTTTTTGTTAAAGAACTGAACCCGCTAGCTAATCTGTATCAAACTTGCCTTAAAAACATCCAGTGGAGGCATACTGCCCACCTACTGCCTGTGGTCCATTGCCTGAAGAATGACATGAAAAACAAAACCAAAAATGGCAAGTTGTATTAAATGCAATTAGGTACCGAAACATTGTGGTTCATCATTCTACTGATGTAAGATTCTTTTTAATCGTTTTGCAGGAGATTAATTGGTGAACCATGCATACACCACTGATCAGCACAAGTAATGGGGTTTTGATTAAATGATCGGGATTCTCACATCTACACACTGTCCACGATCCCCGCACCTAAGGACACAAGCTAAAAAGCAATTCTAGGGTGAACGGGCATACCTCGAGCTGCAAAGACCCATAGCTGCCCAACACTCTGAAGGTAGAGGTGAAGTTTTTCACCATGGGATATGTCTGTGGATAATCAGTCTCATGATGCTCTAGTTTATTTTTGGTTCCTGGTGTATCCTATTCGGAATTGTAAGCAGCTAATATCATCCATGCAGTCACATCTTTTGTTTCTCTTTACCCACATAATAAAATGTTCCTAGCTTTCAAAACAGAGAAATGAGTAAGCTACAGAGAAAGCAACCATGCATACATGAGAACATAAGAAAATGGGGTCTCTGTTCCTTGTCTCTATACTTATTAACGACAGGGCCAGCCCACGGCAGTTTATTGAGTCTTATATACCATTATAGATGGAGTGCAATTTAAAGAGTACATTGTCCGTGGAGAATCCGCTCAACGAGAACGTCCACGATATCTATTTTTACCGCCGCCGAAGATTTGGCCATCGACGGCTCGGCGCGGGTTGACTTTGCGCCGCATCGTTTGTGCGCGCGCCCCGATGACATCTCGAGCGCAAGGCCACCGCGCCGCGGGCCTGATTGATCGGATGAAGTGGCGTTGTCGCCTCCTGTTGGCTGGTCGCCTCGGACCCGCTCGTCGGTCGGAGAGGCCTCGATTGGCCCAGCCGGGCGCGCCGTCGTTCGCCCATTGGTTGAGCACGGCTGGTCCCATCCGCCGGTTGCCGCTTGCGAGATGGCGCCCAGCCCCGTCGCCGCCGCGGCGACGCCCTCCTTGCCGTGGGGCCCGCGGTATGGTTTCCGCTCCTCCCGTACGCCGTTGTCGCCCTCGCTCGTTGGGGAACGGCTCTCCGCGCGGGGCCCCCTCCGCTCGGTGAGCGGGGCGGGTCGCCAGCGAGGCATTTTGGTGCCGTCGATCTTTGTACCCTTTGTCTCTGTTGGTGGGGACAGGCTGCTTCGGTTCTCTCGTGGAGCCCGCGCACCAGGGATAGCTGGGTCGCTCTGCGTCACTGCGGCTCGGTCGCTGCTGCTTTACCGGTGATATAAAACCAGGTTCCTCCCGTTTCTTCTGGGCCGTCCGCCATTACTGCTGCCTGGTAATTCTTCCTCTCTTCCCCCGCCGCCGTTTTTCCCTATCCCGGTCTTTGCTTCCCAAATCCTCTTGGCCTCTACATGGCAGTCTAGGCAGCAAGAACTTATTTCAGCCACTTGAATTTCTTTTCATCGCTAATGTAAGCCTAATGACTCAAATAGGCCTCGATCTGGCCAGGACCAGATATGACCGCCTATAGAGCTGTCAACGCACTGATTTTGTGCACCAGAGCAAGCTGTCATGCTGGCTTGCAACTCAGTGAGAGTCTTAATAGCATATGAGACCTGTAGGATCGCGTAGTGGCTAGACTTCATGGTAGTCCAGTTGTAACCTGCCAACGGTGAACTATTGGCAGTGTTGGATGAAGCTAAGAAAACTGCTTTCATGCCAGTCTTTGGTTGCCGTTTTTAAATTCATTCTTCTTTTGTCAACGTGATGCCATGCATGGTATGCGGTTCTCACGTTTACCCTCACGTTGTTTGACACCTGCATATGTCGTTACAAAAAAAAATGATGCCGTCCTAAAAAATCTTCTTCTATTAGATCTACGCAAAATTGCCAGGCTGGCCGTGTTTGCTACAAATCGCATCCGTAATTCGCTGCTCTCGTCAACAATGTTCCCTACCAAGTATTACCGCGAGGCCTCATCCTCATCTTTATCTTCTCCATAGTTTTTAAATTAACGCTGTGTACCATCATATACGGAACACATTTGTTTTTTTCGCTTTCCAAAAAAGGGGAACGGCAAAGGGAACGCGGCCGTCCGTGGGCCGCACCAATTGCCAGCCCGCAACAAATAGGCCCAGTAAATTAAACATGATGGCCTCTCTAGCTGAAACCCACCATATAAACAGCCTGCTTCTTCTTCTAGACTCTCCTCCCCCGGCTCCATGCCTGCCCAAGTGCCTCTTTCCACCACAGTCTCCATGGAAAACAACCATGAATCCACCGACAGCTTCGACGGTGATGATGCCTGGCTACCAAAGGTAGGGAAATGCTCATCCGTTCCACTGCGTCGCTGTCGCGATTTACTTTTCTGTTTGTAAGCCACCCTATTCTCTCGCTATCTCTGAAATGCAGGTTCCCAAAGTGCTCAAAGTTGACAGGAGGGCTCTCTTTGCTTTGGCCCGAGGAATTAATTCAAGCTGACGGTGGAAGAAGAAACCACGGTCCCAGTTGACGACGATAACTTTGTTTCGAAAATCATGGTCAATAATATAACCGCGAGAACATCATCTGAAAATAAACAAAAACAGTTCACTGGTGCGTGTGCACGCACAAAGAACCAGGCTATCCAAAATGCTTACCATTCAGCTTTAAGTTTTCTTGAACAAGAACAGATGGTCATAATCGATGATTACAATGCGCCTCGCGTTGCACAGCTCAAAAACGAGGTGCTCTATCACAGTACCTGGTCAATGCTTTTTGAAGACAAGGTGGCGAAGTTACAGACATGTATTACAGCCACAGAAACAGCTCTTCACAATATCATGGCCTCGTTCGACACCGCTTGTAGTTTCCTTACCTCTAATGACCGTCAGGCAGGGGCATCAGCGCCTACGAAACGCCGGTGCAGACCCAAGACTGTGGCAGCCGCCACCATAGACAGAGGCCTTCTTTTCGAGCTCCGCACCGCCATAGCTTCTCTTCTTCGCAGCGACAATCAAGCAGGCGCAGCAGCCGACCCTTGAAGAATCAATCAATCATCACTATCTGTTTTCTCCTAATAGCATGCAGGGCCTCATGTTGTAGTTTAAATTCCATTTTCAGTTCTTCTCTTTGAGCAATGTTCTTGTGTTGGACTCTGGATATGTGTTAACGCTCGTATGAGCTCAAATGAATGAACGAGGCCTTCCTTTTGGAACTAGCAAAATCTATGCAGTTAAGCTTCTTTACCTCTACGCACCAAAGACGCTGTCCCGCCACTTGCCCCGCTCGCGGGCCATGCCTCTCGATGCACGCCGCTTCGTCCGCCCACGCGGCGCCGCCCAAACAACGACCACCGTTGTCGTATGGCTATTGGTTGGATAGGCCGGCCCCAGGTCTGGGTCAGAGATGTGTCTAGAACATTGGATCCCTCCTAGACGGTAGCCGATGCACCCAAAGATAGCCCCTCTAATTTCACCGACCATCAAGCCCCACTCCGACTGGCGCAAAGAGGACCCATCAATCAGTGAGATCGGCATCGTGTCCATGGATTCCTGCCTATCGCGCGCCCAGACGCTAGGAGTTGAGGAGCCTCATCGGCAGCCCATCCCCACCCCCTACCCAGTGGCCATGCTCTCACATCCCCTTCGCCTGGTGAGCTCTTGCTCTTCTCTTACCCCATCGATTCTTCATTTCCTTTCTCGATCCTCCGTCCAGATCTACGCCGATTAAGTTTGCCTGGAAATCGACCGCGGCACCGTAGAATCCGGTGAGCCCCTACTTCTTCCGACGACGGCCAAATGCGGGTGCTTCCAAGCAGATCCCAATACATCGATCGTAATCACCTTCCCGACCATCTTTCACCCAACATTAGATGCTTCCGCATCAACCCTACACATGACATTAGCAAATCAACGCGTTCCTTGCTCAAAAAAAGAAAATGACTGTTCAAATGCATATTTTCTAAACAGATCAACCTCCACCGCCCCCCCGAATAGGAACATGGCCTCCAACACGGTCACGCCTATGCCTCGGATGTGACACATTACCGCTAGAATTTTCCATAGAAATAGAAGTCGCCATACACAGTGATTCCTCCTAAAATTTGATCCCCTTTTTGTTCATGTAGAGCTATCACTGCTCAAGGACTAGCTGTCCTCGAGGTAGACAACCGGTTGATCCGAGCTGAACAAGAGTTCGAATATGCAGTTATTGCTACAAACACCTTCCCAAACAATGCAAAACCCACTGCTAGAGGTGAGGCTGATTTAAGAGGAAGGTGTCTTGTAGCTTGGGAAGAAGCCTGTAAATCCAAGGAATGCGGTGGTTTGGGTATTATAGACATTCAGCAACAGAATGATGCACTCTTGATGAAACATTTGGACAAGTTCTACAATAATGCAGATATTCCCTGGGTCAAATTAACTTGGAATCATCTATATAGCAATATTGAAACACCTCCCCACCATAGAAGCCCAGTAGGGTCTTTCTGGTGGAAGGATGTTCTGAAATTATATGACACCTTCAAGGACCTGGCCATTTGTACACCACAAAAGGGTAATTCAGTTTCTTTCTGGACAGACATCTGGGTAGATCAAGCTATGAAAGATAAATTCCCAGAGTTATTCTCTTTTACCAGAAAACCCAAATGCAGTGTCAGGTTCTATATAAACCAAACTTTTCAGAGAATCTTTTGCCCAACCCTTTCTCAGGTGGCTAACTTGCAGTTAAATGAGATTAATCTAATTTTGCAAGATTTGCAACTTGATGAGAATCAACATGATGCTTGGAGCTATAAATGGGGTACCTCTGCCTACAGTAGCAAAAAGGCTTATAAGCAATTGATAGGTACTCCTCCTACTTCTCCCCTATACAAATGGATCCTGGCCGAAGTAATCTGGGTAATCAAAAATTCTTTTTTCTCGTTACCGGTTAGAGATAGAGTAAATACTAGGAATCTTCTTAGAAGGAAGAACATGTCACTTGCCAGCCATAGTTGTGTTCTTTGCAACCTTGATGTGGAAGAAACATATCTACACTTGTTTTTTCTGTGCCCTTTCAGCAAGGAATGTTGGGATTACTTAAACATCTCCTCGACAAAGAAGCCTTTAACCCAATCCAGATGTTCCTCAAGGCCAAGAGGGATTTCAATAACATTATCTTCGTGGAATTAGTGATTCAGGCTCGCTGGGCCATTTGGAAAATCAGAAATGGGGTTATCTTTCAAAATGGTCAACGAAGTCTGGATGATTGGAAAAGAGTACTCAAACTTGAATTCCCTCCGGTTTGCCTTAAGGTCAAACCTCTAGAGCTACTAATTTTCTTGCTTGAGAGATAGTCATGTATAGTTTTCTTCTTGCTTTTTATTTTGGGCCTGGTTGCCTTGTAATCCTTTCTTGTAACATTTTTTCATTTAATTAAAAAGAGAGGTCGGGGCTCCCGACCGGTTCAAAAAAAAAAAAAAAAAACCCCACCGCTAGAGATGTCCGCCTTGCCTTCTTAGCTGAATTTGAGAATCAGGCAATCCCTTCATTCATAAATAAATTCAACAATGACTTTGTCATTCAGTTTGAAGACGCTTAAACAAAGAGACCTTGTCACTTGGTATGGCAGACTCCATGACAATGGGTTTTGGGATGCGCCTAAGCCCTTGGGGCAATTTCTATGGTGGAGCAGTTGTCGACTGGGAAACAAAGGTCACCATAGATGTCTCCGGTTTCCCACCACATGCATTTCATCCTAGCACCTTAAACCCCTTGCTTAGCCCATACTGCAATATCCAAACCTGTGGATTTCACAAGGCTAAGGGCATATGCCGCGTTGACGGCTATGCACTTAGCGTTGCCTCTGCTCCTCCTTCTAGCCATCTAGCAATCCAATTCCCTACTACACGAGGTGTCCACAACGTTGTTTTCCCGTCAAGATAAAAACCTACCTCTACAATGAAGCGCCATCCCCGGAGTAGACGACTCCGGTGTCTTTGCAAATCGTTCAGTCCCTACAAAACACGAAGGTAGTTTATTTATGAATGACTTGCTGAGACAAATTTTTATTATTACTTACACATGTTGTGTTTCCAATTTATCACAAATAAATCCTCGGGCGCACTATCACGTTGATGTGCTTCGTGAGAGATTTGAAGACAAGCTCCAGGGTAAGACACCATGCTTTACCACCACACTGCTTACAGTTTGTTACCATGACAGTTCTCATCACGGCATGCAGATGAAAGGGAGCACAATGCTAATCAGGCAGCACACTCCGACACAGGAAGCGGCTGGGACTCCGAGGGCAACCACTGGCATCGCGATCATGGTTAAGTGCAAATCCTTGTTCAGTGTGCAGATCATTTAACCTAACTGTGCCAACAACACCTAACTTTTTTTACCAATCTACTGATTCTGACTTCAGCCTTGGGTCCACCAGAGAGCGGGCAATCGGATTTAGCAAAATCCACTTGCGCTATAAAAAAAGATAAATACTAGAAATTCTCATGTTAATTAGAAACATCCGCCATTGAACCTATAAGCTCTAGCGATCTCTAACCATTAGACAACAGCGCCAATTGACTTACTGGATTGACTACTCTCATCTATTACAAGGATACAAGTCTAGATCATGTTGGCATGGAGATACCTCAGTCCGTCAATGATCACGAGTAAGAACTCTATATGTGGAAGGCAATGCAAATAACTCGTTGTTTTCTTCAATTTTTAGGAACATGATGATGTAGTAAAAAATTCCAAATTTTGGTATGTTTTTTTGGTCGGATTTTGTTGTTAGCTTAGTGTTGATACTATCTTGAGTGTGTTCACTTATTAATTACTCCAGAATTTTCTACTGAGCGGAATAGCATACCCCCGCCCCATGCCCACGAACACAGACACAATCTTACTAGATATATTATAAAGTAAACTGGGAAGCTTTTTCGCAAAGAAGCCTCTGGACTTCCAGAGCCCGACTCCATATACAATTCATGGTCCTACATCGCATTTAGTTAATACAAGTATATTAGTTCTAATGTGTCTTTGCTTTGATGCTGTGAAAATATGGATTGGGTTGTGCAATGTGGAAATGATCATACAATCTATGACTGATTTCTTGTATTTTCATGTGTCTCAAGCTAAATGCAGTTGTTTTTATCCACTGCTGTTGGCTTTCTTCTCCTATGCAATCTGTGACTGATTGCTTGTATTTTCAGCTGGCTTTCTTCTACAGGAAAAGGCCTAGTCAGTGAATTTTGATCATCAATTGTAATGGATGGGTATGTAATGTAATGTCCGGATGTAATGAAGGATCATTTAAACAACGGTTGAACAGCATGTTGGCAACGGCCAAACAACTCATGTCATATGCAAAAGTTTCATGATTTGTGCTAAGTACTTATCAATATGACAACATTTTGATCTGATGCTATAATAATAGTAAATCTTGCTTAGTAGCTTAGCAGTATCTATTGGTCATAGATTTTTTTTTCTCAAATCAATGTGGGGCGCTTGACGTTCTTGTACCATTGAACACTGGTAGGTACCACTACAACAAAACACCCCTGTAGATACGATTTACTATCAACGCTTTCTAATACGTGTGTACACTAGACACGCTCTAGCAGCTTGATATGAATTTTGATACGATTTGAAAGATGTGTCAATGTATCCAACTCCACCACGCCACGGTCCCTATTTCAGGAATGGATTAATTAATAATAAATAAAAGGAGAGAAACAACGTCCTTTCTTCCGGTCGGGCGGTGGTGTAGATCTCGATCCTCTCTAGCAGTTGCGGGTTGCCGCCGCCACCGGTGGCGCCGTCCCTCTACTCGCCGACCGCCCAACCTCTTATCAAGCCCACTTCCCCTGCAAGCATCGCCCTGCTAGTTTAGCCAGATTCTACTGCACACTTTAACAAGTTTAGCCGGATTCCGCTGCACACTTTAACAAGTGGTATTGGAGCTCATGGTTGGAAAAACCTGAAAGAATCTCAGGGGTCATATGTGACAGGGGAGATCCCGTTAAAGTCTCGGAGGTCACATGGAGATACCGGTTGTGTGTGCGATATGGAGTGTTCGACTCGGGGCTTGAAAAATGTCTTCCGGAGATCACACAGCGTAGTGTGATGTGAAGAGTTGAGTCCGATGCTTGACGGGGGAGATTGTTAGGTTTAGTCCCACATCGGTAAATGATGGTAGAGGAGCACAATATATAAGGAAGGGGCAGTCCTCATCTATCTGGCTAGTCATTTGGGTTGAGTTAGGCCGAAGGCCTGGATATGTTCTGGGCTCCGATGGACCTGGGCCCGAGGGGTTGTTGGCTCGTGGTTTAGCGAGTTGGGCCAAATTCCACTACACACTCTAATAGCAGCTGATGTTTCCCTGGAGTTTTTGTTGCAATACATGTTGCATCTCCTTTTTTTAAAAGCACACTAATTGAAACTGGATCCACACAAAAGAACTCTGAAAGCCACCATATTCCCTCTTGTTCCTGTACCTAGGGATCCTTGTTTCGGTACCTCCAGTTCAATCTTGGTGCCGCTAAGTACTCCTTTGTTATGTTGGAGGGGGTTGACAACATTGCTACAACTCTCTGTAATGCCCCTACATATATATACTCATGTCTAAGACTTGACTGTCAAGTGTTCACAATGCAAAGCAGCCTTCGTCGGCTGAGCCTTCTTGATGCTTCCTTAGTAGACAAGATCAGTTCCTCGGCATGCCCACAACAGTTGACGAGATGGCCCAAAGCGATCTGCTGCACGAGCATGGGAAGTTTCTTATCCTGATGCGTCATGCCCGTTGTGTTGTGGTTGAGCCTTTGAGCCTACAGCGTTGCCCATCTTGCCTGCTCGGGCTTGTAGTTTTGACATCACAGGCCTACTTGGGGAAAGGTGATTCATGTGCTACCGAGCAATCCTCTTTTTGCAAGACTGCATGCACGAGTGTACCTGATGGTATAGCACCCGATCCAGTGACAGAATCAATTACACTATTACCTTCTCCTCGGGAACCCAGCATACCCCGATGTTAGACTCTCGCTAAAATGTAACTCAAAAATGTACAACCTATAGAAATAATAATTGTTTGACAAAAATAATGCGAATTCAAATGAATATCGTTGACTCAAAGCAGGCCTGCCCCAGTGTATCTATATACAGTTGGTGAATCATTGTTCTCTAATTAATTAAGGTGGGTGGCAGGCTGTGCAGTGATATACAAACCCCCACTTTGGAGCTCTCTTATATGTGTATGGCATTACACGGCTCTTTCTATGGCCTGTGGAAAGATAATTTGTTTAGTGAGAGAGGAATGATAAAGATGAGAGCAACTACAAGTGGGCACCGTTTTTTGCTACTCAGACGAGCTACAAGATGTATATATACTTGGAATTCGAGACACCGGGAACACAAAATGAAGCCTGTCGGAGAGACACAGCAGATCCACTCAAGGAGGGGGAGACTGCAGTGCCATTGTGCCGGAGGAAGAGATGTCCTTATTCTCCCTGTCTACCAGAAGTTGCAGTGCTTCTATTCGAAGAGTGTCCACCAGGACCTATTACATAGAGTGCAGCTGCATTGCTGTGTGCGTGCCTGCCACTTCGGGCGCTAATTGACCATACGTTCGGATGTTCCTCTCTTATATAATACAAAGATGTATTTAGATTAAGGAAGGGATTCCCATCTCCATTAGTATTACTCGGTTGGCTCAGCAGCGCAAAAGAACGGTTGTGTGCGGAGCCTCACACCATCACTCAGTCAAGGTCACAAACAATTCCGAATTACAAAAAGGTCATTAAAGACAAAATGTAGGTTATAGCATTTGGGACATTTTATCTTCAATGATCATGACCTGAATCTTCCTAGAATTTGAATTATACAATAATACAGCATCATCAATCAGGCATAGTAATTCACTGAAAATTCCAAAAATAGCAAATGAGGACTTTTTGGATTCCATGAGACTTTTTGGATTCCATGAGAAATTATCTATGTAGTGGATCTGTAATATGCCACGTTTTAGTGAAAGTTGTAAATTTTGAAAAGTTATAAATCTTTGCTCATAAATGAGAACACTAACATGTTAGAGTCACAACTTTGACCCATCTTGATTATCTCAACGTGCTTTGTACTTCAAGTTAGTTCATAGCACTATTCTCTTGATCTCTTGTCCTATACAATCGATGCTACTACATCCCAACAACTACTAGGGGCCTGTTTCGCCAGGCTCTTGCAGGCTCCGGTTTCTCCACTATAGCGCCATTGTCCCGGGACGAGGAGCCGGAGCCCCAAAATCGAGCTCCTCCAGCTCTGATGAACAGTAACATGTTTCAATGAGAGAACGAGTGAGGGAGGCAGACTACCGGCTCTTATGAATAGTAGTGCTACAGTGCCAGGACGAGGAGCCAGAGCCGTAGCTCCTGCCTGCCAAACGAAAGTGTAGTAGCTTGAGCCAAAGGGTGTAGTGGTGGACCATAGATCCACAGTGGTGAGAAACGTAGAGTATGATTAGCTTGAGCCGGAGGGTACGTGTCAGAATTTTTTTTAATTATCACTTATGGTGTTCCTTTGTTTCAATTTGCTTAGAGGATGCTTATGACTGCATATTGTGCGTGCTTGTAACTCGAGGTTGTGGCGGTTCACCATGTAATGGGTTTTTAGCCACACAGTGCAAAGCGTGCCTTGGCATGCAGGTTGGCGCATACAGAGTGGAGAGGCATTGCACACTACGAAAAATAGAACTTTTTATCTTCTGACAATCAATTCAAACGGGTATTATTCTTGCAAATTGCCACAAAAAGTAGCTCTTGGCCATAGGTAAGCAGGGTCACTCATCGTCTACCACAAAGGAAATCTCTTATTTCTCTGTTGCACACATCACAATTTACGCTCTGTCACTAATTAAGGAACAGATAAGCAAAAGTCTACAACAGAAACAATGTGCACATAATGGGAAGGTGAAGATCAGCTCCCTACATTTGAGCAACTAGGAGGTAGAGCTGGTTTCGTCCTAGGAAGATAGAGCAAAAATAAAGGAAGAAAAGAGGTTTCTCGCATCTCTTCCCCTGCTCATTCTTTTGGATTCATAATACTGGACTCAGAGTTTACAAAAATTCAAGAACAAGCATACAAGTCTCTGAACTGTTTCGGTATGTATTAAGTGTAGGGTGGTTGTCAAATCCTGTGGAAGAAATAGAGGGTTGTAGCCTATTAACCATAGCCTCCCAATTGTCCTCTTCCAACATCAAATATGTAGAGCCACAATATGAACATTTGTCCTCTTCTATCCGCTAATAAAAAAAATAGTAGAAATCGTCTTGCCAAAATATTTGTCCTCTTCTCGCTTCCTTGTTCGTTCGCAGGCTGTGTTTGCTGAAATAGCTGTGCTTGTGTTTGACAAGTGCCCCACGTTCCAGACCAAGTCCGCAGGCCGCAGCACAGCATGCAGCTACTTGGCTGTGCACATGCCTGCCACTGCCACCTTGACAGCTTTAATTGACCATATGTGCGCTGCGAGCATGTCTTAAAGAGAGAGGTAGGGAGCAGAGACACATGCATATCGCCTACTTCTTCGTTCTCTTATATATGCATGGCACATCGTCTCATTCCCAGCACCTTACCCACACAACTCGTTTTCGTGGTAGCAGACATATATCGACACCACTAATTCTAGCCACAAGGAAAGGCAGCATGATCGATTTCGAATGGGAGACATCCGGAACAAGAAATGAGTGCTGAGACACATGGGGTTTCCAAACTTCATGTTGTACGCAACAGAAATGTTTCAACTACTGAAATGCGTCCACTACTGAATAGCTGTCCTCAATGCACTTAAACTAGATAAGAGCAACTAGGAAAGGGATTTTTTGAATGTTTAATCTGTTTGTTTTTGGGAGTTGAAGTATGCTATTAAGAGGAAGCTTAGTTTACCTCTTGTTCACAATAGGGGACAGCCAAAAAGCTATGCACGGGAGTTGAAGTCATGGTTTACAACAGACAGATTACAATCTTTGACATGCAGTACACAATTCTAACTACCTTACAACCTGTTGTACAAGATATTTCATATCTATCCTATACGCCTATACCGAGATAACCCATATCGTCCAATAGACAGGCATGCATGCCAATATAACTGAAATAGAACTCTGTGTGATCCTGCAAAAGCAGGGAAATATATATTATTCTTGGAGATTGCCGCAAGAGGTGGAGGGCACTGGCTTCAAGCTTTGGTACACGGGGACAACATCGGGTAGGAATGGTGTAGGTATCCTGATAGATAGGAGCCTTAAGGATGGAGTAGTGGATGTTAGGAGGCAAGGTGATCGGATTATCCTAGTTCGATTGGTCGTTGGAGACTCGGTCTTGAATATGATCAGTGCCTATGCCCCTCAGGTAGGTCTTAGTGAGAGCGCTAAGAGTCAGTTTTGGGAGGACCTAGATAGCATGGTTAGTACTGTGCCTATCAGTGAGAAACTCTTCATAGGAGGAGACCTCAATGGCCATGTGGGTGCAACAAATGTAGGGTTTGAGCGAGTACACGGGGTTTCGGTGCGGTAGTAGGAACTAAGAGGGGAGGATGTTTTGAATTTTGCTTTGGCCTATGACTTGTTGTTAGCAAATACCCTCTTTAGAAAGAGGGAATCCCATTTAGTGACCTTCCGTAGTGGACAACACTCGAGCGGATCGACTTTATCCTTGCAAGAAGGGAGGATAGGACTGCTTGCCTAGATTGTAAGGTGATACCTGGGGAGTGTGCGGTCCCTCAACACAAGCTTGTAGTGGCGGACTTTCGTTTTTTCGGGTGCGGGCCCACCGGGACAAACGTGTCAAGATTACGAGGACGAAGTGGTGGAAGCTTAGAGGGAAGCGGCACAATCGTTTAAGGAGAGGATGCTAGGAGAGAGGGGCCTTGGGAAGAAGGAGAAGATGCACGGGCGACATGTGGCTGAAGATGGCAACATGTGTACGGAAGGTGGCCTCGAAGTGTTGGGTGTGAGTAGGGGAGGCAAGAAGGAAGCAAAGGACACCCGGTGGTGGAAACGACGAGGTACAAAAAGGCTATTAAGGAGAAGAAGGAGTGCTTCAAGCGCCTCCATCTCGACAAGAGGCAGCCAACATCGAGGGCTATAGGATAGCGAAGAGGGCTGCAAAGCGAGCTGTGAGTGTAGCAAAGGGTCAGGCTTTTGATGACCTTTACCAACGGCTAGGCACGAAGGAAGGGGAGAAGGACATTTATAGGATCGCTAGGATACGTGAGAGGAAGACAAGGGACATAAACCAAATCAAATGCATCAAGGATGGGACAGATCGACTGCTGCTGAAGGACGAGGAGATCAAGGACAGATGGCGAGAGTACTTCGATAAGCTGTTCAATGGGGAGAATGATAGTCCTACCTTTGAGTTGGACGACTCATTTGACGATACTTGTAGACGCTTTGTGAGGAGAATTCAGGAGGCAGAGATCAGAGAGGCTTTGAAGAGGATGAAGGGAGGTAAAGCGATGGGCCCTGATGGCATCCCCATTGAGGTGTGGAGATGTCTGGGAGCGAGAGCGGTAGTATGGCTGACTAAGCTTTTTAACCTAATTTTTCGGTCAAACAAGATGCCTAAAGAATGGAGGCGAAGTATATTAGTACCAATCTTCAAGAATAAGGGAGATGTTCAAAGTTGTACTAACTACCGGGGGATTAAGCTGATGAGCCATACGATGAAGCTGTGGGAGAGGGTTATCGAGCACGCCTACGAAGGTCGACAAGTGTGACCCAAAACCAATTTGGGTTCATGCCCGAGAGGTCGACCATGGAGGCGATTTTCTTAGTACGACAGTTGATGGAGAGATTTAGGGAGCAGAAGAAGGACTTGCACATGGTCTTTATTGACCTCGAGAAGGCGTATGACAAAGTACCGAGAAACGTCATGTGGTGGGCCTTAGAAAAACACAAAGTCCCAACTAAGTACATTACCCTCATCAAGGATATGTACAAAGATGCGACGACATGTGTTCGGACATGTGATGGCGATACCAGTGACTTTCCAATTAACATAGGACTACATCAAGGGTCAAGATCGAGCCCTTATTTATTTACTCGGTGATGGATGAGGTTACAAGGGATATACAGGGTGATATCCCTTGGTGTATGCTCTTTGCGATGATGTGGTGCTAGTGGATGAGAGTAGAGCAGGGGTAAATAGGAAGTTGGAGCTGTGGAGGCACACGCTAGAGTCGAAAGGGTTCAGATTGAGTAGGACCAAGACCGAGTATATGATGTGCGACTTTAGCCCGACTAGGCACGAGGATGGGGATGTCACCCCGATGGACAAGTGGTGGCCAAGAAGGATACTTTTCGGTATTTAGGATCTATGCTACGTAAGGATGGCGACATTGATGAAGATGTTAGACATAGAATCGCAAGAGGTTGGCTAAAGTGGCGTCAAGCTTCCGGCATCCTATGTGACAAGAGGGTACCACGAAGCTAAAAGGGAAGTTCTATGGGACAGCGATTCGCCCGGCGATGCTGTATGGTGCTGAATGTTGGCCTACAAAAAGGCGACATGTCCAACAGCTAAGTGTGACTGAGATGCGTATGTTGCGTTGGTTTTGCGGGCATACTAGAAGGGATAGAGTTCGGAATGAAGATATTCGGGATAGGGTCGGGGTGGCCCCTATCGAGGAGAAATTGATTCAACATCGGTTGAGATGGTTTGGACATGTTCAACGGAGGCCTCCCGAGGCGCCGGTGCGTAGTGGAGTTCTAGAGCGGGTAGATAATGTAAAGAGAGGTAGAGGCCGACCTAGACTGACTTGGGACGAGGCGGTTAAGCGAGACCTTAAGGAGTGGAATATCTCCAAGGATTTAGCTTTGGATAGGAGCGCTTGGAGGCTAGCTATTAACGTGCCTGAACCATGACTTTGTTTCCTTTTCTATCTACCCTAATCTTTATCCTTTTGTCTTGTGCCTTTCTACGTTCTTTTGTACTGTTTCATATGGGTTTCATCTCTAGCCTACCCCAGCTAGCTTGGGACTAAAGGCTATGTTGTTGTTGTTGTTGTATTGCCGCAAGCAATAGCACTTTTCATCCGGTAGCAAGCAAATCCACTTGCCATGCTTGGACACGGCAGTCGTGTTTATAGGTTTAGATGTATATTATGTGCACAAGTTAAGAAACGGAGAGCCAGCACGAATTAGATGGTCTTCCTGCAATGGCGAACTGTGCCACCCACCTATATGTGGTGTATCTATTGATTCCAACCAAAAACAAAGTGCAGAATATGAAAAATAGCTCCAATGATAAGCAACTAGAAGCTGGAGCTGGTTTTGAACTGGCCACATATATAGAGCGAAAAACCCAAGCTTCTAGATGTGAATGGTAATATAGAGTTTGCATTATTTAGAAAAATAGCAGCTGCAACTTTTACATATTTATTGAGTTTACAGAGTCCTTCTAGAATCCAGTAGAAAGAGTAGAAGCTTGTAGCCAATTGTAGCCCGCATTTTTCCTTTGAATAGAGATTATATTTTCTTATAAAATACTTGGCCATTTCGGAGGAGCCAGAGCTCTATTCCTTTGAAGTAAGTCCAAAAAGCATAGATTGGTGGATCAATGTAGTACAGTGTGTCACTAATTATGGAGCGAAGGTGGTAAGGTCCAGTTATATCCACAAGGTACGTTCGCCCACTGACACACCTACCCACCACACAAACAGTTCCTCTTATATATATGTGGCATTTCACAGCTCATTTCAATGGCTTGTAGAAAGAATTTGTTTAGTGAGAGGGGACGATAAAAATGAGGGCAGCTACATATGGGCACTATTATATTTTACCCACTTGGACAAGCTGTAAGATGTATATATTTGGATTTTGGACTCGGAGACACCTGGAACACAAAATGAAGTTGTGTGATTCAAAGTAGAAGAACAGGAGGCAAAAATTGTGATGGAGGAGGAGGCATGGAAAATCCAATGCAAGAAGCTGTCCCTTGGCGGCTGTTTGTTGCTTTGTTGTCCTGAAACCAGGCGCTACTGGCGTGAAGTCCACTGCCTTTGATCTTGTGTATAGTGAGAGCACCTTTTCTGTATGTGTTGACAAGCAACTATGGCTTGATCTAATGGAACAGTAGTTATCACATGTCCTTATGAGATCTGACTGTTCCTCACAATAAAAATAGCATCAGACACTGTCAGTATATATTGTCTCATGAGTCGTTCTACTATCGGTCACAGTATAGGTAAATATTAACACCACACCATCTGTCCGAATAGAGGCCCAAGGCCAATGCTGCGCTGTGATGTTCCATTCCCGCAAAAAAGTTTGGTCAGAAATTGATGTCGCCTCTTTGAAAAAAAAGGAAGCCTTTGATCGATTTGAAGCCACGCGATGAGGCACAGCATGGCTGATCCACAAGAACAGTAGTGCTTCTATTCGACGAGTGGCCCCCAGTCCACAGTGTGCCTGCAAGGCATGCCCTTGGGGCTCTAATAGACTGTACCTAACCTGCTGAGCAAGTCCTCCTCTCAAGCAATTGCCAAACCCCCGTGTACTCGCTTGCACCAAACTAGTTTTAAAAGGAGCTAGAAGCCTACCAAACTTGCCCTTAAATTAAGGAAAATTGGTGATTTTGCTTTGTTTTTTAAGGGCAATGGTGATTTTGCCCCTATTTTTAGATATGTGCAATTTTGCCCCTGTTTTTAAGGGCAATGGTGATTTTGCCACTGCACGAGCCTGAGGCCGCCATCGGCGGGGGCAGCGGATCTGAGTGAGGAGAGCGGAGGAGCGAGCCACGGCAGAGGCAGAGATGGATGAGATGAGGCATCAATGCCTGTGTTAGGGTCGAACTTGTTTTTGGCACCGGTCAGTCTAACAACGTAAAAAATGGTCTTTTCATGGTTCTTTTAACACCGTTAAGTGGTGTTAACGAAATAGGGGTAAAACTTGCCTTCACTTCAAAATAACAGGGGTAAAATCGCACATATCAAAAAACAGGGGCAAAATCACCATTTCCCTCAGAAATAGGGGCAAAACACCAATTTCCCTTAAATTAATATAGGCCACAGGTTGGTGGACTAGTGTATTATATGTCTCGTGCATGCTGTTAGCGCATCATCTATCATTGATTCTATTGAGGCAGAGACATATACATATAGCCTAGTTCCTCATTCTCCTATATATACGTGACTCATTCTCAACTGCATACCAACTCAATTTGTCTAGTCACAATAGGCATGTATGGACAACACTACTTTTAGCGTTATACATGGAGAAGTAGTAAGCTCTATTTGGAATGGGAGAGACCGGGAACAATATGCTCTATGCTCACAAGTAGCCTGGAGGGATCCCTTCTGACACATTGCATTGCTATTGCCTCCTAGCAGCAACCTGGCATGTCAAGAGTGAACAGAATATCATCTTTGACATCATGGTGAATGAAGAACTCCACTTTCTTCTTCCTGGAGAGTGCGGCGTACGCATTGTATGTGCCAGTTCACGCAGGATGATCGTGCACTTTTTGTTGCTTGTGTATGTTTGTAGCTTAAGAAGTGTGCCAGTTCACACAGGAACCGGCCTTTTGCTTGTGCAAGGCGCGTTGAGCCCTGAC
Organism: Hyparrhenia diplandra; assembly: GCA_015847255.1. Lineage (NCBI taxonomy): Eukaryota > Viridiplantae > Streptophyta > Magnoliopsida > Poales > Poaceae > Hyparrhenia > Hyparrhenia diplandra. The sequence goes on from JADLZK010012868.1 coordinate 399,948, forward strand.
ATGCCGGATACCGCACATTGTGGACAGGCATGGCACGCGAACAAAAATAGAATTGTGTGCTTCTGCCAGTAGATTTAGAAAGGTATATATTATTCTTGGCCATATTGCATCGATCCCATGAGTAATTCTTGGCCATTTTCGCAAGCAGTAACACTCATGGCCAACTAGAAAACAAATGCATGTTATCCTCTTACTCTGCTTGCACATGGCAGTTTATATGTTCGAAGTACTACTACTAGTCCATGGAACATGGTTGATTGACTAGTATAGTACGGTATGTCTGACATGTAAAACAAGTAAAAAAAATGCAAGAAGCATTAGCTGCAATTAGGTACTGGGCCACCATGGTTCTTGATTCTATTGATGTAGGATTGTTTTTATTCATTTTGCAGCAAATTAATTGGTGGACCACGCATACACCACTGATCTGCAAAAGTAATGGGCATTGGATGGAATGATCTGTATCCGCCCATCTGCATACGCCATGCTTCTTCATTCTGTGCACGATCCCCACACCTCAGGGAACAAGCTAAAGTCACATTCCAAGGAGAACCCCATACCTCGAGCAGCAAATTATGCGCACATACTGAAGAAGCAGTTGGAAGACCCATATAGCCGCGGAATACTGTAATGGCAGAAGAAAGTGAAGTTTTTTCACCACCGCATATGTCGCACCACCAGATGTTCTAGTTTATTTTCTGTTCCTGGTGTCTCCTATTCCAAATACAGATGTTATTGTAAATTTTCACCACTGCCATCTTTTGTTTCTCTTTACTCACAAATAATATATTTCCTTGCTTTAAAAGACAAAGAAATGAGCGAGCTACAGAGAGAGCAACCATGCATATACATCAGAACATATAAGAAAATGGGGTCGCTGCTCCCTCTCTCCATACTTATGGACGACACTAAAAATCCAGATCAGTTCATTGAATCCTATATACCTATATACTAGATGGAAACAGTAAAAATCATTTGTTGCCAAGCTACCACCACATTGAGCCACGTCACTCCAAACGTATAGGCCATCAGTTTCTCTTATTAGCTTATTAATTATACCTACCATCCATCTTCATAAGAAATATTGATCAGTTACCTTTTTAGGTTGTTGAGTACAATCTGTTGATGGAGCCACTGTACACTCCAAGGAGGGTCTCCCAACTTAAGCCCTCGACAACACCTCTCATACTTCTTTAGCTCCATTGTATATACTATACCATGAATATGTATAACACTAATGTATTTAAGCCACCGCTTGGAATGCAATGAGAATTATAAATTACAGCCATGATTTGTGACGATGATGCTTATCTCACATTGACATTATTTAATCATTCATCACATATTTTTATCAAAAACATATATGCTTGCTAGGGACTGGATCTTGCATTGTTTACATGGGAATATGACGTCCAACAACGATGAAAATTGAAAACTAAACTAGCTGTCACAGTGGTATCACCCTTGGACAGAATCGTCTGAGATAGTACAGTTCCGTGATGGTTTCTGAGAAGGTCACCAAAAATGTCATGTAAAGCACCATTTCTTGTAGTGGTAATTTTTAAAAGGAGCTATAACCCATCCAAACTTGCTATTAAATTACTAGGGCATACAGAGTACAGGTTTAATTTGAGTACGGTTTCATAATTAAATTCATTGAATTTGAGCATAACTTGAACTTTTAATAATTAACACAAAGAAGTGTCTATAGTTCAACATAACAATTAAAGTAGCAACATCCGGAATATGTGGAGGCTATGAAACAACAAAATGGTAAGAGACTGAGTAATTTGGGGACAAACACAGGCTAACCAATCATAAATTGGAAGCCAAGATACTATATTCAACACACAGAAGTTAGGTCCTGGGGCCTATGTGTCAATGTTGTGGAGCCTCTGGGTCGATGTCGAAAACGTGAGGGAGATTTTGGAGAATTGGACATTGTGGTTGTGCCTTTAGATTGGGGGGGGTTGGGGCGAAAAAGAAGTCGATTTTGGCCTGATCTCTGTAAAGATGTCCAGTTCTGTTGTATTTTTTTAATATAAGTACGTGTATGCACTATATATATGAATAAACTTGGGTTCTGATTAACATTGAATACTGGTGGGTCTACTGCTGATTGTATTGTACTTCGAGCATTCTGTTGGTGCATATCATCATTCATTAATTATCGATTCAAGGGAGAGTTAGGCAAGCAGAGACACATACAAATAGCCTACTTCTTCTTTCATATATATACATTGCACTTTGTGGCTAATTCTCAGCTCCATATATATACCAACTAAATTTTTATCAGGACAATAGGCATGGACACCACTAATTTTAGCATAATACATGGAAAAGCTGTAAGATCTATTTGGAATTGGAGACACCGGGAACAAAAAATGAACAAGCAAAAGAATGGAGGCAGAATGAACAGGCCCGGGTGGTCCTCAAGAAGGATGCATGGCAGATCCACAGCAAGCCTTGGCCTCCAACTCGGTAGCTGCTAGAACTAGGGCAGAGGATCACCGTCGGGCTTTGGTGGTGTAGGTACAGTATAGGGACAAGCTGATAGATCTAGACCATTGCACCTTTATACTACGCCCATAAAAATGCAGCATGTTCACTTTTTTACACTCAAAAGGCCACTTGAAAGCAAATGCAGGTTATCCTCTTATCGTGCTTGAGCACGGCAGTTTATAGGGTTTAGATGTTTTTTAAAGCAAGTAAAGACTAAAGAGTGCCACCGACCTATGTGGTCACGTGTATATATTGATCAATCCAACCAAAAACAAAGTGCGGCAAAAAAAAAAAAAAAAAAACAGGCCACATAGAGCAAAAAAAAAAAAAATTAAACATGGCTTCTAGCATCTCCTCTAGGAGTCTGCCCAAGCTTCTAGATATGAATGGCAAAACAGAGTTCGCACGAACTAAAAAATAGCAGTCCCAATTTTTTTTTCCATACTAGATAAATGCCCATGCCTTGCATGGGTTCGCAAATTTTTGTAGACGCCTAAGACGATAAATTTGATCACAGCAAACAACAACAACAGTCATGCAGTCCGGTGGTAATACTAAGGCAATATATGTAGAGGCACTATGAAAGTCTGGCTTCTAGTATCCATTGCCCAAACAAAGAGGAGGAATATATTGTCTTACTGAAACGTCTTTCAGGAGAGATTATATTTTCTTTGAAAATACTTGGTCATTTCGGAGGAGCCAGATATCTATTCCTTCAGAGTACTAGTCCATAAAGCATAGATTGGTGGATTAATATAGTATAGTGTGACTCTGCATGCTGTACATGAATTATTGTTCTGTAATTACGGAGCGAAGGTGGTAAGGTGCAGTTATATCCACAATGTTCGCCCACTCACACACCCATCCACCACACACAGTTGCTCTTATATATGTATGGCATTTCACAGCTCATTTCTGAGACTTGTAGAATTAATTTGTTTAGTGAGAGAGAATGATAAAAATGAGGGCACAGCTACATACGGGCACTATTTTACCCACTTGGACAAGCTGCAAGATGTATATATATTTGGACTCGGAGACACCGGAAACACAAAATAAAGTTGTGTGATTCAAAGTAGAAGGAGATGAAGCAGCTATTGTGATGGAGGAGGAAGCATGGCAAATCCACTGAAAGAAGCTGTCCCTTGGCGGCTGTTTGTTGCTTTGATGTCCTGAAACCAGGAGGTACTTGGGTGAAGTCCAATGCCTTCTATCTTGCGTAGTGAGAGCACCTGTGCTGGTTCGAGTTAGCAGCTCGTTTTGGACTCCACGATCACAGCTCTAATGGAACATTTGTAGTAACATGTTTTTATTAGATCTCACAGTACCACACATTAAAAAATAGCATCAGACACCATTTGTGAAAAGTGGTTAATTAGCGCTACATCATTGATCGGTAAAAAATTAGTACAAACTACTAGTCGGCACTCTTTCAGTATATATATTTTCTCATATATCGTTCCACTATTGGTCACAGTATAGGTAAATATTAACACCACACCATCTGTCGGAATAGAGGCCCAAGGCCAATGCCACGCTGTGATGTTTGAAGCCACCCGATGAGGCACATCATGGCTGATCCACAAGAACAGTAGTGCTTCTAGTAGACGAGTGCCCCCCAGTGTGCGGTGTGCCTGCCAGCCATGCCCTTGGGGCTCTAATAGACCGTATCTAAGCTGCTGAGCATGTCCTTCTCTCATGGATTGCCAAACGTAGTGGATCAGAAGAGCTATTAAGGTGGGATTCCGATGTCCTTGAGTTTATTGGAATCAGTCAGTCCATCACGAAAAGGTATGAGTTGCTCTTGGGCCAGGATTTTTGGTGAAGAAATGAACCAGCTAATCCAGTTTAACGTACCATATTAAAACCCAGTTGATGCATATACTGCTGTCAATTGCCAGAAGACTGACATGAAAAAAAGCAGGAAGCATTAGCTGCAATTAGGTACTGGAACACCGTGGTTCTTAATTATATTGTTGTAAGATTGTTTTTAATTAATTTGCAGAAAATTAATTGGTAGACCATGCATACACCACTGATGCATCCACCCATCTGCATACACGGTGCTTCTTCATTCTGTGCATGATCCCTGCACGTCAGGGAACAAGCACGCTAAAGTCCCATTCCATGGAGAATGAGCATACCATGAGCTGCAAATGCGCACATACTAAAGGAGCAGTCGGAATATCCATATAGCTGCCAAATACTCTAATGGTAGAAGAGAGTGAAGTCTTTCTTGGTGGATCTCGCAGCGCTAGCACCAATATCTGTCTCAACATGCTCTAGTTTATATTCCCTCTAACTTCTCAAGTGTATAATGAAGTTAAATATGCATGAGCACTACAAACATTTCACATCTTCCAACTTCCATCGGTTTGTTATAAAAAACACGAGAAACTATTTTGCCAAAAAAAAATCCCAAATTGTCCATCTCCTTCAAACAAGCTAGCGCTCAACTAGTTTCTAAAGGTCCTAGAACCCTACCAAACTTGCCCTTATATTAATAGGCCCATAGGTTTGTGGACTAGTTTATTGTGTTTTCGTGCATGTTGTTCGTGCATCATTATGCAATGAATGTCTACCAAAGGGAGAAGTAGGAGGCAAAAGACACATACATATACCCTATTTACTCATTCTCTTATATATACTCACATCATGGCTCGTTATTCTCAGCTCGAATATACCAACTGAATTTGTCTAGTGACAATAAGCATATATGGACATCACTAATTTTAGCTTTATACATGGAAAAGTAGTAAGATCTATTTGGAATTGGAGAGACTGGGAACAAGATGCTCTATTGTCTCAAGTGGCGTGGCGGCATCCCTTGTGTCATCGCATTGCTATTGCCTCCGAACAGCAGCTTATCATGCCAAAAGTGAGCAGAATTGTCCTTGACCACATGGTGAATGAAGAAGTTCACTTTCTTCTGCTTGGAGAGTGCAGCGTACGCTTTGTATGTGTCAGTTCACATGGGATGATCATGCACTTTGTTCTGGTTGTGTACGTTTGTAGATTGAGTGTGCCAGTTCGGACATGAAGTGGTTTTAGCTTGTGCAAGGCGTGTGGAGTCCTGACATGCCGCACAATGTGGACAGAGCCCTATTCCTTCGAAGTGCTAGTTCATAGATAATGGTTGATTAACTAGTACCCAATGCCATTTCGCGGCTCGTAGTATCACACATGACGATGGGGGAGCAGAGACGAAGATAAAGTGAACCTGAATAGTAGTAAGAAATTTATTTAGAACTTCTTTTTTTATGTTGATTTCTCTCTTGAAGATGAGTCCTACAGCTAGAGGAACTGAAGAACAGAACAGGAGACGGCTAAGTGTACAGAAATCAAAGGTGATTCATCTACAAACGATTGATTCAGAAAAAGATGAAGCACTCATGTGCTTATTGATTCGTGTAAGTTATGTAGTGATTGACTTGAATGAGTGATCAGCAAGGTTCCATTGATTGATTCATACATGACGATGGCAAGCAGATATATGAAGATAATGTGGGCCTGAACAGTATCAAGAAAATCTGTACATTTTCTTTGATCTTTGTGTAACATCCCAGATGTTAAATTGTAATTAAAATATTAAATAGGATTATTATGTGTGTGTGATTATCAAGTATCAAGGCAATAAGGCATTTCGTGTTTTATATATTGCAGTTATATGTTACAATAGTGGTTTTGTTTGCTACATGATATATTGACATTAAACATTAGTTATAATGTTTTGTGAATTTCTGATGGTTGATTAATGATTGTTCACTAATTAAGTTGGCTAATTAATTATTTTATTAATCATAAATTCAAAATCCTACTTTGTATACTACTTGGAATGTGGCGATGAGCCCAAAAGCAAAAGTGTAGTTCTCATTATTTTGAGCAACTTTTATTTTGAAAGTTTTTCAAGTTACAATTTGGATTTGGGAGATTTTTTTTTTTTGAAGAAGAAAGGAAGATGCACTAGTACACTACTTCGAGATACAGTCATAGCTGCACCAACGTGCTTGCTTGCCTGCACACCGTCAACGTTGCTGACCATCTCATCACTCCAGGCGTATCCATGCCACCTCTCCCTATACGTGTCATGTTTAGTCTGAATGAAGTGGAGAAATTGATCTTCTCCTTCTCCATCTTCTCTCTGTCCTTCTGCACTCTCTGTTGGGGATAGCAGCACCAACGCACAGAGCCGAGGCAGCAGGAAGCAGCGCCGGCGCCCAACTCTCCTCCCTGTCCATCTCCATAGCAGCTACCGGCCACCCCCTTTCTTTCCTTCCTGTGCCAAGGAGCAGCGGCTGCCATGGCTGGCCGCCGGACTGCCATCAGCAGGAGCAACGCCAGGCTAGGACCGGTGCTGGCTGCTCGAGCTGTCGACCGGCTGCTGGACACAGCAATCCCAGGCACCCTCTCTTCTGCTCAAGCACGGCCGGCAAGCACACAGCAGCGGCCATAGATGTGCAGCGCTGCCGTGAGCTATTCCTCTGCCACGGCAACGTCGTCGCCGTTGCCGGTTCGTGCTGCCACCGCCGCTGTATCGCCGTCGAACCAGCTCCGCTCCGTCCCCGATCTCAACAACCTTGCATTCAAGTCACGGTGAGCTCCCAAATACCGCCCGTGCCATCCGTTTGCCGTTTCCCGCTTCGTAGTAGCCGGAACGCCGGTCGCCGGCGAGTTCGGGTTGCCGCGCCGCCATGCCGCCATGGCTGGCAGCTCGTGCTGCTAGGTTGCGCCAGCGCTGCTGGGTCGGTTTATTCAAATGTTATTCCTTCTTGTAATTGTTATTCAATTTATTCAAATGTGAATAGTGTCTAATTTTGGTGAATTTCTTATAAATTCAAATAGTGCTTCTAAAATTCTAAAACTTTTGTGTAGCTCTTATATGATGGTGTTTACACATAGAAACTATGAGATGTTGAAAATCAATCGTTCTGGCATCAGTAAAAATTACATTCTTTAATTGAAAAATGTGTCTTCTGATTTCCAGTACTTAAAATAATTACCCAAAAATCATGAAACTTGTTTTGATACTGTTTAAGGGTATGTCTTGTCTCCACAAAAAGTTCGAGTTAACTTTGAAAAGTTTTAGTGATTTATTATTTCATTCTCAATTAAATAATTCAAGTCATTAGTCTTAATGACTCAGGTTTGTGTGACTTTGGGTTGCTTGTGAAGCTTGGATCATACCACATCAAATGGTCCTTGAGAACTCCTTTAGAAATAGTGATCAGGATCATGTTTATCTTAATGAGTAGTGTTACCAGTTAGTTTTGTTGGCTTGCAACTTTATCGTGAAGTAAAGTTGTACTCAAGTTAATTAAGTCATTATGTCTTTCATCCAAGCACTTTCATGCATTATGGCATACATTCTATCATGTTAAGCAATGCATCATGTATTACGTGTAGTAAAGCGAGAAAGAGAAGGGTTAGAAGCTGCAAGTACCAAGCGTGTGATGCTTTGGTCTCGTCGAAATTAAGGCAAGTGCATGACGAATCTTTGCCGGCTTTTACGCCTATTATTCGAGTTTTTCTTGCTTTCCAATGTTCAAGTATTATATTTCTGGTTCAAACTTCAAGTTTCATGTTCATGAGATTCAAGTTTCAAGCTTTCATTTACATTCAATTCCAGTGCGGTTTATCGGAGGTGCAATTTGGTTCTTATATTCAAGTGCCTGTGGTAAGTGTTGGCCCCACTTGCTCGGCTTTACCGGTAAATGCTAAGGAGTATTCAAGTGCTGTCCGTTTCGACGGAAACTACTATTTAGTTGGAGTTCGATAATTCATTCATGAATTCTCATGAGTTGATTGTTCTTTCGGTTCTTAATGTACTTGCTGAGTGTTTTCACTCACCCTTGTGTTCATTTGGTTTTAGGTGCTAAACCATCGACTTGCATGGGAACTGGGAGTAGCACCATCATCACAAGTACTCACTTTTTCGTTCACAAGCTGGCGTAATCTTTTACATACCAGCTGTAATAGGTTTGTTTTAGTCCTAGTATATATGTGTTGAGGGTAGCCCCCGGTGGTGTTTCTAGCGGGGCGTTACACTTTGAACCCTCTCTTAATTACAAGAGTCCAATTGGTACAGCAGCTGGAGGAACTGATGGGCAGAACAGGGCATGGACAGGCATGGCTTTACATGTACAATTTCCGACAGATCACAACCAACAACACATTATGATGACCATGTGCTAGTAGTAGTATGTCTTGGTATTCGTCTCTGACAATCTCTTGATGATATTCCTAGAGCTGGAGGAACTGAACTAAGAGAAGAGGGGCACGGACCCTGGGGCTGCTTTTTTTTTTTTTTTTTTTTGAGCATTCTGCTCAAGCTTCTTGATGAGGGAGGGAGGTCGTTGAGCATCTTCTGGATCTTCTTGTCCTTGGGGCCGTGACGAACCTGCTGCCGTTAAGGAAGTACTGAATCTGGTAGTGCTTGTGCTCCAGGATGATCACCACCTCGCAGTTCATCTGGAACTTGGAGGGCGAGCTTCGTCTCCGGCATCGGCGACTGGGCTTGTGTGATGCTGTGTGTGGTGTCGGGAAGATATGGCTGGGGAAGAACGGTGTGCGAGAGGATGTAGGAGAAGGGAGCGGAGATTGATGAACACGGACATATATAACGCATTTTGGATCAGAAGAACATTGCCCTACTAATCATTTTCTCTTCGATATGTGGCAAAGATAAAGAAGTAGCATTGACTACCAAACTTATTCTTTCAGTTGCAACTTTGCAAGTCCTCTCTTTGTCATGCTCCTAATGTGCAGCTGTGCATCTTCAGCCGCCCCTATTGAAGGTCTTAGTAGTAGTGTGTGTGCTAGAAGAAGGGACAAGCGGAGTGGTTGTAAACGTAATTATAAGAGGAAATAACGACATTACATCTCAGGAGGTCAAGGATACATGCATATAGGAGCGATAGAAACTATAGAGGCAAATTATAAGCTAGAAGCCAAACATATTACACTAGTACAAAAGATGTGGGGCGTTTGCACTCGTCTCGGTGCCAAAATCGGGGAGGAGCCAACGACATGTTGCTATGCCACCGTAGAGCGCTGGAGGCACATGACAAATACCATGGCCAGCTCGACCAAAAGCTACCAGTTGCATTCTCGTGGATATCAAAGTTGACAAAGGGTTCGCAGAAATTGCTAAAAAACTGATTACTGCCTACATTCCGTCTGACATCTCACACGCCTTCTTTTTTTTCTCACATCTGGCATTTCTAGAACGAGGTGGTTAGGCTTTGAACTGCCCCTAGGCATTTCTAGATGCTGCTGGGCTTCGGTACCATCTATACAAACTCATTTCTATAAGCGTTCAATATGGCTCTGTATAAAATAGGTATTGTGTAGAGCAAAGGAATCACAACTTTTCCATATCAAGTCCAAATTTAATATTTACACAAAAGTTGTATAGCTCAATGATATCTATAATTTTTGGTTGAATAAATTTTGATTTCACATCATTTAGTCTCAAAATTCTGAAGTTCTTAGATTTTAAAATTTTATTTTTATTTTTTAAATTTTTAAACAACCTTGATCGAGGCAGACCTACTCGATAGTTATACTGGTCGACTGGATCTAGAACTTTGCAATCAAATGACTGGAGCACAAGTAGCACAATGTGTGGACTGGCTGGATTACTGAGATGGCACATATCAGTGGTGGAGGATCCAGGACGGCGACAGTGTGGCTGGCCTGCTCGACATTGGGCCCGTATAGGCTGGCGTTTGGCTCAGATTTTTTTATTATTTTATTTCAATTTATGGAGGCGGGAAAAAAGCAACCGCCTCCGTTAATCCCGGATTAAACTTGTTCTTTCAATGGTGGTTGTTGCCTCTGCCCGCCTCAAAAATGAAAAATCCCGCTACCTTTGAAAAATCCTGCTTCCTTAAAGATTTTTCGTAGTAGTGCACAGCTGTCTGAAAGGACACCTGTTTCATGACTAGATAGATCATGTGTGACGGCACACTTTATTAACCAATATGTATTATGAAATGATGGTAAGATCTGCTATCTGCCCTATCTGAATTGAGAGAGCGTAGCAAATGCATATGTCACATGTTCCTCTGCAGGCAGCTAGTAGGTGAAATCATTATGAAGGTTTCCATTGAACAACAATACATATCACATCCTTATATATACTTGAACAGAAACTATCAAGTTTCATGGTTCATGTTGCCATTCTATATTCGTAAGAGAACAGTTTGAGGAGAGAAGAGAAGAAATATTAGAATAGGAATTAGAGACGTTAGGAAGAAGAAAGCAGGGGATGAATGAAAGAAGGGGGCTACTTGGGCACAGCACCTTGAGCGGCCCATGAAGAAGACAGAGATGGAAGCTATCAAAACGCTGATTGAGGTGGGCATCAAATAAGAAAGATACCAACAAAGCAGCTCCTTATCTAAAGACAAGGCAGCTGGAGGGAAGCAACCCTGATGGCCTGAGAACATGCAGTATCCGAGTTGTTGCTATATTTTCCAATGATAGTCAAGTTTACCATTGGACTGTTAGGTAGCGTCATTGTCAGTTGGGATTTGCATGGATGGACTAGCCCACTAATTTTGGTACTGCCCCTGCATGTACTGTCCCTACCGATTTGATACTTCTAAGTACTTTCACATGGATACCTCGTGTTTTAACATTGTCCAATCTTCTATCGAGATTCATATTTTTCTAACCATTGTAAAATTTGTCTTACTATGGATTGACCTTAGTTAAACAATAAGAATTTTTAAAAATTCTCCCGGCGAACCCAGTTTTTCTAACCTTTGAATTTTGGATACCTCTATTTTTATAACCACTCGAAACATTTTTCCAAATCGCATCTTTTCTAGAGAAGCTAGAACCCTACCAAAACTGCCCTTAAATTATTACTCGCCAATATATATATTATAGGTTGGTGGACTATTGTATTATATTCTGTCTCAAGAATGCTGTTGGTGCATCATGGTTTCATTTATTGTCCAATGGAAGGCCGAGATAGGAAACAAGGATACACAGACCCCAATTGTTGGTTATCTTATATAAACATATGGCGCTTTGTGCATCATTCAGCTTCTCATACCAACACATATTTTTGGGTAGTCTATTGTCATTTTAACGCTAAACGCTATTTGCCGCTAATAGCGCGTTAAATACGCTAAATTGCAGTTCATTTACCACTCTATGTGTTGTTGGGCTCATTTCCGTCCGCCCAAATTGAACTGTGAAGTTAGAACTCATGTATTTCCCTATGTGATGTCTAATGTTGTTGATGTATCATGTATGAACTACAAATTTTAATGTAATGTGTTAGTAAGACTTTGAACTATATATGTTTTTATCTTTATTATGTGTAAAGTTATATAATGTTTGGCATATTTTTTTGCTCGGCCGCTAAATGGCTTAGCCCGCTATAGCCTTTTGGAGAGGCTGCCGCTATTTAAAAACAGGGGTAGTCGCTAGAGGGATAACAAAGATGACAATAGATACATATGGACATCACTAATTTTACCTACATGGAAAAGCAATGTAACACCCCACCCTCCAAAGCCGCACCGCACAGCCCTTCCGAGGGCGTGCACGCTGCACACATAGCACCTTGCTTACACTTTCGTCCTCGCTCGCGTGTGTAAAAGGGTTAACCCGAAGGTGATATGGCTGGATGGCAAAGGCTTATAAGTTGGCTCCACCCTTGCTCAACTAGCAAGGTGGTATTAACATGTGCACTCAGCACTCATAGGCCACTCATGGGCCACATCCAAATTGGGCCGGGTGTCACAAGCAATTAAGTTCTATTTGGAATTGGAGACACCGTGAGTAAGAAATGAACACAGTAGATGGCTTGTAGTCCAATGGTAGGACGGTCGGTGGGGACGCTACCCACCAGGGTTCAAATCCGGTGCTCGCACCTTTTCTTGGGATTTTCCCAGGATTTCCGGTGTTGTGCATTAAGTGGTAGCGGCGTTCCGTCGGCGACGAGGCGCCAATGGTGACTTCGAGAATCTCCGTGATCTGCGGGTGCTCAGTCCCTTCCGGAGGTGCTCATAGGGGTAGGGTTTTGCGCACTGTGTTCACGGGGGTGAGTGTGCGTGCGTGTTGTGAGCGTCTGCGTTGTCTTGTGTCATTCTCAAAAAAAAAAAAAAAAAAAAAAAAAAAAAGATGGACTCGCCAATGAAGATGCATGGCCGCTCAACTCAAGGAGGGATGAATGAAAGAGGGGGTGGGGGGGTGGGGGAGGGACATGGGCCAGCGAAGGGATGGGCTGGCTGATCCTTGGTCATCTTCCAAGCCCTCCATATTGAGCAAGGATTTTGAGGGCAACAGGGATCTATCATGGTCATTATCGAGGGACAACTCCCTCTGTTAGAAAAAGCACATAGCTCCAGTGTACACCCGGGCCCTCTAACAAATGGTCAAAAGAGCGATTTATTTGAGGCACAGCTTTCGGCCGGGAAACTATGGCAGCGGGATTATTGCTGGAGATGAATGCTAGCTTCCTCTATACTGGCCACCACCTTCACTTCCATCATTGCTGAAATGCTGCGCTGGCCATCCAAATAGGCAAATGGCCGCTTTATCGGGAGATCTTGAGGATGAGTAGAATCTGTAGTTGATTTTTTGTTTGCTTAGAATTTTGGTAGATTTTTGTGAATTGGGTGTGAGAGGTGATGTGCACCAAACAAGTTCCTGGTCAATATTTCTAATGGGAGATGGATGATAGGAGGATCAATTCAGCTAATAAAAGAAATCGATAGCCAATAGTTTTGGACTGACGTGACACAAAATGGTAGAGTATCTAGTTTTATTCCAATAAATGATTTTTAGTGGGCTCTATATAGCGCTAGAGTGAACTAATGAATTGATCTGGACCCGTGCCCTGTCACTCATAAGTATAGAGGCAAGGAGTAGTGTACTTACGGCCCAATTTCTTATATACACCCTTGTCTATGTATGTTCCCTTGCTCTCCTCGTTCATTTCTCTGTTCTGTAAAGCCAGGAACATTTATTTATAGTGAGTAAAGGTAAGAAAAGATGGGAGAGTATGGAGGATAGCTACGACTAACCAGAATTTCTTTTTTGGAATAGGAGACACCAAGATCCTAAGACAAACTTGATGAAGTTGACATAGAAGCTTTTCGAAGAATTGTAGTGGTGAAAAACTTCACTATCTTCTACCTTCAGAGTGTTCGGCAGCTATGGCTTTCGTTTCCTCAGTTAGACTATGACTATGCCTTCTTTAGGATGTGTGCAATTGAAACTCGAGGTATGCGGTCATCCTAGGATGGTGCATAGAGTGGAGAAGCATATGGACAAACAATATTTGTAATGGCCATGAGTAGTTGTTGGTCATTGCTGTAAGCAATACCCATCATCATGTATATACCCATCATCATGCCTAGAACCTTCCTTAATGATATACATGATTTCTGTATATGTGTACTAAGTAACAGAAAGCCGCGATTGCAGAATTAAAGTTTTTGGAATGATCAACTGTGTCACTGACAGTTATAATCATGTGTATCTATGGATTAAATCCAAACAGTACGATGAAAAATGGTTCATACGCAACCAACTTGGAGCTGGAGTTGATTTTGAACTAGACAGATAGATCGAGCAGGAAAACATGCATTCTACACTTCCTCCATTACGACGTACCATCGTGGATATCGAATTATGTTGACAAAGGGTACGTCCACAGAAATTGGTAAACAAAATATGACTACTGCCTGCCCAATCCGTCTGACTATTATGATTTCAGAAAGTTTGATGTTTTATTTTATCTCTAGACAGCTCTATCAAGAAGTGTCTATAAAAAATTGTCCTAGATATAGTTCACCACTAGAAATCAAGGTGCTTGGTATCTCAAATCCAAGAGATGTGGTAAAATAAGTAGGCAAATTTGGCATTTTAGCTATTTTGTAAAATATGCAACTCCACAAAACGGAAGGGTTATCCAATAGACTTGCTATTTTTCATCTTCTATTTTGGAAAATTGCCACGTCACCAACTACCATGGACCTATTCCTGGCTGCGTTTCCCCACACCGTGAAAGTTCACCGCCTGAAGGAGGATTCTTGCAAGCAGGCATCCAACGTGGCACCGATTTCGTGGCATTTGGCAAGCGGCGTCGGCTGGCTGTTTATGCCTAGCTGGATTCACAGGATACCACACTTGCTATTTTACAAAACTAAATAGCATAGCTGTTGGAGCTCATTTTCTCCTCAAAAGTTCTAATATAGTATAGACAACCAAGATAGCATGTCTCTTGGAGTTGCTCTTACCCCTTTTTTAGAGGTGGCCAGGAACACAATCACCTTTAGAAATGCGATTTATAGAGGAAGGTGGTTAGGCTTTGAACCCCCTCTGGAAATAGAGGGCATTTATAGATGCGGCTGGGCTTCGGTAGCATATCTACAAATTGATTTCTATAAACACTGAAATATGGCTCCAGGTATAAAATAGGTATTGTGCAGCACAAAGGAATCATAACTTTTTCCAAATCAAGTTATGTGTAGCTCAATCATATCTAAAATTTTTGGTCAAATAAACTTTCATCACAAATCATTTAGAATTTAGAGTCTCAAAATTCTGAAGTTCTTAGCTTTTAAAATTTTATTTTTCTTAATTTTTAAAATACCCTGGTCCAGAGACACCCTACACCAAAGTTATACTACTCGACTACTAGATCTAGAACTTTATAATCCAAACAACTGGAGCACAATTAGCATGACGTGTGGGCTGGCTGGTTTTTTGAGATGGCATTCATCAGCACACAGCTCACGGTAGTTTGAAATTAAGGAGCCTTGCATATAGCTGGATTATGTGGGATGGCACACTTTATTAACCAGGGTGTATTATGAAATAATGGTAAGATCTACTACATGTACTCACCCTGTCACATGCATGTTCCTCTACAGGCAGCGAGTAGGTGAAACTATTATGGAGGTTGCCATGGAACAGCAATATATATCAAATCCATGTGCAACACAGGTCAGGAGGAAACACTTGAACACCTCTTCTTCGAGTGCCCATTTGCACAGAACTGTTGGAACCGACTTGGAGTCACCTGGGATTCAGCTCTTCATCTACATGAAAGACTGCTACATCCTGTGCTTGCACAACCAATTCCATGCTTTACTGAAGTAACAATGATTGCTGCATGGGAACTATGGAAGATCCGGAATGACAAAGTCTTCAACAGGCATGATCCGACGTTGAGTAGATGGGTGGGTAATTTTAAGAATCAGTGTTCACTGCAATCTTGTAGATTTAAGGTTGATCTCATGACAACCTTTTGTGTTTGGCTAGATGCCTTTAGTTGATTTTTGTAAGTATGAACTCTCTCATGTTTTAAAAATTTAATGAAAATGACCGATACTGTGGGGATCTCCCCCACAGTCTTTCCTGTCAAAAAAAAAATATATATATATCAAATCCTCATATGTACTTGAACAGCAATGCTTCCTGGTCCATGTCGCTATTTTGTATTCATAAGAAAACAGTTTGAGGAGAGAAGAAGAGAAGAAATATTAGAATAGAAAACGACCAAATCAAAAGCTACATTAGCAGAGAGTAAGAACTTCTTGGAATTAGAGGCATCAGGAACCATGATAAAGCTACAACATAGTATAATACTACATCATCTTCAGAGTCTCGGACAAACCTGCCGCCGGACCTAAGTCACCGCGGAACGGGAACGAGGCACCGTGCCGCGTCCCGGGAACCTCGTTCCTATTCGGGGAACAGGGACGACGCGGGACGAAGCCAGGAACGGTGGCAGAACTCGTCCCTGAGAAAGAGAGGAGCGGGGACGGATTTGACCGGGATCGGCGGCGAACTCGTCCCGAGGCAAGAGCAGCGGCATCAGGTAGGCGAAGCAGCGGTCAACCACATCCCCGCGCACCTGGAATCCTGCATCGGGAAGCCGCGAGGGAAGGCGGACTGGCGGAGCGCCACCATCAAATCCCCATCTGGGAAGGCGGACTGGCGGTGCGCCACCATCAATCCCCATCTGAACGCGTCCATGCCAGGATCGACTTCGAAGATTTATAAGGTGAGCAGCCTGCTGCCCTGCTCCAGTCCTGCTGCCTGCAGTCCCTGCACTTCTTCTTCTACCTCTCATCTGCTCCAGTTCTCCCTCTCATCTGCACCTGATCATGGCGTCCTTAGTGCATACATTTACGCATATCCAATCCTTTTCATGTTCATAAGCACATCTTTTGGAGCCCATGTGTAGTGCACACCTTGAATCTCATCTTCAAGGATTTTGCAAACCAATTCCCATGGATGCTTGAGACCTACAAGAAGGGTAAAGCTATTGTTAACTTTTTCTAGAGCCATACTCATTGTATAGCCATGTTCAGAAGTCATTCTCGTTTGGAACTACTGAAGGTGGCAAAAACTCGATTTGCTACCCATTACATTTTGCTGAAAAGGCTCAGTACAGTGAGAGAAGCACTTGCCACCACTGTGGTAACCAGCAAATGGAAAGATTGGGTGAGAAGCTGCAGCAGTGAAATGCAGCAACAAACAAAGGCAATTGTTGATACAATCAATGATGAAGACTTTTGGAATGAGGTTGACAACATCCTAGCCATCACAGGCCCTATATACTCAGTATTGAGGTTCAGTGATGGAGAAGGTCCGAAAATGGGAGAAATATATGAGAGAATGGACAACATGGTTGGAGAGATCAAAGACATCATGACCCAAGATAACAACCCTCACTAGCTGGACTATCCAAAGGCTAAAGAAATAATCATGGAACGATGGGAGAAGATGAATATTCCTCTTCACAGTCTAGCATTTGCTCTCAATCCAAAATATTATGATCAGAGGTATATTGAAAATCCAGCTCCTGGGGGTTTTGTAAGAAAGGCACCAAATCAAGATTCAGATGTCATGAAAGGAGTGTTAGAAGCTCTTAAAAAAATAGGAGATGATGCAAGTGAGCAGCGGATCCTCCATGAGCAACTCACTCATTTCATTTCCAAGAAGGGAATGTATGCACTCAACTCTGTGAAACAAGATGCATACAACATGGATGCAATTGATTGGTGGCAAACCTATGGCTCTGAAACTCCAGATCTTGCAGCAGTGGCAATAAAGATTTTATCTCAACCCATTAGTAGCTCATCAGCAGAAAGGATTTGGAGCACTTATGAATATATCCATAGTGCAAAGAGAAACAAACTGAATGCTCAGACTGCAGATAAGCTTGTCTTTGTTCACTCCAACTTGCACCTTCTGTCAAGAATGACTGAGAGTTACAAAAATGGGCCACATTCTAAGTGGGATATAGATCCCAGCAATTCTACACTAAACTAAAAGGTAATGCCTAGTAACCTAGTGTTCTGATTTGGCCTACGCTCAGTAACCTATTAACCTATTAATCATCTTCTTGTGCTCTATTTTCAGGCTGAATGCAGCAGGCTGCTGTTTGGTTACAGAGAAGAAGAAGTGCAGGACTGCAGGCTGCTATGTTCAGAACTGGGAGAAGAAGTGCAGGCTGTTTTGCAGTTGAGTCATATTTTATTAACAAATAGTAATAGTTTGGTAATTGCTCTAAAGAGTTATCAGTCATGTATTAAACATGACTAAGAGTTATCAGTCATGTATGAACTAAGTTAATCTTTATGCCAATATATTTGGTTAGTTTCTATGTCTCATAAATCGTTCCAAACATTTTAAGTTCCTGTTCCTCGTTCGTCATCGTTCCGGGAACATCGCTCCAACTAAACATGGAACACGTTCCATGTCCAAAAAAAAACATGCTGAAGCTGTATACCCTTGACGTTCCATGCTCTTGGAAATCAACGTTCCTCGTTCCTCGTCCCCGTTCCTCGACCCCGTCGTCCCCGGAACATGGTGACTTAGCGCCGGACATGAGGAAGGGGATGAGTGTGGTGGCGAGCCTCACCGCTGGTGTTGGGCAGAGGTTGCCGACCATGTCGAACTCGAACTCAGCGTGGACCTGGCACACACGGTGTCAGGGCTGATGTAGTGTCTGAAGCGTGCTTCCCTTGCTGTGGCAAATGTAGATGGCTCAACCACGAGCAGCAAAGATAGGGAGGCTGGGGATTCATTATCAGGGATGAACTATGAACATGCATGGTTGAGTGGTGGGCTGAGGACTGAGGTGCTGGTAAGATTGATTACTGCAATGACGCTCTCCAGGCTGAAGCTACTGCAGGCTTGCAGGGCATTTGGAATCAGAGACACCAGGAACAAAAATTGAACACTGAAAAAGGAATCGCTAATGAAGATGCGTGGCAGGAGGTCAACTCAAGGAGGGTGCACACGGCTGATCCACCACAAGTGTTGCCATCGATTCCGACAAACAGCAGTGCATGTGTTGGACGAGTTCCCCATCGCCCGTATGTTCGTTGTCTAACATGGCAATGTCTGATAGATGAGCACACAGAAATGAGTGTGAGCAACCCCAGAAGCTGGCACGGTACCAACTACGAAGATGGGCCAAGGCCAAGCACAGGGGTGCACTGGACCAACACGAGGGTCTAAGGCCCGTAGTGGACATGAAGACGTAGCCAGCCCAAGGCAGAAACGTAGCCAACTAGTAAAAGTTTGAACAGCAAGAGCGGGGAAGAAATTAAAAAATCATATGAACTCAGTTATAGAAACGTAGCCAAGTAGTCTAGGATTCCTCCGATTTTGCTTACATAAAGGCACCTTGCACTCCACATCAATGTGTTCGCCGGTGGCGAGAAGGGCCTGTGGAGCTTTGGTGCATGGCATAGGCACTGAGACCTGCGAATCGACCTTGACGCTCCTGGCACCGTCCCATATGCGCGCATTCCAGCTAGGACAGGTGTCTCACTGGCTATGTGCACAATCTTTTAATATCATGTAATACTCCCTCATCACTATTTTTTTTCTTGAAACAGCGCAGTTGAACTGCACGTCATTTCATTAAGGTAGAGAAAAAGTTACAAAGGACCAAGTGACCCAACACACATCCCACACCCCACACACTCCCTCACTACAGGAAATCAGATTAGCTATGTCGGATTGGTCATGAGGATTTTTCTGGACATTATCCCAAGACACACATGGAGCAGACAGGACATGTCGTAAGGGAGTTATAGATTTTTGTATTGGTTATCACAAAGAAATAATGAGACACATAAAAATTATGAATTTCTCATGCATCCGTAGAACCTACTGGGTGAATTTTAATCTAATATTTGTAGCGAAACCGTATAGTAGCCACTAGCCATCTTGGGCCTAGGATGCGGTTGTTACTATTGTATAGGACCATCATCAATACATACGGATGGACATCAGCACATCAAACTAACGTGACCGTGAACAACAGTAAGAAAACAAATTTAGTTGTACATCTTGACGTGGAAGTGTCCCTTGATGATATTACTAGAATATTAGAGCTGGAGGAACTGAATGAAGAAGAGAAGAGGACATGAACCCTGGGGCTACTCGAACTTGTGGATGGCTGGTTTTTTTGACAAGGCACTCATGAGCACACAGCTCACGCCAGTCTGACTGGATCATGTGGGATGCACAGTTTATTTACTAATGAGTATTATGAAATTGAAATCACGATAAGATCTGCTACCCGCCCTGTCTGAATTGAGAAAGCGTAGCAAATGCATAGTCACATGTTCCTCTGCAGGCAGTAGGTGAAATCATCATATATGAAGGTTGCCATGGAACAACAATACATATCATATTCTTATATATACTTGAGCAAGAAGTAACAAGCTTTGTGGTTCAAGTCACCATTCTATATTCATAAGAGAACAGTGTGAGGAGAGAAGAAGAGAAGAAATATTTGAATAGGAATGGACAAAATCTTCTGCTACATATTAGCAGAAAGTAAGAACCTCTTGGAATTAGAGACATCAGGAACCTAGATAAGGCTACAAAACAACAGAGTACACTACCACATCTTCGGTGTCGCGGACGAACCTGCCGCCACTTGAGGAAGAGGAGGAGTACGTGTGGTGGCCAGATTCAACGCTAGTGCTGGGGCATAGCTTGCGACCATGTTGAACTCGAACTCAGCTGACCTGGGACACGGTGTTAAGGTTGCTGTAGCGGCTGAAGCACTTCCCGTACTGCGGTGACATGTTGGGCGGTCTGCCATCTTAAGACATTACAAACCAGTGGCCTGCTGTTCTATTTTGGACATGGGACGGTTTGCGGCACTTGATCTATGTCTATAAACATTTCAAACATGAATAGCCTTGGTATAGTCTTGGTCCGCTTTCGAAAATTAGGAAGTGATGCTCAGAAGCAAGGTCCCAATCATCATTACTCTAGGAGAATTTTCTTGTAGGAGAATTTATACATGCAAAATCCGAAACATGTCTTTGAGAAATCTGGTTCTGGATGGGCACATGGATGTCTAATCCAAACATGTATGGAGGACTTGCCCAGTGTAGGGACGTAACAAATCGAATATATACATTTGTAAGGGCACAATTTAGAGTAGTAATCGTTGACAAGTTAATAATCTGGTTTTTTATTGTTTCTAATAAATTGGCCATACACTGCTGTGAGACAGAAAGTCATGTCGATACCTTGCAAGGCGATTTGATTAAGATCCTGATTAGGAGGCCACACAACTTTTTCTTTCCGTGTCCCGTGATGGAGCAGTGACTGCATCACACCTTTCTCGCTGCACGAAGAAACGTTTTGATTCTTCTAGGCGCGCATGTTTAGTTTGCTTTTTTCAATGGTGATATACAGGGGAGTAGATGCTTCGTTGAAAAAATAAGAATTCTTAATTTGGGAATGATATACAGGGGACCAAGCCAATGCATGTAGTATTGAAGTCAAGGTAGGAATAGAATCTGATGCTCCCATCCCCTCCCTCCCTTGGGTTCCTATAACATATAAATAGCATTTGCATATGCTCTTGTATGATTGGAAAGGCACCTGAGAAATTATCATCCAATAAGTATAGAGATGGAAAGTGGTGTACACGTAGACCACTTGCTTGCTTGCTCCCCTGCCCATTTCCCCATTTTGTAAAACTAGACTATTTATTTGGTGAGTGAAAGGTAGAAAACATAGGGATGAGTATGGATTTGATTAGCTCTTGCAATGAGATCTAGTCGGAAAAGGAGGCATTGGGAGCGCAAAATAAAGTTGAGCAGAAGGAGATCGAGGGCACACCTTAGATCCATTATAAGTATTCATCTCCTAGATCGTGGAGAACTTCCCTTTCGTCTACCTTAAAAGTGTTCGCATTGGGTCTATAGTGGAGGTGCCAAATCCACTGGTACGGTGAGCTACGGCAGCCACTAGATCTACCAAGCTGGTGCACCATGTCTCCTGCTATTACCCTAGTCAACTGCAAGAGATCTCTAAAGTCTTTTTCGCATGGGAAGACGAAGGTGGTCTACGGTCATTTGCATCATTGTGGGTTGTGGGGAATAGCCATCTCCTATATTCATTCACCTCCATTTTGCCATACCCTAATTCGCTGTACCCATTACAATGCCCCTCCTAGATCAAGAGAGACTGAGAACTCGGAGAGCAATGTCGTGGGCTGATGGCTGGTTGATGTTTAGTGATGAGGAAAACTGAGCAAAATGATGAGAATAGAATGGTGAGAACTCGGAGAGCAATGTCGTGGGCTAATTAATGAAAAACTATCAATATATTTAGCCACGGATCATGACTTCCAAACTGGTGAAAGCTCAAATGGTCAGTACAGATATTTTCCAAGAAACCACGACACCATTATTTTAGCAGCACAGGGCTATCATGATTTGGCTTTGCTCTAAGTACTACATTGACGTGAAAGGAAGTTTAGGAGAGAATAAAAATTACTTGACTGCAGCTCTACAAATCGGCTTTCCAGGCAAGGGAGAAGCAGGCACTCGAGACTTTATTTTGGGTGGAGTTATGTCCAAACAGCCTGCCATTTTCGTTTTTGTATATACATAATGTTTTGGCAAAAGTAATAGATATTCAGTGAATTGGTCTGGGCCTGCACCTGTAGACATTTGTAAGTATAGGGTATGAAGCAGAGTACATACATCCCATTTCCTCTCTTCCTCATCCTCTGATAGAAGACACCAGCAGCACAAAATAAACCAGAGTGGTTTGAGATGAGATGAGCAGGCGCACCCTGATCCACTGAGCCCTCTACCTTGTGAAGGGTAACTTCAGTTTCTTCTACCATCAGAGTTCTTGAGGATGGCCATGTCTTTGGGTAGTCCACGTCGAATTTGAGCTAGCTCGAGGTATCTTTAGCTAATGCATGGTGTGGAAAGCCTTGTGTTTCTGTGGAATGGAGCACGGAGTTCATGGACAGCTAGCCATGTAAAAACAAGTGATATACGACTATGTGCTGTTGCTAGTCGATTTACACAAGTTTTGTTCTTGACCATATCATAACTAATAAGTAAAATGTACAGGGGTGGTATGAACATTTTGCCTCATGTTTTCCCAAAGAAATTCTGTTTTCAGAGAATAATTATCTAGTCATTTTTGTGGAGCAAGAGACTCACTATAGTAATAGCCTAAGGAAATGGTGGACTAATATACTGTGACTCGGTATGCAATTACTAGTTCAATAAAGAATGAGGGAGTGCTACACGTACGGACGTCTATGCCCCCACGTCCAAGTTTTCTTATATATATGTATGGCATTCCACAGCACAATCTTAGACCTGCATAGTATGTAGCAAGAGAATTTGTTTAGTGACAACGGGATATATAACGAAAAAGGGAGTAGACATAATCTTCTTCATGGAAACCCACTTTCGATTTAGATCGGAAAAATCGTAGCCCGACTCCCCGCACAATAACTGGCTACATATGAAAATATTATCTCGTACAGCTCAAGCAGAAATACACAAATTTTCAATGGATATTAGAGGAAAAAAGGTATATGTATAGTTGGAATCAGAGACACTGGGAATGCAACATAAAGTTGAACAAGTCAAGGCTGAAGAACGGCAGATCCAATGATAGCTAGAGGATGCTTGCATGGCAGACGATCCGCGGAGAGAGACTTAGTCTGTTGATGGTGAGATGTCCAAGAAACGAGGACCTACTCGCTTGTGCTCAACTTCCTTTTGTATACAGAGGTATAATTTTCTCCAAATGTTGCCATGTAGCTGTTGCTTGGTCGACCTAGCGACTCCTATGGCTGTCACTGTCACGGCTTTTTGCATAATTCCATGCCCTAATGGACCATATCTTTGCGCATGTGTAACATTTTTTCTATGTAAAGTAGGCATTACTCCCTCCGTCCCTAAATAGATGTCATTCTCGCTTCCCGAGAAGTCAACGTTTTTCAAACTACCGGCAATTATATATTAAAAAATATATAAATATTTACATTAAGTAATTAGTATCATCGGAAAGATCTTTAAGTCTAGTTTTTTAATAAATTTATTTGGAGATATAAATGTTGCACGTATTTTTCTACTTAACGTAGTAAAGTTGGAAAAGTTTGACCGCACGGACCCCATAGCGACATCTAAAAAGGGACGGAGGGAGTATATTCCAATCTACTTCTTTGTTTCAGTCTATCGCCAGCATTTATCCCAAAGGTGGTTGATGCAAAATTAATGAACCCGCCACTAATCTATTCCGGACATACTTCCAAACATGGTTCACCACAGATGTGAGATCTTTTTAATAATTTAATTTGTAGCAATCTAATTGGCGAACCATGCAGACACCACTCATTTAGCTCAATTAAAGAGGCATTAATATATAATGCTTCTTCGCAGAACAAAAAAAAAATGTATGGTGCTTTTTAATTCAGTGGCTCTGCTATACAAAGTACTGCATTGTACAAATTGCATTGAAGGTTTCAAAGTTCCTAAGGATAACTTATATAATAGTCCAGTCAAGGAGGTGAAGGACAGTACGATATAGGCTGCAAAAAGTCAGACAACATCAAAGTCACCCTGTAACAAACAAGGAGAAAGCGCCTCCCTCCTCTTTTCCTTGTCCCCAAATGCTTGCACAATGTGGCACAACTGCTGCACCGGATCCATTGTTTTATCGAGAAAAATCTTCGCTTTTAGAAAACTCATAAGGCGTCGAACTAGCCTATTAATTACTGATCACCTCAATGTCCATGATATCCGACATGATGCGTGTGTTACTAGGGTTGATGTCCTTCAACTTGATGGTGATGGCTACAAACAAGATGACCATCACATTTTTTGCATAGAGAGCACAGTACAGTTACTTTTTCCAACGTTGCTCCTTTAGGGCTGGGCTACATGCAATTTATTAATGTTGGTAATTCGGCCTAAGAAAAGCTTTATTTTCTTTGGTAACCGACACCCTTCCTCGTCATTGGTCCACTTTCCCCTCTCTCTCTCTAATGAAACAAGAGGGGCAGTAGTAAAGGATCGGAGGAGATATAAGAAGGTGAAGAATGCAGTGGAAGACCATCACTCCAAGGCGGCCTACCTTCACCGTGGAAGGATAATGGGCCGCTGCACTCCTAGGCCCACCTAGGCCCAAGTTCCCTCTCTAGCAGACGCCTTTTTTTTTTTTTTTTTGATATTTTTCCGTTTAAATTTTCCTTCTATACTCTGTCTAACCTGCCACCTTCTTTATTTTCTCTTTTCCTTTTCATTTCCATCCTAACGCCCCTCCATTGAGAATTCACCGAAGGCATGCGGGAGGCAGACCTCTCATCGCCATCAGGGCCAATCTACACAGGGAGATCACCTAAAGTATGCAAGGGGGAGCACATTGAAGCAGGTCTTCTGAACATTCCACATATTTGTCCGGTAGGAGAATCACTGTCAAGATGTTAGTGCGGTGTTGCTATTTTGTATATCTGCTCCTCCCTCCCTCATGTGCGTAGGTGCAGCCAGAAGCGGGGACTGACCAGACGCTTGAGGGTGGCACTGCATCCCTGGCTCGGCTACCTCCACCATTGCTCGTTACTCTGTTTCCACATGTGCTCTTTTGTGTTCGCTGGTATCCCTCAGGGCTCGCTACACAGTCATTTGAGAGTATCATATCAAAGTCCAAGAGTAGAAGTTTGCTACCCATCCTAAGCTCTGCATTTCATAACTAAATATTGGTTGATCCTTAACTTTTTATATGTACAGCTAATGAGTCAAATGTGCAGAGGTGTTATCTAGTGACTGGGTGGTTTTATCCTCTTGCGCTGCTGGTTAGGCGTAGTCTATCATATGTCTGTGTTGTCCATGTTAGATGACATGTCTTTTTTTTTTTGAAGTAATAGGAGCTTCATTGATTAAACAGTCGTGGGCTATTGGAGGGTTTATCACGCCACTCCACCACAATAAGCTCACGCGAGACCTGTCCAGCACACTCATGAGCCACCTTATTACAAGAACTATTTGCATAAACAAAGGAAAACTCATCAAAGCTCCTACTCAAATCTCGAATGTCACGGAGAATCAAGTTGACTGATGATCGTTGTTCATCTAGAGAACTCCATAGTTTCACTAACACTCATCTAGATGCATGGCAGGTCTCCAAACAAATCTTGGCAACACCACATTGCCTCGCAAGAACCAAAGCCTCCTAGCAAGCAAAAGCCTCCCTGGTCGATCTTAAACCCTGTCTCTCTCTTTTTCTTGCTTTCTGAAAATTCACTTAGATACTTTGTATTTCCGTTATAATGAAATGGAAATGGGGAGACTCCATTCTAAAAAGTCAAATGTGCAGAGGTGTTATGAACATATTGCCAAATGTTTTCCCAACGAAATTATGTTTTCAGAGAAGACTTATCTAGTCATTTTGGAGGAGCAAGAACCCCACTCCTCTATATTAATAGCCTATACAGCATGTGAGTTCATTGATGGACTAATATACGGTGTCTCGGCATGCAGTTGGTGAATCATTGGTTCCCTAGATAAGAAGGGAGGGATGGAGCAGTGATACACATACGGACATACCCCCACTTCCTCCTATATATGTGCATGTTTATGTATGGGATTTCACAGCAAATTCTCAGACCTGCATTGAGAAAGGGGTATATAATGAGGATGATAGTATTATATATGTGGGCACCATTTTAGCTACTCGGAGAAGCAGTAAAATGCATATTTGGAATCCGAGACACCGGGAACACAAAATAAAGTAGAATGAGTCAAGGTTCTAGTGACGGTGGAGGATGCATGGCAGGTCCGCTGGAAGAAGTTGTCCATTGCCCTGGTGTCCTAGAAACAAGGACCTCTTTGGCGTGTGGTTTGCCTTCTCGAGTCGGTCGATAGCGCATTTTTTCTCCACATGTTTGCCATGTGGCTGTTGTCCGTCCAGATAGCGGCTCCTATGGCTGTCTCTCCATTGGCTCGATAGACCAAGTGTTGTCTACTACAAAATTGAATTCAAGGACGGAAAGTTCTCATGGGTCTCAAGGCTAGCTAGCTTAAGGCCGCTCGGCTCGGATTGAACACTAATTCACAGTTAGATGTTAGCTAAAGTAGATAAGAAATAGGTTCATAGAACAGCATTTACACTTTAATCATTTTTTTTTGGAGAA
This sequence comes from Hyparrhenia diplandra, assembly GCA_015847255.1. Taxonomy (NCBI): domain Eukaryota; kingdom Viridiplantae; phylum Streptophyta; class Magnoliopsida; order Poales; family Poaceae; genus Hyparrhenia; species Hyparrhenia diplandra. Next base: position 426,916 of record JADLZK010012868.1, read on the forward strand.
TGTAACAACATCTAGAACAAAATTAGTTTCATAGAACATCAATGTTCAATTCTCGGTTGGAGTTTCTTTTTCCGGAGGTCAATGACCATCTCAAAGTGCAGCTTGGGTCACCATTTTTCATGAATGCAGTAATCCTCTTCTGCTGGGCAATCTAGATGGTCAGGAATGAGCTGATTTTCAACGGAGTCCAGCCATCCCTATTGGAATGTCAGCGAATTTTCATCAAGGAGTTGACTTTCTTTGGAGCACCGAAGTTAAAGCTTCAAATCTATCTCAGTTTTCCCAATGGAGCCACAACATTTCTCAGACAAAGAGATTAGTTTTTATTTTCTTTGTTTCCCTTTTTGTATCCTGAACACTTTTGGTGACTGTCCTTGTTCTTTTTCGGGTTTCCTGATTAATAAAGTACTGTACGGTCCTTGGCCCCTCCAGATTTCTCAAAAAAAAAAATATACCTTTTGAAAAACGTAGTCAGATTTAGAGATATTATTTCACTGTAGACAATTTCAAAATGAATAATAATTCAAAACGGAAAGGAGGTAATACAATATTAACCACATTCCAAAAAAATCCTCATACAGCAAGAAGCAAAATCATTTATAGAAATGTTACTGTAGCTAGACACTGTGTACAAACGGCCCTGCTGTATGGGGACAAGCGTCATGTTGCACGTCTGTTGCTTTAGCATCTCTAATCGAATCTAAGTCACCAAGTTCCCGGAGCGATGGGGTCGAGGAACAGGTACGTGGAACGCGGAACTGCATTGTAAAGGTCATGGTACGAAGAGGGTATTCCTCATCAGCCTGTTTCTTTTTGAAGTTGGATCGCGATCCAGATAATTTGGGAATGAAGCTCGGAGCGATGCACATGAGAACGAAGCTGGCTGTTGTTTATTGCAACAAAACCAGGCCAAGAGAATGATTCAACGAAAACATGGGCCGCATCTCATACCCTAAATATAAGAGCCCATTGCCCGTTAGGCCTACACGCCTGTAGCACGCGTATAGAAACACAACACTGCGTCGTTGAAGTTCCGATGGGTGACGACCGGATGATTGGATCGCGATCCACCCGCGAACCGTAGATGTTCCCCGCAACGTCCCGTTCCTCGTTTTTGGTATGAAGTTCCCGGGACGTGGAGCGTGGGGTCGTTCCGTTCGGTGACTTAGATCCGGATTGTCTAAATAATGTGATACATCAAAAGCTTAGCACAAATCGGAATGTGCTATCTAAATGTTTAGTCACATAACCACGCCTGGTGCACGAGGAATAGCGTGGTTATGTGACTCTCGTAGACCAACTGCTATTCCCGTGCCTCCCATGCCCTTCCTGAAGGCCTTGTTGAAGCACTGTTGGTATTTACGCGTCACTAACTAGTAATGGCGTTTAGAAAGAATATCGATGTTGCCGAGATAAAACTAAAAGAAATATTCATTGCAGTTCATAGCATATACGAAAAGGTTGTCATCCCTATAGTTAAACTACTAATATGCAAGGAATAAAATATTCGTACTATGCCTTGATAACTTCTTAATAAGTAAATAAACAATTATAATTGGGTATCTTAAGCGCACGAGATATGAATATACCATTGTAGCATTTTAACAGGGAGTAAGAACCAGTGTTGAATTTATATTCTACCACGGGGAAAGAAGTCTTCTATCATGAATTAACTATGCATAGGTGCTAAACATCTTAATCATCTCTCGTGTGCAAAGCTTAAGTGTTAAACTTATCAATTAATTAAACAAGGATCAAAGTTCACAATAAAGATAATGATAAAGTTCTGATAAATAGATTCAACCAAAGTCATATCTAAGTGGGCGAAAATAGAAAGTGTCAAGCGATTGGGCGATAGCAATTCATAGGCTAGCTAGCATTAGAAACTCCAATATGTAACTCTAAACTATAAGTTAGGATCTACTCAATTAGTGCAATACATCTAACAATCATTGAAGAAAGACTAATTAAATCCTTACATGAGGACGAGAATCCGTGAAGACTAAGGCGAAACTTAGAACAACCGAATAATATCATCCGCTAGGCCTACATACGGGGGATGGATTGCAAAGGACTCAATGGTGCTGTCACCACCACGATCTACCACGACGACCGGCACATAGGGTGCAAACGCGGTAAATAAGATCTAATCACCACGATTACATCATCTCTACCACTCACCCATGATATCAATAGATGGCGCTATACGAATCCATGTATGAACATAACAATTAATTCAACTATGCTAAGCGTGTAATCAAAGTAAATACTAGAACAAATAATCTCGAATATAAACATGATCAAGATATTCATATTAAGAATGTATGCGGAACTTGAAGACTACTTACAATGAAGAACTTACAAGAACGAGGCCTGATCTTGAGCCGGCCTCAGAGCGATCCGGGCGGATTTCTCCCTTCCTACTAGTTCTAGTCTTGATTGCTACTCTTCCTAAAGCGATGTTTCTACTGGCGTGGGATATGACTTGGATCTTGAAGCGTTGTTGCTGAATTGAGAACTTGATGATCTAAAAGGGGGTCTAGGGGTCTATATATATGGGTCTTCTTATGTCCCTTCAGCTTCAGCCCGGCGATGTGGTACTAATCTTTGATTCATCTCGTGCTTCTACCGGCGCCCTCGGATCAAACCGGCGTTAAACAACCGATTTAGATTGCGTCTTAGGCGGTGGAGGAAGGTTAGGAGACGGGGGCTTGCTTGGCGGCCAAGTAGGGCCGATCGGCCCCATTATTGGGCGATCGGCCGGGGAGTCCCCCACGGGTCCCGTCGTGCGTCGTGGCTTACGGAGTCTTCTAGATGATGTTTTCTTCGGTGTCAAGTTTGGTCCACGTCGGGATTAATCCGGAGCCTTCTAGAGTCTTTTCGGAGTTGGATTTGCGTTGCGTCGCGTAGTCGTATGGCTCGCGAACTCTCTGTATTTTTCTATTTAGTCCCCTGCAATTCACAACATTACCAAAACGATGGAAATATGTTAGTGACCCCTATTCTAGGTTGTTTTTATTATTTATACCCCTTTCTCATGTTTAATTGATTAATAATTTTTATATGATAACAAGTGTCAACAAACTCCCCAAGCTTACCCTTTGCTAGTCCCTAGCAAAGCTATATGCTATAGTAGGATCGGGAGTTGCTACTACACTTTCATACCTCGAAATCTTGTGTTACTCGAAATAAATTCTCCTCTTAACCAGATTGTTCATACACATTTTACCATGGGGCGTAGCCTTTTCACGAATCATAAGCAAGATAAAACAATCAAGTTAAGTACCATGTCTCAAGTTCTTTGATCAACTATCATCTGGGGTTTTGTAGTATTTTTCAAAAGAAAACTTCGAGAGATCCTATGTATGACCCTCTTAAGTGGATGGTGGTAATGGAGTTATACAAGTGGCGGAACATACATAGTGGGATGATAGTGGTGAAGTGGATGAGGATGAAAGGTAGTAAATAGCCCTTAGCCTTTTCTAGTATTTTTCTTCTCAAGCATCTTGAACTATATCTCTCTTTCTAAAAATTGCTAGGACCTGGGCTGTCCATTCTTGGAGAGGTGGGCTTTGCCCTGGACTTGTGTCCATTTTTCTCTCTCCTTAGAGATGTGGGCCCTACTCACCCTCGGACACGTGTCCATTATTCATCTCTAAATATATTTTTATTATTAGGGAGGTAGGCCCTTCTCGCCTAGTATGACTTTTGTCCGTTACTCTCCCTTTCTCGTCTCACTTTTTTCTCTATTTATTTTTCTTTTCTCTTTCTTTTTCTCTCTTTTTTTTTCGAATGTAGCCCAGCCTTTATAAAAACATTGAGAGAGACATATCCAAAGATTGCAAGAGTTTATTTTTATAATTATGGCCAGCCGCTTGATGGGGGTATGGGGATGCGTACTTCGGGTTAGAAGCAGCGTATTAGTGGAGTGGGATGATCTTGATGTGAATGATAAACTCTTAAGGGTCATAGCTAAGGAACTCATCATGTAATATTTTATAATTTTTAAAGATAAAAACCAGGAGTCAAGTATCTCTAAGATTATGATAAACGTAAAGCTGACTCAACTTTTCATGTACTTTTTATCTTTTTAATGCGAAGACTCAGATTAAGCATGTGCTTCCCACAGGTGTTTGGGTTTAGAGCAAATTAAGCATTTAAAGCTTTGGGAGAATCTAAGTCCAAAGTGTAAGTACTTTTTAAGAGGAATTAGGGCGGAGCAACTATTCATCATCTCCTTAGCATCATCAAGATCATAATTAAAAAAGGAAGAAAGTAATCTAGCAAGTTCAGCATTTATTTGACTCTTTAACACTAAGACTTTTAACTAAGACTTATTAACTCTAAGCAAATATAACTAGCTAATAAATAAGACATAGGATAGTGATACTTATAGTGGTAAATGGGGGTGCTCTCCCCAAGCTTGATCTTGAAGTAGTTCTTTGTTCATCCTTGGAGCTTGCTCCTCTTTAGAGGTCTCCTTTAATGTTCTCCCTGTTAATATTAGTTTTGCACATACCCGAAGGAACAAAATCTTAGGATGTTAATGTGAGCCTTCATGTGCTCACGTCTTTTTTGGATTTTTATTATTAAAGGTGTGGACCTTCAGGTGCCCACATATTTTTGAAATTTTTCTATGCAATAGGGATGCTAATGCAAAAACATATGAGTGCAAAATTTTTTGTATTTTTATATTTATGCCACCACGGCAAAAGGAGTGCTTGCATGGGGCTTAGGAGACTGATGCAAATGCAGCAAACATATTTTTGAGATTTTCTAAGTGCAGGTTTAGAAAAGAAAAAATGCTAAAGTAAACATGCTAATTGAAATATGCTTTGCGAGAAAATTAAATATGCGAGATAAATACCGAGTTACCTCTCGGCGAGAGTTTAAAGCACTTACTCCCATGGCGTGGTGTAGATCTATGGGCCCTCGTATAAATGTTGTACTGGTAAGGTTCCTTCAATGATCTCAAAGGGGGGCGTAGGCGAAGTGGCCGAGGAAGCCGATTGTTCGGTTGTTGATCTTGCTTTTGGTTGGGTCTCAGAAGGTGTACTCTTGTTGCTCTTCTTAGCGGTAGCGGCTTTCTTTCTTTTCGAGGATTGTTTCTTTGGTGGAGACCTCTCGGGTGTAGCCAGGTCGGCGTTCAAGATGGGTAGGAGCTGAGTGTACTTTTCCTTGATGTCTTTTTTTTCTATTCTCTCAATGTGCTCCATCTTGAGTCCGGCTTTTGTTGTAGTCTCTGGAGGCGTTTCGGCTCTTGGTCTTTCTTGGGGCTGTTCATAGTTAGTATAAGTATTGAAGAAGCAGCGTATCTTTTACCTTGAATGCGGAAGTGGATCTCGCCCGATCGATGTAGATGATAGCTCTTGTAGTGTTCGGGGAGCGGTCTTCCAAGTACTATGGGAGGATCTTGTTCTTCTTCTCCCATGTCCATGACTAAAAAGTCGGTGAGGACGTAGCGATCTTTGATTTTGCCGGGGGCGTTTCGGTGCAATACCTTAGGGACTTCGGTATGATTGGTCGCCATCGTAGCATTACATAGGTGGAACACAAAGGCAGATTACCATATATTAATTGATACGTTACCTTTGACATTAAGTTGATGCTCGATCCGTGTCATGGACAACTTCTTTGGAAGTTCCATTGATTGATGGAGCAATGGATTGATGGAACTCGAGGGTCGTCTAGCTTCTCTAATGGTGGTGGAATCTTGTAGGAGTCTTGCGTTCTGTTGGGACTTGATTGATCATCAAGACTCGTTCCACGTGTGGTCGAGGTTGGCCGGTTCTTCTTGTTCTTGCTTCTTCTTTTTGTCCTCTCCTCGGCGGTAGTGCGTGTACTTGGAATGCGGTAGTGGCACAAGTGGAATAGGGGAGCTAGGGTCTTATGTTTGCGGTTGAATCTCTCCCTACGTTTGTTGGCGGTGAAGGCGATCTTTGCGGTGTCGGCGTAGATGATGGCCTTGGTGGTGGCAAGGAAGGGGTCCCCGAGAATGATCGGGCGTTCTTACCTTTTGCGTATCGGGGGGACCACGAAGTCGGTGGCCACATAGAGCTTACCGATGTAAAGACAAGCGTCTTCGGGATGCCTTCGGGATAGCATAGCGGCCCGATCACGCAAGTTGTAGGCACATGGTTGTGTATAGTAAATCTGAATCGGCTCAAGGTTTACCTTAGGCATGATGTTGACACTTGAGCCAAAATCGACGAGCGCGTCGTAGGTGCGGCGCCGATTTCAATGGTGACGGCCGGTCTCCACTGGATCTCCTTTCTTGGCGGGCATACCCGGTCGGCACAATTCAGTCCTCCTCGTGCATCCTTGGTGCGAATACCTGCATAGTAAATATCGACAAGGTTTTGCGATTCTAATTCTTAAATTTGGCCGGAATCTTACAGGTTAGGCATAGGGGCAGATAAAGCCCATTTGAGACAATTGAGATTCTATCATTTTATTAAAGCTATCTTTGGTTCTTTATTGCGAGAAGAAAAGCTTTCCATTTTAGTACTAATAGTTTCTAGCATTTTATCATTGGAAGCTAACTTCTTAGGCAGTTATCCATGAGTCTACCTTGGTTTTGTACTAACTCTCTTAAAGGTGGGAAATTATTGAAAGAGTTATTACCTTGATAGTTACCAGTAGTTACCTTGGTAGTTGGGTCTCTGTTGATTCCATCCTTGATTCGGAGGGCGATCTTGGTTGTTGTTGTTGTTGATGTAATTCACGTCCTCTTCTAGCTCGGGACATTGGCTGCCCGAGAGTGTCGGTGTTGCCACATTCTTCACATGTCATGCGGGGAATCGAAGAGTTGCATGACTTCCTTTTCGGGGGCTTTGTCTTCAAGCTTCTTCATAATTAAATCCATTTTGGTGGGACGGCATGTCTACCTCTTTTCATTTGGTGCATTCCTCTTTCTTTCTTTCTTGGGGTTGGCGGTCCTCATTCCAAGCTTGGTTTGATGCCATCTTCTCCACAAGGTCGGTATTGATTCGGTGTAAGGGGACGGAAAGCACCTCCGGCGGCTGGCGTCCATGGTTTCCGCGGGTGTTGTTGTTAAGCCCGTGGTAGAAGGTCTGCATGAGTAGCCGGTTCTCCATTCCATGGTGTGGGCATTGATGATGTAGTCTTAGGCGTTCCCGCGCCTAGAACGGATTCGTCGCGTGTTCTTCTTTGAAAACTTGAGATTTTTCCCGTAAGGCGTTGGTTTTGCCTATAGGGAAGAACTTTGCCGGGAAGGCGATAGAGCAAAGTGCCCAAGTAGTGAGTTTGTCTTTGTTGGCGTAGAACCCTTTGCCCGCTCGTCCCAAGAGTGAGAATGGGAGCAGGCGAAGTAGGATTGCATCACTTGAGACATCTTTGATGGTGAAGGTGCCCATAGATCTCTAGGAAGTGTTGTAGGTGAGCATTGGCATCTTCATGGGCTTTTTCCCGAGAATTGGCTAGCTTGTACCATGTTGATGAGTGCGGGCTTGAGCTCAAAAGCTTTGTCTCCCACATCATTTGTCGGTCAGTCGCGGATGTTGGCCGTAGTCGGTCGAGAGTACTTCTCGCGGAGGGTCTTGTTTGCCATGACTTGAACACGGGTGCTAAGCTTCTCGCCTGATGGAGGAGTCTTCCGAGGTAGTGATCTTAGGTTGAGACTTCAACTTAGATCTTGCCTCCTTCAAAAGTTTTTCTGGATCGGTTTGGAAGTTTTCGGGAAGATTCCTTTTCATACATTACCCTAAAATAGATAGGAAGAATAATACTTGAGGGTAAACTTGTTTAAGAAATTGATAAATTTAATACTTTACAATGCGTGAGAGAGATGTATGCAAGTTATTCCTATATTTATTTATTTTATTGGGCTATAGACTTTCTTTTCCCGACAGCGGCGCCAAAAATGCTTGTTGGTATTTCTAACGTCACTAACTAGTAATGGCGTTTAGAAAGAATATCAGATGTTGCCGAGATAAAACTAAAAGAAATATTCATTGCAGTTCATAGCATATACGAAAAGGTTGTCATCCCTATAGTTAAACTACTAATATGCAAGGAATAAAATATTAGTACTATGCCTTGATAACTTCTTAATAAGTAAATAAACAATTATAACTGGGTATCAAGCATACGAGATATGAATATACCATTGTAGCATTTTAACTTAGGGAGTAAGAACCAGGTGTTGAATTTATATTCTACCACGAGGGAAAGAAGTCTTCTATCATGAATTAACTATGCATAGGTGCTAAACATCTTAATCATCTCTCGTGTGCAAAGCTTAAGTGTTAAACTTATCAATTAATTAAACAAGGATCAAAGTTCACAATAAAGATAATGATAAAGTTCTTGATAAATAGATTCAACCAAAGTCATATCTAAGTGGGAAAATAGAAAGTGTCAAGCATTGGGCGATAGCAATTCATAGGCTAGCTAGCATTAGAAACTCCAATATGTAACTCTAAACTATAAGTTAGGATCTACTCAATTAGTGCAATACATCTAACAATCATTGAAGAAAGACTAATTAAATCCTTACATGAGGACAGAATCCGTGAAGACTAAGGCGGGGAAACTTAGAACAACCCGAATAATATCATCCGCTAGGCCTACATACGGGGGATGGATTGCAAAGGACTCAATGGTCTTTGTCACCACCACGATCTACCACGACCCGGCACATAGGGTGCAAACGCGGGTAAATAAGATCTAATCACCACGATTACATCATCTCTACCACTCACCCATGATATCAATAGATGATGGCTATATACGAATCCATGTATGAACATATGATAATTCAACTATGCTAAGCGTGTAATCAAAGTAAATACTAGAACAAATAATCTCGAATATAAACATGATCAAGATATTCATATTAAGAATGTGCGGAACTTGAAGACTACTTACAATGAAGAACTTACAAGAACGAGGCCGATCTTGGCCGGCCTCAGAGCGATCCGGAGCGGATTTCTCCCTTCCTACTAGTTCTAGTCTTGATTGCTACTCTTCTTAAAGCGATGTTTCTCTGGCGTGGGATATGACTTGGATCTTGAAGCGTTGTTCTTGCTGAATTGAGAACTTGATGATCTAAAAAGGGGGTCTAGGGGTCTATATATATGGGTCTTCTTATGTCCCTTCAAACGGCGATGTGGTACTAATCTTTGATTCATCTCGTGCTTCTACCGGCGCCCTCGGATCAAACCGGCGTTAAACAACCGGTTTAGATTGCGTCTTAGAAGGCGGTGGAGGAAGGTTCGGAGCGGGGGCTTGCTTGGCGGCCAAGTAGGGCCGTCGGCCCCATTATTGGCCGATCGCCCGGGGGAGTTCCCCCGGGTCCCGTCGTGCGTCGTGGCTTACGGAGTCTTCTAGATGATGTTTTCTTGATTGTCAAGTTTGGTCCACGTCGGGATTAATCCGGAGCCTTCTAGAGTCTTTCTCGGAGTTGGATTGCGTTGCGTCGGCGTAGTCGTATGGCTCGCGAACTCTGCTGTTTTTTCTGTTTAGTCCACGCAATTCACAACATTACCAAAAGCTGATGGAAATATGTTAGTGACCCCCTATTCTAGGTTGTTTTTATTATTTATACCCCTTTCTCATGTTTAATTGATTAATAATTTTATATGATAACAAGTGTCAACACACTCCCGCAGCCCGTCTCGTGCCGCTTATGCCGGGTCTCTCTGCGTGCTCGTGCTCCTCTTCCCCTCGTGCATTGTTTTGTCGCTCTTCATCCGTCCCCGTTAGTTATTTGGTTTTGTTGGCGGATGCTTTGCCGGCCGTGGTTCGATTCGCGGATGGTTTGCCATCAGTCGTCGAGCTCCTCTTGGGCGCTGCTGAGTTGTCAAGAGAGTGTGGTTTGTTGGCGGATGCTTTGCCGCCCGTGCTTCCTGGTTCATTGGCCGGATGCTTTGTCGTCGTGTTGTCGGCCTCCTCTTGGGGCTGGCTTCTGAGGCCAAGAGTCACTACAAGAATACCGATTTTTTATGACAAAATGACCTCGTGACGGGGCCTAAAATCGTCATATAATGTACCATAATATGACGGAAAAAAACGATGTCGTCACAAAATGCAAACACCATGACTTTTGTGGCCTTGCGAAAAATTGTCGTCACATTATACTACCCCCGTCATATCTTTGTGGGCATAGGGCACCCATGCGGCAAGGGCTTTTTATGACGCCGGATTTGGGTGTTTTGTGACACGAGCTCGTTGTCACGTTGTTGGCATTTTGTTAAGTGCTAAAAGAATATGAAGGATTTACGCAGCGCGCCGGAGAACACCTACCATTGTAGCTTTTCCCTAGGATGAGTATTCTAGAGTATCGTATCCACGAGGGAAGCTTTTGGCTGAAGAATTCTAATAAGTCACAATCATGTATCCACTAACTTAGCAAATCACTAGACTATAGTGAGGGGTAAATGGTTAAGGATAAGTTAATATCAAAGCATAAAATAATAACCTAACTAAGATGTCAAAGAATAATTAGACTAATCAAGAGGTCAAAGGGGAGATCAAAGGTTCTGGGTATCTCTATTACTTAGGTTCTATGATAGCAATTACACTCTTTTGCACTTTGGAGCAACAGTTCCTTTCCAACTCTCGAGAAAGACCGGGAAGAAGGTAGTTGGGAGAAGGCTGCCAAAAGCTCTACGAAAACACCAATCCGAGCGTGGTGGACTACAAAGGCCTTCTGAGTGTCACCCCTGGGGCTACCACAACTATCCGTGGGATTGGGCGCAACCTCGGGTAACCTATAATCTAGACACCATGTCTATACTATAGATTACTACTCTAGCTACCATGAATAACTAGAGCACTCAATACTGGCGGAGATCCCATGCAATAATATAACAACTATACTTAACTAAATATATGAAAGTAATGGAAGTAAATAGAAGATAAATATATGAAACATAAGTCTTGTAGAGAAGATACAAAAGACATACCATACTCACGAAGACATCTCTCGAACAAGAGCATAGCTCCTCTCTCCTTTACTCTTGATTAGATCTAAGTTAGATCTAATCTAGTTCTAATTATATGTCTAATCTACTTCTAATTACATATCTAATCTACTTCAAATCTACCTCTAATTCACTAATCGAGAGAGGTTATCCTTACATTGGGACACCTCTACAAGCGAGAGATAATGAATAATAAGATAGAATGAATTAGGGTTTTTGTCCTGGGGTCAGGGGGTCTTCTTATATAGGCCTTGGCGATGAGCGATAGCCCTTGGATCAAACCGACCTTGGCAACGGTGTAGATACAACCTCAAGGTCGGTGGTAAACCGACATACAAAGATGAGCCTTTGATTGGTCGCAATAGAGGCGGCGGCGCCGGGGTGGGACTGGCGGGCGCCGGCGGCATGCCACCTCGGCTTCGTCTTTTCTCGTGTCCTCTGGTATCTTCTAGAATGTTTTTAGTTCACTTTTTGGGTTGAGTTGCTTCACGGACAAGTCGGTCTTCATAGGCCTTGTATATTAGAACTTTCTCCATTATTCTCTGCATTTATCTGTTAAGTCCCTGAAATTATATGAATCACCAAAACTTGTGGAATTATGTTAGTTAAACCCCTAGACTTATGTTTGATATTCAAATTATGCCCTTATTCAAGTTTAGTTGACTAGTAATATTATGCTATAACAGGTGTCAACACACGTAAAATAAATAGTAATAAAAAAAGGCAAAACAGGGCGCGGGAGTCTTGAACCCAGGACGCGCGGGATGCAGGGTTCGCGCCTTGACCATTGCGATCTGGCGGGAACATTCGTCAGTGTAGTATAGTGTCTTAAAATTCGAGGATGGATTCGGGTTGACCGTGGGCCCACCTGTCGATCACTCTATCCTTATTCACCGTGTCACATTAACGCGTTTTCACCCCCCACCGTCCTGCACCGTCACATTCACTCCCCCTCCTCTCCTCTCGATTCAGATTCTGCTCCCCTCTCCTAGGGTTTCCGCGCCGCCGCCGCCGCAGCCCACTCCCCGCTCGCCGCCGCGGCCGCCATGGTCCGTCCCGGGAGGAAGCGGGCGTCGCGGGACCCCGGCGGGCTGTGGAGTGCAGGCGGACCCTGCCGCCCTCATGGGTCCTCCGCCCGACCATGGCCTCCACCCGAGGGAAGCCGTCGGCCACCAGAAGGCGTCGGTCGCGGGCCAAAAGCGTGCGGGGCCGTTGCGTGCTATAGGCTGCGGGCGCGCTAGGGGGAAGATCCCTAGGGCCGGGTAAAACCCCGCCGTCTTCGACCAAGAAGACGGCTGCGGCGTCGGCAGCAAGGGCGGTCTCCACGAGGAAGGGCGGGGGCAAGGGGCAACGGGCCCGCCGGGCGTCGGGGGCAAGGCGAGGCTTCCACGCAAAGGCAAGGCCACGGCTTCATTTTTAAAGGCCAAGGCGGCGCCGGCGGCATGCTCCGAGACTCGTCGCCTCAGCCCGGTGGAGATCTGCGAGGGGAGTGCTTCGACGGCTACAGCGACTTTGTGCCGCGCCGTCGATGTGCGGCTTTAATCCATGTGTCGTCGGCTCACGGGCCCGGTTCCCGGCTCCAGGTTGCCATCATGGAGCGGCGGCCCCTCCCTAGCGCCCGGAGGAGGTAAGTGTTGATCCAACTTGATTTGTAGAATCTAGATTAGTTCATTTGTAGAATCGAGTGCGAGAGGTAGAGATTTGGCCAATGATGCATAATGATTGATTTAGATGGCTCTTGATTTGGTAGTTCGTTTGTAGAATCAGAGGTATGATTAGGTAGATAGCTAATGATTTGGCCAATGATTCATAATGATTTGATAGATGGCTCTTGATTTGGTAGTTTCTAATTTTAGTAAACTGTTATTGGCCATGTGCATAATTTAGTGAATGCAATAATGAGATGGGCTGCCTTTATGTGAACACTAGTTCTTCTACCTATCTCTCTATTCATGTCGGTAATCCAATATGCTTGTATCAACCACTATTCAGCAACAATTGGGTTAGGATGGTTGTTTGGTGCCCCACCAAGGTTTGGCATGTAAGGGTGTAAGGAATATATGCATGGAAGGGTGTAAGGAATATATGCATGCAAGGGTGCAAGGATTATATGCATGCAACGGGTTTAATGATTCTATACATGCCAATACCAACATGCCATGGGTGTAAGGATTATGGTGGCTAGGAATCAATCAACCCCTAACTCAAGGCGATGGTCGATCGGTGGAAGAATAGGCATATTCCATCTTTGTCCATTCATTTTTGTTTGTCATCTTCAATTAAAAGGCGGTCATTAGATATAAGAAAAAAGCGGACACCAAATTAAGAGGCATGTGTTTGATCAAGTATTCACATAATTGATTTACTTCGATTTTTGCGGCGCCGGTGGTACAAATTGGGAAAAAAGCATTTCTCATCACGGATCTTACAAGACCGTTGGGGACCATCAATCCTTGCAACACTAGATCTAATCTAAGTGATGGCAAAGGATGGAATGGGGCTACTGGTGTTGTTAGCCCAATTAGGACTCGAGGTTTTTTTACAGCAAACAAATCATTATTTTCCCCTATGAAACTTATGTTCCTTTCTCAAATTCATTATTTTACAGCTTTGTTGTCTCTTTATGTATTTATCATATGATATAGCATTGTGTTTGGTGAGTAACCTACTATATCCTATCAAAGCGATCATGCTTTCTCAAACTAATAACACTTGCTTTTGTTTAGACTTTGCGGATCTCCAAGACCGCTCTCATGAGCGCCATCACCGCCTCGATCCACCGAGGCGTTGAACGGAGGCTCGCCGTTCTATCTCGAAGGTGGGACGAGCTCAACTGGGCAATCGTCCGAAGGACCCGACCCGAGAAAGAGGGTGGACGCCTTCGGCAAGGACACGGAGGGCGTCAAGTCCAAGGTTGGCCGGCTCCGCCGGTTTGGATGGCGCCCCGCGGCAAGAAGTGATGGCGCGCCCGAGGCCTCTCCGCAAGACCCCTCGCATGACCCGCCGCCCGAGCCTTTTGGTAGCCCACTATTTAGTGGGCTTATTATTTTTTGTGAACAATGTGTATGTATTCTGGTCTGGATGGATGGATGGATGCTTGGGGGTGATCTTTAGTTTAGTTAGTAACTTAGTAAATGTATGTGGCTGCATGGATGGATGCAAAACAACTATTTATTATATAATATGTAGGGATGGATGAAGAACAACTAATATTAGTGCTAGTGTAGGGATGGAGAACAACTAATATGTATTAGTGCGTATATATATATATTAGGTCTTTAGCTCACTTTGGTATATTATTATTCTTTGTTGTGATTGATCTTCCCCTTTTCTTTTGCATTTGGAGTTTCTAAGATCATATTCAATTGCTCATTTAATTTAGATTCCAAGGCAAAACACTATTGTGTTAATTTTAAATTTTTAGATTTGGATCCTCGTTGAACAGGAAGAAAACTCTCACAAAATTGAGGATGCATTGCTCATTTGACTAGGAAGAAAACGACAAAAAATAAAATAAAAACGGCGACTAGTGGTTTTTGAACTACACTACGAGCAACGCTTGCTCGGATGCAAAAGTCACCTAAATACGGAATGTAGATCTCGATGAGTTATGAACTTTCCGTGTTCATGACTTTTCAAGCGGAGGCCGTCTAGGGCCGAAAACTCGTCTGAGCCTTAAAAATTTGAAGATTCGAAATTCGAGCGCGGAAGTTTGGCGAAAAATTTGACTCTAATACCGAACGTAGGTCTTGAAGAGACCTACAAAACACGTGTTCATGACTTTTCGATTTAGACCCATCTAGAGCTTCAAAAACCGGCCCGAAGGCCCCGATTTCAAATTGACCAACGTTTGACTTGGTCAAACCTACCAAAGCGGAGCACTAAAGCGGCCTCGGATGAAAAACTTTTGAACACGAAGTTGATAGAACTTCGTCGGGATGTACATTCCATACATAGGTACTTTTTGCATTTGAGGGAGTGCTGGGGAACCCTAGTCGCAAATCCACGTATCTCCGAGAGAGTTTATGCAACTCTGTGGGCGACTAGTGGTTTTGAACTACGCTTTCGAACGCTTTTTTCGGATGCAAAAAGTCACCTAAATACGGAATGTAGATCTCGATGAGTTATGAACTTTTCGTGTTCATGACTTTTCAAAGCGGAGGCCGTCTAGGGCCCCAAAAACTTCCCCGAGCCGCAAAAATTTGAAAATTCGAAATTCGAGCGCGGAAGTTTGAAAAAACTGAAAATTTGACTCTAATACCGAACGTAGGTCTTGAAGAGACCTACAAAACACGTGTTCATGACTTTTCGATTTGGATCCATCAAGAGCTTCAAAACCGCCCGGAAGGCCACGATTTCAAATTGACCAACGTTTGACTTGGTCAAACCTCGCCAAACGGAGCACTAAACGGCCTCGGATGAAAAACTTTAGAACACGAAGTTGATAGAACTCGTCGGGGATGTACATTCCATACATAGGTACTTTTTGCATTTGAGGGAGTCTTTGGCGATAGTCGCGAAATGCTGCGTATCTCACAAAGAGTTTATGCAACTCGTGGGCGACTAGTGGTTTTGAACTACGCTTTCGAACGCTTGCTCGGATGCAAAAGTCATCTAAATACGGAATGTAGATCTCGATGAGTTATGAACTTTCCGTGTTCATGACTTTTCAAGCGGAGGCCGTCTAGGGCCCGAAAAACTCGTCGAGCGCAAAAATTTGGAAATTCGAAATTCGAGCGCCGGAAGTTTAAGCGAAAATTTGACTCTAATACCGAACGTAGGTCTTGAAGAGACCTACAAAAACACGTGTTCATGACTTTTCGATTTGGATCCATCTAGAGCTTCGAAAACCGGCCCGAAGGCCCCGATTTCAAATTGACCAACGTTTGACTTGGTCAAACCTCGACCAAACGGAGCACTAAACGGCCTCGGATGAAAAACTTTTGAACACAGTTGATAGAACTCGTCAGGATGTACATTCCATACATAGGTACTTTTTGCATTTGAGGGAGTGCTGGCGATAGTCGCAAATCCACGTATCTCACAGAGAGTTTATGCAACTCTGTGGGCGACTAGTGGTTTTTGAACTACGCTTTCCGAACGCTTGCTCGGATGCAAAAGTCACCTAAATACGGAATGTAGATCTCGATGAGTTATGAACTTTTCGTGTTCATGACTTTTCAAGCGGAGGCCGTCTAGGGCCCGAAAACTCGATCCCGAGCCTTAAAAAATTTGAAGATTGAAATTGAGCGCGGAAGTTTGAAAACGAAAATTTGACTCTAATACGAACGTAGGTTTTGAAGAGACCTACAAAACACGTGTTCATGACTTTTCGATTTGGATCCATCTAGAGCTTGAAAAACCGGCCCGAAGGCGATTTCAAATTGACCAACGTTTGACTTGGTCAAACCTCACAAAAACGAGCACTAAACGGCCTCGGATGAAAAACTTTTTGAACACGAAGTTGATAGAACTCGTCGGGATGTACATTCCATACATAGGTACTTTTTCATTTGAGGGAGTCTTGGCGATAGTCGCAAATCCACGTATCTCACGAGAGTTTATGCAACTACGTGGGCGACTAGTGGTTTTGAACTACGCTTTCGAGCGCTTGCTCGGATGCAAAAGTCACCTAAACACGGAATGTAGATCTCGATGAGTTATGAACTTTCCGTGTTCATGACTTTTCAAGCGGAGGCCGTCTAGGGCCCCGAAAACTCGTCCCGAGCCGCAAAAATTTGAAAATTCAAAATTCGAGCGCGGAAGTTTGAAAACTGAAAATTTGACTCTAATACCCGAACGTAGGTCTTGAAGAGACCTACAAAACACGTGTTCATGACTTTTCGATTTGGATCCATCTAGAGCTTGGAAACCGGCCCGAAGGCCAATTTCAAAGTCGATCTCTAGCTCTATCTACACCATTGGATGGATGAGATCAAGGGTTGAAATGAAAGTGAACCCCTCCCTCCCTCCTGCTCCCTCTCCCTCTCAAAACGCAAAAAGCGGCGAGAGCGGGCTCACGAGCGGGCGACTAAAAATTTCGTAACCTTATCCTATCATCCCACCTACCCGGCCCTCCTCCTCTCGATTCATTCACCTCCTCTCTTCCTCTCCTAGGGTTTCCGCGAAACCTCCGCCACCCACTCCGGCGCCGTAGCCCACTCCCGGCTTTGGCGCCACCGCCATGGTCGTTCGAAGAGAAGGTCCACCGTCGCGGGACCCGTCCGTGAGGGGTAGTGTGCCGCCGAGAACCCCGCCGCCTGGGATCTCCTCCTCCTCCGGCCGTGGGCGCGCCAGTCACGCAGCTGAGTCGCTGCGCCAAGACCCGTTAAATCGTTCAAGAGAAGGTCCACCGTGCGGGACCCGTCCGTGACGAGGGTAGTGGGCCAGAGAACCCCCCCCGCCTACCGGACCTCCTCCTCTCCGATGGGAGCGCCGCCAGGTCGCGCTGAGTCATTGCGCCCGGGACCCCGTTCGTCGTCCGTAGCATCGACCACCGCAAGCAACTCCGGCCACCGCCGCCGCGACCCCGCGCCACCCGAGCCCTATCGATTTGAAGGCGACCCCGAACTTCTGCAAGATCTTGTTGCGTGGCAACCACGGCTCGCCATCGTGGTCGGTGGCCATTTAGGTATGAAATCTCCGTCAAGGTATACGAGATTAGGCTGGTTATCTGTAGATCTTTAGTATAGGTTCTAATTTCGATTACATTGTAGGTCTTAACTTTCTTTGTAGAATCGGAGGTTTTCTTTACAAACAAAGACAAATCATTATTTTCCCCATATGAAACTGATGTTGCTTTCTCAAAAACAATATTTTACGGCGGCTAGTCTGTGATACAAGACTCTGTTCGGTCACTTAGTGAGTAACTTACTAAATCCTATCAATCCGATGCCGCGTTCTCAAACTAATATCATTCCATCTAATTGAGTAGATTGTTATTGCCAATGATGCGTAATCACGAGGTGCACGGGTTCCTTTATGTTGAATTCATGGTAGTCATAATGCCATGGCTTGTGAGGACCGGAAAGGTGAGGTACAAATGTGGTTTGTTCTCATTTAGTTCATCGAATCATCGAGAAACTTACATGCCTCGGCAGATTGGACTTGTGAGGAACTGTGAGCTTTCTTGATGCCCGATTTGAAAGTTTTCGATGATTTCATGCCTAAATGATGTCGTATTTGCAATTATGGCCAATGATGCCTGAGCACCTTTGTTCTTTGTCTTCACGTGGTCGATGTCGAATGTTCTAGCATCATCCGCAGTTATGCAACAATTATGTTGTGTCAAACTCAAGGCGATGGCAAGCGGTGGATGATTCGAACATACGGCACGACATGTGTTGACTTATGGGTGTTATTCATATTCGAGGCCTCTACAATATTGAGTGAAATTACTAGACCTATGATGCGAACTTATTTGCCATTGAACCCGTGGTTAACGTCCACTCATGCAACACTAGAGCTGATCTAAGTGATGGCGGGGGATGGATGTGAGCACTAATGTTATGGCTATTCAAGCTAAGGCTAGCATACCTAATCCTATCAATATCTAATCCTATCTTTTTCCTAATCCTATCATCCAGTAATCTTGTTGATCTACTCTATCGGTTTGTTTCTTGTCTAATTGTCACTATTATTTGGTTAGTTATCGATTCTATTTTTTTTTTTTGTTGGTGTAATCCATTGCGTATCGAGGTGATGGTGATGACATATGGAGTACATGGTGGCTACAAGTCAGCACATACATTTGCAAGGTGAGTACATGTAACACCCGTGTTTTTGCATCATTTTAAAAATCACTAAAAATTTGAACTTTTTATAATTACAACTAAAACTTGATCTATTTTTCCGCTAAACCGAAACCCCGATTTCGAAAACCTGCATTTCAAAATCCCACCATATAGAAAATAGGAAATCTTGTTTGTTGCTTGTCGAGCTTTATGGTGACCAAGGATGCAAGGTAAGTTCTAGATTTAAATTATGGAAGAATAATTCTGCATGAGAATGAATTACAAATTTATCTCGGGAATAATAAATGTCGAGACACGCATGTGTACAGAATGTATACATATCTATATTTATTTTCGAAAGCACAACAAATAATTATCCTCGACAAATAAGTCCTGAGAATATAAATGTGCTTGGGAAAATATTTATAAAATATATATGTAAATGTTACACGCTTGAAATGATAATATTCGGAAACGTGTGTGCATAGATATATATAATTCTACAAGTGCAAAGGAATGAATATTTCCATGAATTTAAAGTCATGGGAATACCTAAGTGCTTGTGAGAATATTTACTATATATATTACACACACGAGATGAGAAAGGAAATATGGGAAGTAGAAAAGGAGAAGGAGAAATAGGAAAAGAAATGGAGAAAGGAAAGAAAATAACAAAGAGCTCTCGGGCTCAATCTCTCCCCCCTCCCCTTTCCCGGCCCGGCCCGGTCTCTCTCTTCCCTTCCCTTTCCATTTCGCGCGAACAGGCCAGCCCAACAACGGCGGCCCGGGCTAGGCAACGAGGCCCGCTCGGCCTCCTTCTTTCTCGACGCCGAAACAGACGGGACCGCGGGTCGTCGTCTACTCCGACCGGGAAACAGCGGCGACGATGGCACGGCGGCGCGCGAGCAGCTGCTCCCCGCCGTACCACCAGGCCTTCCGTTGGCGACCCGAGGGGCACCCCACTAACGCCGCCGCCGAGCCGCGACACCAACCGGGGAGCCCGGCTCACTAACCTCGCCCAGCGTCAACCGTCACGGGAAGTCGGCGAGCCCGACGGATCGCCGGCTTCACGCGGGGACGGGCAAGACGACGAAACGGACATCGGGACACGAGGTGCACGCACGCCGCCGCACGGTGGCCGGGTCAAACCCCTGATCGCGCCGCGGACCGCCGTGCGCCATGACGAGCGACAAGCTCCGGCGTTGAAGACGCCGACTCGGCGGCCAGCTCACGCCCGGGAGGCGTTACGGCGTCCCGGCTCCGGAGCACTAGCTCCCAGCCCACGCGCACAAAGGAGCCATGTCGGAAAATATCGGGAGTGGAGGAAACGATCTCGCCGATGGGAGCTCCATGGCGCACCTATAAATAGGCCTCGCCCGACCCTCAAACGAGCTCGCCCGCCTCGATGAGCTCGCCTGCGCACGAACACGTGGTGCTCACCGTAGCTTCCCCTCTCCTACCTCTGGCCGGGAATCAGGAGTTTCCCCCCACCTCGGGAGTCCGCCTGGAGAAAGGAAACCGAGCCCGCCCGTCCAGGGGAGGTCGCGTCGTCGATTGGTGGTGTGGTACGCCCGCCAACTCGTTCTCTTTCAATTCCCCTCCTTTCCCCTCGCATTTGCGCTGTGTATGCTACGCAGCGCCGCCGCCGCCGAGGAACCCGCCGAAGCCGCCGCCGCCAGGGAAGCGAGCCTCCCCGCCGCCACCGCCACCATCGGGTTCGAATGACAATGGGTACGAGAATGAGCCCCCCGGCGGCTGCCGGGTGAAGGAAGCCGTTCGGCGAGGACTCCGCCGAAGCGCCGCCGTTGCGGTTGCCCTCGGCGGGGCGGACCTCCCCCGGCGGCGGTTAGCTCCACCGATTAAGCCTGATAACGGCGTTCGGGCATCGGCCAATGGAAGGACGCCACGCCGCCTTTCGTTCTACTCCGCCCGGCGCCCCGCCCCGCGCCACCGAGGCACCGTGTAATACACGTGGGCGCCTACATGGCTGCCACGGTGGCGTCCACGTGGACCCACGTGGCACCCACGTGTATGGAGGCCTTCTTTGTGTACACTTTGTAAATTGCTACGACTACCCGGCTATTGTACGAGTTATAAAAGTATGCCTTCCCGTGTCGAAAAATTTTAAAATTTGTAAATTCATTATTTGATTTATAGAATTTTATCATGAAATTAGTTCCAATATTATTACATGATAAAATAATATTATAATATTACCCTAATGACTTAATTAGGGATTAATATTATAAAATCCATATCTCATGCATACTAACTCCGTTTCGCGTGAAACGACTTCCATAATTCATCTAAAATCTAGCTCTATGCATCTAACCCATTGCCACCATAATGTTCTATGTTTGTTTTATGTGCTATGGTTCAAGCTAGGGTTTATCGCCCGGGCGTAAGGTAGTTTCCGACGACCGATTAGGAGTATCCGACGTTCGACGCCGTCGTGCCGATTCGTAAGAACCTCCCAGGCAAGTCCTTACCCCCTAATCATGACCTTAATAATCTGATGATGATGAGGATATAATAATTGGATTAGTAAATAGAGGTATGAGCGATAACGTAGCTAGGGAGTCAAACCAGGATGACGTAACTATCCACGTTATCTACGCTCACACATTGTATTCAAGAGAAACCTAGGAATGCCTAGTGAACCCTAACCAACAAAAGAGGTGAGTAGTGGTAGTCCGGTAGAGCCTAAATACCACGTCGGGGAATCGCCGCGAGGGGTTCTGGGAGGAGAGATACTCGCCTCCCTAAGGACCGGTTCATAGACCTTCTACCTAGTATAATGTTACGTACATGACCACACGTCGTTTATGGGGCGGCTTGATTCACACCCCGTTGGGTTGAGGTATAATTGGGATCCAAGGTGGCCGGAGCGGGCAAGCGACCTATTAGGAGCGAGATGTGGGGAGAGTGGCCCCATGTCCGGTTGGCGTGGATCTTTGAATGGTCTTCCACGGAAGTGTTTGGGCGCGGTGGTGCGGTGCTAGAGGCACATATTGATGATTTGAGATTGAGAGTGGTGTTGACAGTATAGGTTGGGTAATTAGGTATTACACAGTAAAGCCGTGGGTGATTTGGTATCACCATATTGTCTAGGGTGATGCGTCATCTTAGGGTGGCGTGTTGTCCTTCCAACCCCCGAGAAGTCGTGGTGAAGATTATACCAATATACCTAGGGTAGCACCCAAGCGGTACGGATCTCGTTAGGCCTGTCTAAGCCAAGTCGCGGTGGTAAGGCGGTGTGTCTATCGTGTGGGGAAAAGTGTACAACCTCTGCAGAGTTAATTGAATCTATTCGAATAGCCACGTCCTTGGAATGGGCAAGTGCTAGGGACGAACATCTATGATTAGATATACATTTTGATGATGACTAACATGTGGTGTCATGATGGCGGTGATGACATGAGATAAACCGGGAACTAGCGAGAGCGATTTTAGAGACTCGCTGGGGCCCAAACCCCTTAATAATTACAACCCCGGTTGGGACTTGCCGAGTAACGTTTGTACTCACCCCTCTATTTTTACGGATATATCGGCACATGTGAAGGTAAGATCGACGACAAGGTAGAAGATCAGCGTATCGTAGGAGTTCGTAAGATGTTTGCTTAGGAGAAGGGCGTTGAAGCCCAGATTTCATCCGTGCACAAGTGCGCTTTGTGGGTAAGGGGACAGTGTCATAGTTAATCCACCGCTTCTCGGTTGGCCGACTCGATTGTAACCCGACTTCGGTGACCCCTTCGTCGCGCCACCGTAAGTCCCTTTCCATCCTATATCTCGATAGCTCGGTTTACTATTAATTACGCTTACCATTAAGCGTTACTAATAGACGTGTTTGTGGCGTGATTCGGCGCAAACACGTGTGATTAACGACCCATTAAAAGTGGGGCGTGACAAAGACATTCATAGATGATAGATATATTGGTTGTAGCATTAGGAATCGAAAACCGATTCTTTTTGACATAATTAAAATATACTATTGATTTTCATTACTTTGGAAAATTTCTTCCGAGTTACATGAGTTCATGCCATCAAATGAAAAGTGTGATTCCATTAGTTACTATTTACATAGTACATTTTTCCCCGGTGACTTCATTATTTTGTTTTTTGTTTGACAGTGGCCGGGCTTGAACTTGCAATGGCTGGCGGCTTGAACTTGCAATGGTCTGGCTGGTGGGTTGGAACCGTATGGTGCAGAACTTGGTGCTTGCATTTGGCTACAACTTGGCCCTAGATGTTGGAATTTATTTAGTTGGCTCAGCAACCATTTTCTTTTAAGTTTTGTTGTATGTTTGTATGAAACATGTGTTTACGGAACAAGCACTTTTTGTATGGTCATTATGGTACTATAATTGGTTTTTACGGTTTATTATTATCCCTATTATTATTGTTTCAATTTGGTTGGGCCCCTAATATGGGCCTGGACCCTAGATGAGGGCCTCACAATATGTGACAGCTTTTAACCATGGTTAACTATCTATACATGACACTTTTTATCGTCACAAAAACTAGCATAACCGACCTCTTAACCATGGTTAAAACACTATTTGTGACACAAGATTGTATTACAAGACGCGTTGACCCGTGTCACAAAATGTAGTATTATATGACAGTAAGCGTCACTAAATGTGTTGATGTTTTGTGACAGATTCCAAAAATCCGTCACGCGAAACATTTTGTGACGGTCATTATATGACGGACGCCATGACGGTCAGATTCCGTCATAACCAGACTTTTTGTGACAATTTTGGGCTATACATGACAAAATTCTTCTGTCTTAGAATGTCAGATTTCTTATAGTGAGTGTAGGCTGCTGCTTGGTTCGTTGACGGATGCTTTGCCGTCGTTTGCGGCTTTTGGACGGTCTCCTGAGTTGACGTTCTTTGCGTGGTGGCTCTGCAGGCACATTTGTAGACCTTTGGTGTGGAGGGCAGTCGCCCTTTTTGTGTATCTTTTATTTTGTTCTTGGTTGTCAGGGGGTTCGTAATCGTTTGACTACTGTTTTCCTCCCTCTTGTTGTAACAAACCTCCCTTCGCTTAATGAAGAATGCGCGAATGGTGTCATCGCGAAAAAACTTGTATCCTTCTGCCTAGTTGATCTATAGAGCACAAGCTTAGCTTTGGCCACTGGATCATATTGCAATTCTTATATAATAACATCCCGTGTGCATTGTTGGACATCATTATATAGTCGTCTACCAATGCCTTACTATATCGGAGTAATAATATTACAATGACGTGCATACTGATATCAGTAATTTAAATTATTGCTACTGTGAGTGATGTACTAACCAAATTCACTATAATAACCTCTCTACATTTTCGCAGACGACTCCGCAAAAACAGAGCATAAGCTCAGCTTCGAAGACAGGGAACCTGCTCTGTTTTTGGCTATCTTATCTCATTTCCACTCAAAGTCCCCATGTTATTTATAGGCTACATATATTTATGTATCCCACCAGCCTCCACCCCCTCAGTCCTCATATGCATTGTCAGTCCTGATCGTTGTGTCATGGGTGGGCTCGATTCAATATATCAGGGCTATCAGTTCAGACATACAGCCAGCCTAATCTAATTTTTATGGACCAATAGTTACAGTAAGTGTCAAAAAGCATAGTGCTTAAGACAATTCAATCCTTCTGTTTTGCATAAACTAATAAGCAAACAATGCATGTACCATGTAGTTCGATTGAAGAAAGACGAATACAAGATGATTAATTTAGTAGTGTCCAGCACATTCAGGGTTATGCAATACGTAATGTGTTGAAGGAATGAAAATAAAATAAAGAACTATTGGTTGGTATGATCCATCTTGCACACCGTTCCTCTACAGCTGAACAACTGTCACACCCCAAATTTTAGGATTTTTTGGGTTGTGAATAGAAAACACTAAATTCATTTTTGAGCTTTCCATTTAATCTTTCATTATAAGTTTCTCAAAACCCTTAGACTCAACTTCAAATCACTTTTCTATGATCGAATAACATCAATCCGTAAATCAAACCTTTTCAGGGATTTCTCTGGCTTTTCCTGTGAGCCTTTTCTTTTTCTAGATCATCTCAAATATCTTTTCATGAGCTCCAAACACTTTATTTGGCTTCATCATGATTCAAAGTGTCTCTGGGAATTTTCCCTAAGTTTTCGGAGCCATTAGGTATCTTTCAGGGTTTAAATATTAATTCTAGACTTTTCTAGAATTATCTTAATCCTGAAATTACTTAATTCCGAGAATAATGATAAACTCTAATCCTATTCTAATTCCACTCAAAGCCTACCTTTATATTGTCTTCTGGAATCAATTGTTTGGTTTCCGAACTTAACTCTCTCATTGTTTCCCAAGATCTCTCTTTTGCTCTAAATAAATCTTGTATTTGAGCTATTTTGCTTTGACGTGATGATCCAAAACAGCAAGCGATCAGGCTAGGATCGGAACTCTATATCATCAAGCTGTGTCCGACTATTATTAGCACATGCCTATCATCATCGTTCCTTCCAAGCCATATATGCCGTACGTGCCAAGGTTTCTGTGTGTCATCTATAAATAGCAAGTCTCCAGACCATCGATTATTTTATTCTGAACCCTGAAACCACATCAATCCATGTTGATGGAAGCCACCGAGTTGGTCTCATCTGCCCTAGCAACATCTAGCGCCGCCGGCTTCCTCTCCAACCGGCCTCTCCTACCAACACGTCGAGGCTGCCTATAAAAGCCAAGCTGCAGCTGCAGTTGCGCCGTACTCTTTCCGAACCCTAACACGAGCGCCCCTTTTCCATCGAGCACAGCAGCCGCGAGCCCTAAATCCGACGCAACTGTGCCCGCCGTCTGCTGCCTTGCCGAGCCTGGCACCAAGGTGATCACAAAGCCGTAAGCACCATCTTCTCCAAAACGAACACCTAGCGATCCAGCATGCTAGTTTATCAAATTGCACACCGTGAAGCAGTAGATGCAAGTCGTGTTCGCCCAGCTCGTCCACCCCGCCGAGCCCTGCCCCTTACCCGTGCTAGGTGAGTTCATATATGGCCTACCTCTATCCTTGTGTACTTATCAGAAAAACCGATGCTGCATGTACTCTGTTTTCTTGGAACTCCAGCGAGAGAAGCTCCATCACCGGCCATTGGCACAATGACAATGTCGTGCATGCTCTACGTGCTCTAGCTGATTTCGATTGGCTTGATGACATCGTTGCTAGCTGCTTGTGACATCATGATGACAACAGTACGTTGACTGCCCGAGAGCTGCTGGCCTGCTGTCAAGATTTCGTCGCCTTGGCTGCCGCCGTCCATCCTGCTCTTGCAGTTGCAGAACTCTAGCCATCGATCGTTGTTCGTCATCGGTGAGCACTGAACATGCATATGGTTCCTATCTTTTTCTCCTTTCTCTTCAGTTAAGACTAAGCAGCAATTCTGTACGTGCATGTGTTTTGCTAGTCAAAAGCCGAACTGCAGGATGATGTTTTGCTATCTCCTACTGAACCATCCCTTGCCGTAGCTACCAAAGCCCATCGATGGCTAAAGGGTCATCAGCTACAACGCTGATCGACCAGCCGAAATCATCAAGATCCGATGTCACCGGCGTAGTCTACCACTTGGAGATTGTAAGTCCGGCCACCGCACATCCTATTTTGTGTTATGCCCTGCCGTCTCTTATATAGACGTCTGACCGTTTCAGATCATCTTCGGCCATGTACCAGTTCATCATCGATTTGTTTCCATATTTGCTAGCATGTTCCTCGGCTGTAGCAACTGCAAGTCCGAGCATCTTTGTCCATGCTGCTGAAGCATATTGACTGGTGAAGCAAGTGCAAACGTGCACCAGGATTAACCGAAGGTCAGCGGCCAGATTAGTCCCTTGTCCCATTATTTTATTGATCAAATATTATGTTGATGTCATGAGTGGTCATTCATGCATGATAAATCATCGTTCTCTATTTATTCCTCAACCAATAAATTTTATCTTTCATATACATCATGGAGCTGCTGAGGCGTAGTTGTATATGCTCATCATTGTCGTTATCTTATTTCCATCATATCTTAAATCCTGCTAGGTGTTCTCAAATGTTCATCTTTAATCATGTTTCCAACTTTTGAAGTTCAAGATTAATTCTAATATATTATTTTATTAAAGGAAATCTTGTTTAATTGATAGCTTATCTGTTCTAGCTCCGTTATCGACGTTTCTTGTGTTCTCTTGTCCGTAGCAAACGAGTTTTCCTTTAGCTTTCACTACGATTGGTGTATTGTTCTTAGTTTATTCTATTTGCTTGCTTGTATGTGTGGTGCTTGCTACGAGTAGAACGAGGACCGCTTGTGAGTGTTGAAGATCAAAAGATGATGCTCAGGAGCAAAGTATTGGAAAGTTGGAGCAAATTTAAGAGGCAAGTATAGCTTGGGAATTACTTATCGTATTTAACACGATCATATAACTTAATGAATGTTTATGCCACAAACGTGAATATGCTTGTTAGTAACATGGGGACTTGTCTGCTTTAGCGAATCCGGGTATTACAGTACAGCTATGAGGGTTATATGGCTCTGACATTAGTTCCCTAGAGATCATTTTTCTAGCAACTTGGAGGAATTGCCGAATTGGATATAGGATGCTCTCTATCCTGAAGATATGTGTATAGGCTGCGGTAATGTGCCATATTGGAAGGGGGGTTCTATGTCTGACGACTTAGCTGCCCCAACTTGTTAGACGAACCTTTAGGGGGCTTCTTAGTGGTTCTTGGTGCCTGGGTTTGATCCGCCCTTGCATTTGGGAATCATGACTCGTAGTGAAAGTGTACACCTCTGCGCAGAGTTTGAAAAACTGGTATACTAGCCTTGCCCAAGGTCACGGGCGGCCCTGGAACCATAGCACTAAGGATGATGACTTGTGTTTATTATCATTCATGTTTATCGTTTTATGCTTTACATTACTTATGTTAAGACGATCATGGTTTAAAGGTATGTAAATACCCAGCTATGCTTGTTGAGTTCGACATGGACTCACTCTTGCTATTTCACCCCACCTCAGGAGATGTTTAGGCTTGTGATCAACCAATCAGTCGGTCCCTGTGGAGTCTACCCAAAAGATCGAAGTGTTTTCCGCGTTCTGCTAGCTGAGGTTATATTGTTTTCTATTGTGTATGTTATGTGTTTAAGCATTGTGAATTGATACTACCCTTTTACTTGTGGCTATATGTGAGATTTGACTTCCAGGGCTCACATATGGTGTATGCTTGGTTTTGTCCTTAAAACCGGGTGTTACAAGTGGTATCAGCTCAGTGCTGACTGTAGGACGCAAGCCTAGTTAGAATGGTCGCTTCCTAAAGCTTATTTTGCTTTAAAACTATTTTCTACAATCCTGTCCTTTGAATTGACAATTTCTTAATCCTTGTCCGTCTATCTCCTCCTTGAATAGCTTCCTTCGAGCTATTAAATTTCTTATCTCCTTGGACTTTTGACTTTGTTGTTTTACGAAAAGAAAATGTTTTTAGTCCCACCATGCTCAAAATCTCGATGGCCCTTCATCATCTATAATCCACACTTTAGGATGTCCGCTATTGCTTCAAGAAAAACACGAGTAGTGTCGATGTTGTTTTGCATACTTATCATGTTTGTTGTATTGCTTGTGTGTTGTCCTTGTTCTCGTGTTCCAAAGGAGTAGAAGGTTGTCTTGAGGATTAGCTCAATCTTTGTTAAGTGGGGTAGCGTCCGCTTTTGTCATCAATCTCAGGAATCTCAAGTTTGAAGGTCTAAAGAACTAAAGAACCAACTTTACCTTCCTTGTCAATTTTTTTCTCCATTACTATGCATCACATAGTGTGAAGACCCAATGATCAACCTTCATCATTTCACACAACAACATCTTCAATGTTCTCACCCTCTTCCACCATAGAGTTTGAAATAATCTTGAAAGAACGATATCTTTGTTTTCTTAGTCATCATTTGGTTGTCCATGATCCATGTCTTATATCTCATCAACCTCGGATCACGAAAGCATGGGGCTTGAAGATGAGCTTTATCTTTCTCCTTAGTCTCTCGAATCTCGGGACGAGATTCTCGTTAAGTGGGGTAGAATTGTCACACCCCAAATTTTAGGATTTTGGGTTGTGAATAGAAAACACTAAATTCATTTTTGAGCTTTCCATTTAATCTTTCATTATAAGTTTCTCGAAACCCTTAGACTCAACTTCAAATCACTTTTCTATGATCGAATAACATCAATCCAGTAAATCAAACCTTTTCAGGGATTTCTCTGGCTTTTCCTGTGAGCCTTTTCTTTTCTAGATCATCTCAAATATCTTTTCATGAGCTCCAAACACTTTATTTGGCTTCATCATGATTCAAAGTGTCTCTGGGAATTTTCCTAAGTTTTCGAGCCATTAGGTATCTTTCAGGGTTTAAATATTAATTCTAGACTTTTCTAGAATTATCTTAATCCTGAAATTACTTAATTCCGAGAATAATGATAAACTCTAATCCTATTCTAATTCCACTCAAAGCCTACCTTTATATTGTCTTCTGGAATCAATTGTTTGGTTTCCGAACTTAACTCTCTCATTGTTTCCCAAGATCTCTCTTTTGCTCTAAATAAATCTTGTATTTGAGCTATTTTGCTTTGACGTGATGATCCAAAACAGCAAGCGATCAGGCTAGGATCGGAACTCTATATCATCAAGCTGTGTCCGACTATTATTAGCACATGCCTATCATCATCGTTCCTTCCAAGCCATATATGCCGTACGTGCCAAGGTTTCTGTGTGTCATCTATAAATAGCAAGTCTCCAGACCATCGATTATTTTATTCTGAACCCTGAAACCACATCAATCCATGTTGATGGAAGCCACCGAGTTGGTCTCATCTGCCCTAGCAACATCTAGCGCCGCCGGCTTCCTCTCCAACCGGCCTCTCCTACCAACACGTCGAGGCTGCCTATAAAAGCCAAGCTGCAGCTGCAGTTGCGCCGTACTCTTTCCGAACCCTAACACGAGCGCCCCTTTTCCATCGAGCACAGCAGCCGCGAGCCCTAAATCCGACGCAACTGTGCCCGCCGTCTGCTGCCTTGCCGAGCCTGGCACCAAGGTGATCACAAAGCCGTAAGCACCATCTTCTCCAAAACGAACACCTAGCGATCCAGCATGCTAGTTTATCAAATTGCACACCGTGAAGCAGTAGATGCAAGTCGTGTTCGCCCAGCTCGTCCACCCCGCCGAGCCCTGCCCCTTACCCGTGCTAGGTGAGTTCATATATGGCCTACCTCTATCCTTGTGTACTTATCAGAAAAACCGATGCTGCATGTACTCTGTTTTCTTGGAACTCCAGCGAGAGAAGCTCCATCACCGGCCATTGGCACAATGACAATGTCGTGCATGCTCTACGTGCTCTAGCTGATTTCGATTGGCTTGATGACATCGTTGCTAGCTGCTTGTGACATCATGATGACAACAGTACGTTGACTGCCCGAGAGCTGCTGGCCTGCTGTCAAGATTTCGTCGCCTTGGCTGCCGCCGTCCATCCTGCTCTTGCAGTTGCAGAACTCTAGCCATCGATCGTTGTTCGTCATCGGTGAGCACTGAACATGCATATGGTTCCTATCTTTTCTCCTTTCTCTTCAGTTA
This sequence comes from Hyparrhenia diplandra, assembly GCA_015847255.1. Taxonomy (NCBI): domain Eukaryota; kingdom Viridiplantae; phylum Streptophyta; class Magnoliopsida; order Poales; family Poaceae; genus Hyparrhenia; species Hyparrhenia diplandra. Next base: position 457,211 of record JADLZK010012868.1, read on the forward strand.
AGACTAAGCAGCAATTCTGTACGTGCATGTGTTTTGCTAGTCAAAAGCCGAACTGCAGGATGATGTTTTGCTATCTCCTACTGAACCATCCCTTGCCGTAGCTACCAAAGCCCATCGATGGCTAAAAAGGGTCATCAGCTACAACGCTGATCGACCAGCCGAAATCATCAAGATCCGATGTCACCGGCGTAGTCTACCACTTGAGATTGTAAGTCCGGCCACCGGGCACATCCTATTTTTTGTGTTATGCCCTGCCGTCTCTTATATAGACGTCTGACCGTTTCAGATCATCTTCGGCCATGTACCAGTTCATCATCGATTTGTTTCCATATTTGCTAGCATGTTCCTCGGCTGTAGCAACTGCAAGTCCGAGCATCTTTGTCCATGCTGCTGAAGCATATTGACTGGTGAAGCAAGTGCAAACGTGCACCAGGATTAACCGAAGGTCAGCGGCCAGATTAGTCCCTTGTCCCATTATTTTATTGATCAAATATTATGTTGATGTCATGAGTGGTCATTCATGCATGATAAATCATCGTTCTCTATTTATTCCTCAACCAATAAATTTTATCTTTCATATACATCATGGAGCTGCTGCTGAGGCGTAGTTGTATATGCTCATCATTGTCGTTATCTTATTTCCATCATATCTTAAATCCTGCTAGGTGTTCTCAAATGTTCATCTTTAATCATGTTTCCAACTTTTGAAGTTCAAGATTAATTCTAATATATTATTTTATTAAAGGAAATCTTGTTTAATTGATAGCTTATCTGTTCTAGCTCCGTTATCGACGTTTCTTGTGTTCTCTTGTCCGTAGCAACGAGTTTTCCTTTAGCTTTCACTACGATTGGTGTATTGTTCTTAGTTTATTCTATTTGCTTGCTTGTATGTGTGGTGCTTGCTACGAGTAGAACGAGGACCGCTTGTGAGTGTTGAAGATCAAAAGATGATGCTCAGGAGCAAAGTATTGGAAAGTTGGAGCAAATTTAAGAGGCAAGTATAGCTTGGGAATTACTTATCGTATTTAACATGATCATATAACTTAATGAATGTTTATGCCATAAACGTGAATATGCTTGTTAGTAACATGGGGACTTGTCTGCTTTAGCGAATCCGGGTATTACAGTACAGCTATGAGGGTTATATGGCTCTGACATTAGTTCCCTAGAGATCATTTTTCTAGCAACTTGGAGGAATTGCCGAATTGGATATAGGATGCTCTCTATCCTGAAGATATGTGTATAGGCTGTGTAATGTGCCATATTGGAAGGGGGTTCTATGTCCGGACGACTTAGCTGCCCCAACTTGTTAGACGAACCTTTAGGGGGCTTCTTAGTGGTTCTTGGTGCCTGGGTTTGATCCGCCCTTGCATTTGGGAATCATGACTCGTAGTGAAAGTGTACACCTCTGCGCAGAGTTTGAAAAACTGGTATACTAGCCTTGCCCAAGGTCACAAAGTGCCCTGGAACCATAGCACTAAGGATGATGACTTGTGTTTATTATCATTCATGTTTATCGTTTTATGCTTTACATTACTTATGTTAAGATGATCATGGTTTAAAGGTATGTAAATACCCAGCTATGCTTGTTGAGTTCGACATGGACTCACTCTTGCTATTTCACCCCACCTCGGGGAGATGTTTAGGCTTGTGATCAACCAATCGGTCGGTCCCCGTGGAGTCTACCCAAAAAGATCGAAGTGTTTTCCGCGTTCGCTAGCTGAGGTTATATTGTTTTCTATTGTGTATGTTATGTGTTTAAGCATTGTGAATTGATACTACCCTTTTTCTTGTGGCTATATGTGAGATTTGACTTCCAGGGCTCACATATGGTGTATGCTTGGTTTTGTCCTTAAAACCGGGTGTTACAACAACAAGCTTTGCCAGCTGCATTGTGCTATTTAATTAGTTCCATACAGCCTATTTATAGAGCATCCCAGTCAATCGCCAAGCAGTTAGCAACTCCTTGTAACCCGAGGGGTTCCAATTCAAAACACAGTGGTGCCGACCCCAACTGTGTGAGTGGTGAGTAATACACATTTTCGTGGTTTCATAGATTAGAGAATACTAACCGCTTCCAACGGTAAAAGGATAACCATCCTTTTTTGTATTTTTCTTCTCTGCCAACTATCAACTGTGAACGGTCTTTTAAGTAAAGCTGGACCAGTGTAGGTCTTGGTTCGGTCTTTTAGCGGTCCAACCATCGGTCCAGTCTGGTTCGAAAAACTATGGGTTTGGGGCTTGAGGTACTGGTCTCGAGGACACTTCATACATTCGGTGAGAGGAAAAATGCTGCCAAAATGTTCTTGCGCTCTTGCCAGTTTGTACATATACGCTCCTCCCTCCCTCCTCTGCGCAGCGGTGGTGGCTGGTAGATGTAGCGGCTAACCTAAGGGTGTGGCACAGCAGCCTAACTCCTCATAACTATTCCCCATCTATGTTTGTTGGGTAAAAAAAAACAAAACATCACCTACAAGAGTTTCCCTATCTTAAAAATCGTCATAAAACAACATGCAAAATATCAGCTATATTAAGAGTATTATGGATTAATTATTGCATACACCCATGGATCAGGATCAGATTGCCATTATTTTTGTCACATGCATGACAGATGGAGAGCGACATTGGTTTCTCTTGCCCGCTGGACTCACCTCACCTACACAGAATCCAAGAAACTCTCCCGGCAAAGATGAATCCACTCTCTGGTTCCGGGATGGCTTGCACACGCTCCCGAGAAACTTGCCGCTCAACGAAACGTCTGGGTGCTCTTGCTATTCCCCACCAGGTAAGATACGGCCAAAGATCCAAACAAGCCGGTCAGGAGCTGAAGTATTGCACAATAGCCTCTCTGATCATTGGTGGTCGTCTATGATCTTGTGCTCATGTTTGTAGGACAACTTGATTAACATCCCAGTTATGTGACCTGCTGCTAGTTTCATACACTCCCTGTGCGTCCCATGCTCATGCATGTTTGTGGGTTACTTCTATCCTTATTCATAGCTCAGCTGGAGCAAGCTTATCTCTGGACAATGGACCGGATTGGAATCTTATATATGGCCTTTCTCGAGAGCTATGGTATAGCTGTATTTAAGTTTTTGCTACAGTAAATGATGTACCAATTAGACCTCTAGGATGATCGAAGACTTTTTACAAAGGACTGAGTAGAGGAGGAAGAGCTGAATGGAGCTCACGCTCAGCTTTCCGGGCAGAGGAGCTCACATTCAATCGAACTCACCCTGTTATTCATGGCAGCATTTACAAAATGGAGTTCACACCGTTTATAGGCTACATAAACCACATATTGTATCCCGCCAGCCGCCTCTTTGAGTCTATGCATTGTTGGTTCCGATCCAGTCATTATCGTAGGTCCGTGTTTTAGCCTTTTAGCTTTCGATTCTAGAGCAAAGCTATCAGAGTCCAGACATGCTACCTGCATGCTGACTTTTTTTAGTAGCAGTTAAAATACGGAACAAGAGCACAGTGATAGCGTTGATGTTGGAGGGCTGGTCATGGGCAGTTTGGACATACAGCCTGCCTGCTATTAATTGATATGGAAAATGTAGAAATTTGGGGAAGGTTCTAGCTGGTCACTTGTCCCAGCCCCAATTCCTCTTTTCTTATCTCTTGTTCTTTTACATATAAGCCCTTATTCATTACTCTATTTACACCAATACTCCCCTTCAAGATGGGCTAAATATATCTAACATGCCCATCTTGTTACAACTCAACTCATTCTCGCTAGGTTCTAAACCCTTTGTGAAACAATCTGCTAGTTGACCACGTGATTTCACATACGCTAACTTGAGGATCCCACTATCGAGCTTCTCCTTGATGAAAAATCTATCAATTTCCACATGCTTAGTGCGATCGAACTGAACGGGATTATTTGCAATATTGATTGCCGCAATGTTGTCACAATGAAGCATCATGGTCTCATTTCTTAACAGCCGCAACTCCTTCAATAAGCCTTTCAACCACAACATTTCACATAGGCCTAATGCCATTGCCCTGTATTCGGCCTCTGCTGTAGATCGAGCCACAACTGCTTGCTTCTTGCTTCGCCATGAGACAAGATTGCCTCCCACAAACACACAATAACCAGATGTAGATCTCCTATCATCCCTACAGCTTGCCCAATCTGCATCACAGTAACCTTCCAAATTTAGGTGTCCATTCTTCCTAAACCATATCCCTCTCCCAGGAGTTCCCTTTAGGTACCTCAAAATTCTATACACTATCTCCATATACTCTGTCCTTGGGTCATGCTTATACCTGCTTACTACACTCACTGCATAGGAAATATCAGGTCTCGTATGACATAAATATATCAACCTCCCGACCAATCTTTGATATCTCTCTCTGTTGACAGGATCTCCAGACTGGGCACATATTTGATGATTTTTGTCAATAGGAGTACTACATGGTTGACATCCAAGCATTCCGGTTTCTGCCAACAAATCCAGGACATATTTCCTCTGAGAGATGACAATTCCCTTGGGTGATCTAGCAAACTCAATCCCAAGAAAATACCGAAGTGGTCCTAGATCTTTCACCTCAAAGGCTCTTCCCAAATTTTCCTTCAAACATTTGATTTCCTCTTCATCATCTCCAGTAATCACTATGTCATCCACATATACTGCCATAATGGTGATAAATGTCCCTCTATGCTTATAGAAGACTGTATGATCACCATTACATTGAATGTATCCCATGTAACAAACTGCCCTCCTAAACCTGTCAAACCACGCTCGGGGTGACTGCTTTAATCCATATAGTGACTTCTTAAGTCTGCACACCTTCCCAACAGTTTGACTATTTGCAAACCCCGGTGGGATTTCCATGTAAACCTCCTCCTGTAGATCTCCATGAAGAAATGCATTCTTCACATCCATTTGATGAAGAGGCCAACCAAAGTTTACTGCACAAGAAATCAAGGTTCTAACAGTTCCCATTTTTGCCACAGGAGCAAAGGTCTCATCATAGTCAATGCCATATGTTTGGATATACCCTTTCGCAACCAATCTTGCCTTATATCTATCCACCTCACCTTTTGGGTTTTGTTTCACAGTAAAGACCCACTTACAACCCACTGCTTTCTTCCCTTTTGGAAGTGGAACCGGTTCCCATGTCTTGTTCTTTTGAAGAGCATGCATCTCTTCTTCCATTGCCGCCTTCCACTTAGGGTCCTGTTTTGCACACTTCCAGTCCCTTGGAATAGGCACTGTTTGTAAAGATGCAACAAATGCTCTATATGCAGGTGAAAGACGAGAGTATGAGAGGAAATTAGCAATATCATGATCTGTACTAGGACACTCAAATCCATATCGAACAGGAGTTTTTCCAAAATTAGATCTAGTATCTCTACGTTGTGCAAGAGATAACTCTACATGCTCAGGAATAGGAGAAACATTACCGGGTGGCAAAGATTGGGTCAAGGAGATCACTGGAGAGAGGTCCGAGGAGAGATTTGGGACTGGAGAAACAGACTCATGTGGCTGTGATGCACTCACTTGCTCCCCCTGACTCCTAACTTGCTCCCCCTGACTCCTGAACCTCTTCCTTCGATACACTTGCTCTTTGGCAAATCTTTTATCAATCTCTGTCCCAGCAATCACCTTTTCACTGCCCTTAGCAATCGGCTCTTCATTTTCACCATCAATCATCTCTACATTCTCAACCACCTCTTCATTCTCATGGCCATCACTTCTCATATCCGCAGTGTTATCCTGATTCACCATCTCTTTGGTCGAAGACACACCCAATGGACACGGGATAGTGCCAACAATTACTTCCCTTTGAGCATCTCCTTCATTCTCATTCCACGCACTATCACTCTCCCCCTCTCTATTGTCACCCTCGGTGACTGAAGAGAATTCCTCCAATAACGGATCAAGATCCCATAGTCTTGTGTAATATGGCTCAAACTCACGAAATGTCACATCCATACTCACGAACAGTTTCTTTCCAATAGGGTCCCAACACTTGTAGCCCTTTTGTGTAGAGGAATATCCAACGAAAACACACTTTACTGCTCGAGGGTCTAACTTGCCAACCGAAGGTCTATGGTCCCTGACAAAGCAAACACAACCAAACACCTTTGGGGGTACCTTGAATTCTTATTGTCCTAATAAAAGTTTAGCTGGGGACTTCATTCCAAGAACCCTAGATGGCATACGATTAATTAAGTATCTTTCAACAACACCGCTTCACTTCCTCGAGAGATACTTAGGCACATTCATTTGAAACATCAATGATCTTGCCACCTCCAACAAATGTCTATTTTTTCTTTCAGCTGCACCATTTTGTGCTGGGGTATTAGGACATGTGGTTTGATGGAGAATGCCATGACTTGACAGATATGCTACAAAGTCATTATTCACATATTCCTTTCCATTATCAGTGCGGATAATTTTAATCCTGGCATTAAACTGATTGACAACCAAATTATGGAAGTCTTGGAAACATCGGAGAACTTCATGCTTACCCCTAAGCATGTAGACCCATATCATACGAGTATGGCAGTCAATAAAAGTGACAAACCACTTAAACCCACTTAATGATGTAAGCGAGAAGGGACCCCAAACATCAGAATGTATCATCATAAAAGGTTCACAACTACGGAGGCCGATACTAGGATAGGTTGACCTTGTATGTTTCCCAAGTTCACAGGCATCACACAGAAGTTGGTTTCTATCCACACCCTTAAATACATCAGGATATAGTTTATTTAAGCTTTCAAAAGGCACATGTCCTAACCGGCAATGAAGCAATATGATCTCCCTCTTTTGCGCCTCAACAGCTACTGCCAATGCTGACTCCCCCTGGTTGATATACCACAACCCATTACGCCTGACTCTAGTCCCAATCACTCTCCCCGTCCTCTTCTCCTGAAAAATGAAAAAAATTTCAACAAATGTAACAGTGCATTTGAATTGATCAACAAGAGAGCTAACAGAGAGGAGATTGACTGGGAAGGATGGGACATGCAAAACAGATGATATGCAAAGAGATGGAGTACAATCTACAGACCCTACACCATGAATGGGTTGGGAGGTGCCATCAGCAGTTTGAATAGTCTCAGAATGGGCATGTGGAGTGTATGCTTTAAATAAACTAGTTATGCCTGTGACATGCTTGGAAGCACCTGAATCGATGACCCATTCTATGTTATGCCTATATGTGGATGCAAGTGCCTGTGACTGAGTACCTTTGCCCAAGTGGGCATAGTTGGCAAAATTACCAAACTGACTGGAGGTGGCAAACACAGAACCAGCTGAAGTGGATTTGGAGATCTCGGATGCTTTAATCTTCTGCCATTGTTCCCACTGCTTAACTTGTTCCCTAGTCAAGACAAGAGAGGGGACATCCCTTGTGGAAGTAGTACTGACTTGAGAACCACTCTCTAAGGTAGCAACGTAAGCTAGAGGACCACCATGCCCTCTGCCACGACCCCCAGCACGACCTCCTCCACGGCCAACACGTCCACCTCTTTGATCACCACGGCCACCACGACCACCATCACGACCTCCACGAGTTCCACTCCTACCACCATAGCTCTTGGGGAGGGGACAATTATAACTCAAGTGTCCCTCCTCTCCACAATTGTAGCACTTTTTCTCCGCCACTGTGGTGTAGGCTAGCTTTACAGGATTGTTACCACTCATCATCTTTAGTCTGCTCTCCTCAATAACCATGGCTGATACAACCTCCTCTATGGTAGGCAAACTCTCCTGATGACAAAAGGCAGCCCTCCTGCTCTCAAACTCAGGATCCAAGTTCCTAAGAAAATGAGTCACCCTCCGATCATCTATCCACTTTTGAACATCTAAAGCATCCTGTGGATCTCTCATTCGAAGTGGAGCATAGTGGTCTAGCTCACCCCACAAGTACTGCAACTCACTAGCATATTGCTCCACTGGTCGCCCAGCTTGTTTCACTGCATCGATCTTATTCTGAATTTCCATCATCACCATCACATTCCTCTGCTTGGAATACCTGTTACTCAAAGTCTTCCATATTTGTGCTGCATTTTGCATAGTGTCCACTATTTTAAAAATAGATGGTGACATGGACCCCAATAGCCACGCCACTATGGTAGAGTTTGTTGTATGCCAAACTCTCCACTCAGGGCTAAGCTTGTTAGCCGGCTCAACACAATCCTCTGAAAGGTAGTGCTCTACTCCCTTTCCTCCTATGATCACCTGTACTCTTCTAGCCCAACTCAAATAATTTTTATTCCCCTCAAGCTTCACATCATTTGGCATGAGTTCTAATTTCAGCTCACGCGTCTCCCTAGGACCAATTAGACCCATCTCCAAAAGCCCTTGAATCATGGACTTTATTTCATCTTTCAACTCAGTCTTGGTAATTGGTGAATCACCTGCGCCACCACTACCACTGGAATGCTCACCTGCTGCCTTCTTTGCATCCTCTTCCTCTTTCTTCCTTGCTTCCTCCTCCGAACTCATCTTCTCTGCCCCTGGCAATCAAATCACCTCACCACACGCCACAGACAGCAAGAAGCAGCAATTTTTTCTCCCTAAAATTCACCACGACACAGCTAATCACCAAACAACAACAAATCACACCTTCCCTGTCCCTCCTTTTCTCTTCAGCGGACCCCACATCAATCTCACTTCAGCAGCAGCAAAAACAAATTACCTCATCCTTTCCTCTTCTTTTTCCCTTTTTTTTTATGCACAGCAATTCCTCTTCTCAAATCAAGGCACAACAGCACCCGTAGCAGCTCCTCACCTCAAATCAAATCAGTGCAGAAGCACCTTCCCCTTCTACCCAATGAGTACGCAGCAAAAAACTCACCAGCAGCAGCTTCCAAATCAGCACCTTTCCCTTCTTCTACCCAGTTAGTACGCAGCAGCACTCAATAGCAGCAGCTTCCTCACGTCAGACACCAGGAGCTGCACAGCGCTCTCTCGCTGCTCCACACCGCCCCCTGCCTCTTGCTTCTCAAACAGGAGCCGCGCCCACGCCTGATGTGGCCGCGGGCCACACCTTGCTGCCTCGAGCCGGGCTGCTGCTCCTCGCCACAGCAGAGCAGCGCCCGCTGGCGAGCAGCACCTGCTCGCGCCGACGACCACGCACCTCCAGTTGCCGGCGAGGCCTCAAGCGCTCACGCAGCTGCGTCGCCGCCGCCCACAGGACCTGTGCTAACCCTAGCTCTCGATGCCATGTAGAAATTTGGGGAAGGTTCTAGCTGGTCACTTGTCCCAGCCCCAATTCCTCTTTTCTTATCTCTTGTTCTTTTTACATATAAGCCCTTATACATTACTCTATTTACACCAACATAAAATAAAACACAAGGGGCAGAGTTTGCAATCAGAAGCTAAAGCACACCGGTTACAATGTTGTAATAGGTTTTACTGGATTACTGGAGAAATTAATCAGAAAATTATGCATGCACCATATAGTTCATTTGAAGATAGCTGAATATAGGATTGTTAATTTAGTACTACTGTTTGGCACACTGTGTTGTCTGGTACATGTTTTGTTCAATTGCAGCTGACATACACGAATGAAAACTGATGTGTATAATATTAAAAGTTAGAGGCCCTATTGTAAGAAGAGGGTCATATGTTCCCCTCGCCCTCTGAGTTGGAATACATATATAGCAATTGACATATGCTTTTGTCTCACCGGAAGGCACCTGCCAAATCATCATCCATAAGTAGAAGTTGGGAAAAGTATACATACAGACCACTTACTTGGTTGCTCCCTTGCTCATTTCTCTATTTTGTAAAACCAGGCCATTTATTTGGTGAGTGAAGGGTAGGAAAAATATAGGGGGTGAGCGTAGACATCATTAGCTCTGTTACAGTAACATCTACTCGGAATAGGAGACATCAGGACCACAAAAAAAAGTTAGACATTGTGAAAGCGAGGGCACACACGTTTGAAGTCTTCCTCTGTTTGGTGCTGCAGAGCTTCACTTTCTTCCATCCTTGCAAGCAGGTACCTTGGGTCTATAAGCAGGTCTTTGATGCCAAATCTGCCAATCAGCTGGTTTTTCTTCGGCGCTGAAAATGAGAGAATGTGTAGCAAATAGGCATAATAGAAAAGATATTGATCGACTAAATGCTAGTAGTTATTTTCCCTTAAACATGAAATTGCGAAGTATCCTTTGAATTGTAAATTTGTTATGCATGCATCTTGCATTGTCTAGTTCATCTTCACACCAATTCCTTGACACCATGTATCTATGCTTCATTGCAATGCTGGTAGTGGCAGTCTTGTAAAGAAAAAAAGGAAAGGGTCGAGGCTATGGGGACCGTGTCATCTCGGTAACACCTTTATTACTAAGTGTTTTTCGACCTATGTTGATAGTTCCTCAATATTTGGATTTGAATCCTGGATCAGCATAACGACTGCTATAAAGGAAATTTAGGATTCCCTCTTGCACACAACTGATTACACATTTTAGAGGAATATTATGTATTTATATTCCCCAACGAGACAGGAAACCAAAATAGGACACCACCTCCTCTTGGACACAACATGTTACACTAAAATTGCTAAATTACTGACAAACTAACAATATGTTTACCCACAGATCATGGGTTCCAAACTGGTGGAAGTTAAAATAAGTAGTACAGATTTTTTTTAAGAAAGCACAACACCATTTTTGCAGCACAGTCGTTATGATTTGGCTATCTTCTGAGTACTACATACACATGAAGGCATGTTTCAGAGCATAATGAAGTCACTTGGCAGTAGGAATTAGTCCAGTACTCTTTACATTTGAGTGACCCTTTTAGGATCAATTCAGACATATTGTGAAAGGATCAAAAATCTCATGTGGACCTTGTGGCATGGCCCATAGTCTCATATTGAGTTTATTAGCTCCTGAGCTGATTGTTGACGGATGATGGAAGCGTTTTTGCAGAGGACTTAACAATGGAGAAACTTGCCAGAAGGAGCACAGAGTCTCACGCTCTGCTTTCAAGACAGAGGAGCTGCTCCTTTTTTTCAGCTATTTCATATCATTTTCACTGAAACTCTTTCAGTTGTCCAAAGCAGCACACTTGCAACATGTCAACTTGGCGTTCACACATATTTATAAGCTACATAAACTCCTGAGTCTCTGTGCATTGGTTCGTATTATCTGCATTGCCTTTGTGGCGTGGCCTATCAATGTGGGACTATGGTAGGGAAGGTCATGGGCAGTTAGGACATATGAAGTACCCTTATAAAAAAAGGACACAGGACATACTGCCTTGCTGCTGTCAATTGCATGAATAAATGCACGGTATGAAAAAACAACACGCAAGGAGCAATAGATGTAATCAGGGATTAAACCACAGTGTGTTTATGACCATGTACTATCTCTTTCTCAATTTTGCAAGAAACTAATCAGCAGACCATGTGTCCACTTTAAGAGACTTGAAGTTGTCTGCCAAAGTGTAGCCTGATACATGATGTGTTGAAGGAATAAAAATTCTTAATTTGGGTCTGACTGAGTTGTAATAACATATATATATAGCAATTGCATGTCCTCAGTCTCACTATCAAAATTCAAGCGGTTGGCAAATCATCATCAATATGTAGATCATAAGACTACATATATATGGAGCAGCGCACATACAGCCCACTTCCTCATGCTTTGCTCTAGGCATGGTTCCTTGCTTCCTATAGCTCATGCATTTCTCCATTCTGTGTAGCCAGAAACACTTATTTGGTCAGTGGAGGGTAGGAAAGATGAGAGTAGTATTGAACGACGACATGAGCTATTCATAGTAAGGTCTACTCGAAATAGGAGACACCAGGAGCGCAAAATAAAGGCAAACGGCTATAGAAAGGGGACACTGTGGATCAGCTAGTCTTGATTGAGTTTTGGAGTGAACGACTTGTCTTTCATTGCCCTCAGCATGGTCAATGATTTTTCAGCAGATTGGTCTTGCACTACGGTTTAAGACCAGCAACCAGGCAAGCAACCTTTCTCCAGTAGTGTCACCACTACTTCCAGAAATCAAAACATATAAAATGAAAAGTAGATATTGGTCCCACGTATATTTGTACTGATCCCACCAAATTTGGTATTATACATCCAGATACTTTAAGTTGGGTACCTCCTATTTTTCTAGCGTCTGATCTTGTCCAACGGATGGTCATATTTTTTTCCAGCCATTGTAAAATTTCTCTGTATATAGGTGCGATGTGCATATGCTCATGTCAGGCACTTGTTATAGAAATAGGGAGCCCCTCTTCCTCGTGCTTCAATACGTACAGGGGCAGGGCAGCATGATTGATACAGTTCATTTTCCAGTTTTATAAAAGCAAGTGAGAGAGAAGAAAAACGAGTAGGTGAGGAATAATAGTAACATAGACGTCGTTCCCATTTGGACAAACAGCAAATTACCCTTTTGAACACAGGGTATTACCCATTTGAACACGCAGGGAATAGGATACTCATTTCAGGATCATGGTGTTAAAGAAAGAGTATGCGGCATATTGATATGCCAACTACTCATTTCAGCATCATGGTGTTGCAAAGCAGGACGAAATTGCCTAACATTCAAGAGTAGATTACCCAGGACCGCGCCAAAAATCACACTCGTCAAGGGTGCAACGGTGCATTTAGGCAAGAGAGACCCAGTCCATGTGGCCTGGGCTGGCTCAGTCTGGAAGCGGCTCCCATGGATATAAGCTTCATGCGCACAGGTAATATCGTGCCTAGAGCCACTTCTTCCTTCTTCAGCTCCCTGTGTCGATGCGAGCATTAGGTGGCAGTGCCACGAGCATGGCCGGCAACACACCGCCAAGTGCCACACGAGCAATACATGGTGAAGAGTCTTGCTTTCAAAAATTACTTAATCAATTTTCACAGCTGATTTTGTTCCAGCGGTGCCACTAACTTTCACCCGTTCCAACGTAAAACAAGTGGTGATAGGGTCTCCCTAGCCAGCGATGATCAGCATTATGTAGTAGTGTAGTCAATTTGAAGGAGCCTGACCCCTACTTTAAAGCAATAGCCTCTAGACCATTGGTTCATGGATTAATATATATACCATGTCTTCCCTACTCCTCCAAAGTAATAGCCTCTAGAGCATGGGTTAATGGACCAATATATACCGTGCCTTAACATATAGTTGGTGAATCCTGCATTTATTCTAATTAAGGCGGGAGGTGGAGAACAATGGTACACATACCCCACTTTGAAGTTCTCTTAAATATGAATGGCATTTCACGGCTTAGGGCATGTACAACGGGTCTTTTTCACCTGTCTGTATGATGTATTTTTTGCAGAAACAACCCCACCGACGCGAAGGGACGATGCCCTCGTCGTCTCACGAGACGACGGGAGAGGCTTGTTGCCCGATGCCGAGACGCCGACTCTAGCAGCATTGTATGGATTGCCTCCATGGGAGTCGATGGTGTGCGGTTCGGTGTGCGCGAGGCGGGTTCCAGTTTGTCCCGGTGTCCACTCGCCGTCACGGCCTGGACTAGTCGATGGCGACCTCGATCGGCGGCGAGTCGGTGACCTCAATTCTGCATGGATCCTGCATGCAGCACTCCGCGACGGCTACCTCGATCCTGCATCGATCGATCTAAGGACCCGGCTTCCTGGCCATGCGCCAAATGCAATCATGCAAGCGGAGCCGGAGGGAACGGGTGCCCTAGCAGTTCAAGCGAGAAGAACAAGGATTGCAGGACGGCTTCTGGCGGCCAGGCCATGCGCGGATGTACTAATTTGTTTACTCATTGCCGTAGGTGTATTGCTGTTTTTCGTTCTCAAAAGGGTTCTATATTTCTGTAGTTCTGTGCAGACTGTATGTGATCTGCTATCTGAATGGTTCCCATGTGTAACCGAAGAATTAGTGAGCGTAAACTGTTAGCACTAGCTAGTGCGAAGTTCTAAAAATAGTGTGGAATTAGAATTATCTATGTCCTTATTTAAGCTTGATTTGTTTTTATATCAAGTAGCAACATAATTGATTGGCTGATGCTTTGAGTTCAAATGAAGAGAATTAACGCCCTGTTCGTTTGGCTGGCTGGTTAGTGCTAATGCTGATGGTGTGAGGGAAAGCATTGTTGGTTGGCTGATTGACCTGGCTGATGCTTTGAGAGAAAGTATTGTTGGCTCGCTGGCTGATAAGCCAAGCGAACAGGCGTAATTGGCATACGCCACTCATTAAGTTCAAACGAAGAGACATGAATCTATAAGAAACTATAGTTTTCGTAGAAGAGCAAAGTTCCGTCTGCTCTCACGTTTTTCTTGTTTTGGAAGCAGGTTAACGCGAGAACCCCTCCTCCACCGTCAACACTACCGCTACTCATCATCGCGCCACGTAACACCCAGTCCGAAGCATCCTTCCCTTCTCTCCGTCGTACACCCCCATTCTAGATATCCTTCATCTGCTCTTAGGTCTTCTCTCCACTTTCGACCCCGCCGCCGCCGCCCGGCACCACCTGCGCCGCAATTGCGATTCTTGCTGCTGGCGATGGGACCTCCCTTCTCGTAGATAGCCTCCCTCGCCTTCCTCCTCCCTCTGCCTCCACGCCGCATGCATGGAGTACGCCTTACTCCCTCCGCCTCTCCCAGTCCCACGCCACGTCTCCCCGCCGCCTCCGGCCGCCGCGCGAGCCACCGGCCGCAACCCCGAGCGTCGCACGGATTCGATCGCGAAGTCCACCCTTACGCAACTTTTGCACTTTCGTTTTGTGTTGTTCTGCACTTTCATATGTGCTACTTACAATATAATCACTCATTTCTGTGTTTTTCAGGAATATCGGAATGAGCTGAAGCGCATACCATCTCAAAAAAAAAAAAATCTCATTTGCGTGCGTTGCAGAAGGTGACATTTTAGTTCTTGAAGCTCCCTATTGTGGTGCACAGAACCTTAGGTGGTAGCCATTGATCTGCTGAAACAGGTGTTCCCAATCAGACTTCTTTTCCCAAATTTTCAATACTAGGCTGTTGCAGTTCAACAATATGTGCTGACACAGAGAATTCTAACAACTGATGTATAGACCTCCCCTAATGCTATTGATATATATTCTCCATACAGAAACAACAATGAAAACTGGGGCCTGTGTGCTATGATTATCCTACAGTATTTTTCCCACCTTTGTGTTGACAACTTGACATCCTAATGCATTTCCATGGTTCAAACTTGAGTGTTAACCATATGGCAGAAGAGTCGAATAATCTGTTTACAGTGTATTATTTAAATTCTCTTTGCTCACTTTTAGTTCCCAATGATCATTGGCCACATTTATGTGTACACCACCACCTCTTCATATGCCTAATGTCTAGCCATATGGACCTCATACAAGTCCCTTCTCTGATTTTCTTTTTACTGATGCCTATAATACACATTGTCACCTTGCTGCCTGCGCCTTTGCGCGGGCTTCGCTGCTAATATATATGATTCTTCGTGGAACCAAAAAAAAAAAAGGAATATAGTATTATGCTTTCAGTTCCAGCCAGAACTTTTTTTAACGCAACTCATAAGTTCATAGGCTGAGTCTCCTCCACAGGACGTGTTAAAGCTTCACATTCAATTGAATCTGGCTGAGTCTCCTGCAAGGCTGCAACTCAACATTGTCACTACCATCAACATTCTGTGTTGGGCGTTCATTTACAAAAGTTAAGTTCGGACATGCTACCTGCCTGCTGTCATTTTTTGGGGCACCAGTTACAAAAGAACAACAACACAGTCACGACAAATAAATGCCTGCCTGTTGTTAATTGTTATAGAAAACAAAGCACAAGGAATGGAATATTCAATCAGAGACAAAAGAACATTGATCGTGATGATTGAATATATTTTACTCAACTTTTGTATAAATTAATCAACAAACGATGCATTTTTTTTTTTTTTAGATAATGTCAACAAACGATGCATGAACCATGTATAGTTCATTTGAAGAGTACGAGTATATACATGAGTGTTCACACAAAAAAAGAGAGTATATGATTGTTAAGTTAGTATTGTTAACTTGTTGTCTGGCATTTGTCTGATACATGCTTTTGATGAATGAAGAAGAATTCTCAGTTCGGGGCTGACATACAAGGGACCAAACTTATGCATATAATATTGAAGTTATGGTAATAAGACGAGGATCATATGATTCATATCCGCAGCTCCCCTCCCTCTCTGAGTTGGAATACATATATAGCAACTTCATATGCTCTTGTCTCACTAGAAGGGCACTTGGCAAGTTGGCACATCACATCTTTCATAAGTACAGAGGTCTCGAGAAGTCTACATATAGCCCATTTCCTTGCTGGTTCCAGTGCTCATTTCTCCACTTTGTGAAACCAGGACATTTTTTTATTTGGTTAATGAAGCGTAGAAAACATTGAGATAGGTATGGACACCATTAGCTCTCTTGCAGTATGATCTACTTGGAATAGGAGACACCAGGATCGCAAAATAAGTTTGGACATCCAGAGAGCGAGCTAGGCTCAGACTTCTATCCATCAAGTCTATCTTTGCTCGGTGGTGGATAACTTCAATTTCTTCGAACTTGGTAGAAGTTATCTTGGGTTCATATTGGAGGGGCTGGATCTATGGTGAACTATGGCAGCTATGAGATGCCTGATCTGCCAATTGGCTGAACCGTGGCTCTCCTCCTCTTCCCCTGGATACTAGGAGGTATTGCTGTCCAACCGTCTGACTGATGAAGATACCCAGGAAGCAGCTGAAGGTGGAGGCGCCCAGAAACAAAAGAACCCACATCGCCAATGTTCGCACTGCTGGCCCAGAATGTCTTAACTGATGTAATACATATAGGCTGAGAGGATAGGAGAGGGTAACATGTAAGAACCAAATCTTGAACAAAACTTTGTTACCTGACTGTGTGCCGATCTCATCTAGCTGCTGCCGATCCCCAATTCCTTTCTTGTTGCCTACTCTGATTCTGTACTTCCTCAATGCCTCCAATCCACTGATGGTTTTTACATGGGGTTGAGGCTATTATCTCAGAGTAACTCCCTTTCATTACTAAGTACTTTTGGACCTATGTCAATAGTTCATCAACATGTTTTGAATTTTTACAATCCTGAATCCCAGTGCTACGTATACCTATGTTCCAATATATAAGTACAGAATAATTGCAGGAAATATGATTAAATTTCAGAAAAACTTTACAAGATTTAGAATGTTAGTGTTCGAGCTTAGCTTAGTGTGCTAGCTAGGAATTAGCGAACAGAAGCTTCGTGAGTGAAGTGAGTAGAACTCACAGTCTACCAGAACAGAGATTCAAGTTTTCATATTGCACACAACATAATTCCTTTTTTGGATGAATATATTGTGTATTTATGTTCACTCTGGAGACAGAAAACCCAGTAATGAATCGGTTGATCATATCTTTTTTGACTGTCATCTACTAGCAAAGTTTATCTGGAGCATGTTGAGGGGGGGATTTGGAATATTCAAACCACCCCATGCTCTCTCTTAGATCTAACTAGCAGCTGGATAAACGGCAAGGGGCCGTTAGGCCCGTTACCTGCTCGCCTAGGCCCTAGTCGTCTTTTGTATTTTCTTGTTTTGCTTGGGCCATCTAGAATACTAGGAATAAAATGGCTATTGAGAAGGAATGTCCAAGCGCTCCTGTTGATGTTGTTTACCTGGCTATCTCATTTATGCAGAAGTTGGCGATTCTCCATAAGGACAAAGACAAGAAGCGCATGGACGAAATGAAGGACCTAATCTGGGGATGGCTGAGGAAGTTTTCTCCAAGCAATTTTTCTTTCCACTAATATAATAGAATTATAGATGCTTGTGAGATTCAGTGTTTACTGTCTTTTTGCTTGCTCTGGTGTTTTCTCGCTCACTGTAAGGTGGTATCCCCCGCAGATTGTCACACTTATCTGTTGGCTTTCTTATAAGCTGAGTTATGAAACTCATTTCAAAAAAAAGAAAAAGAAAAGAAAAGCCAGTAACTGGCAATAGTAAACTCCTCTGCTGCTTACGACAAATTGGTGTTGTGTAAAAGTAAATTGTATCATTTCCCTCTGCTACTAACTTGTGAACAAGTAAAAGTTCACACAAATGGTACAGAACTTCATCTAACTGAGATGAGAAGTGTACACTTTCTTATTTCACAAGTGTGCTCTTTCACCATCAGTCTATGACAGAAGACGAACCACTGATCTAGCTCTGGCATACTGCCTATCTGGGTCAATTGCATGAATGACACGAGAGAAGAAAAATGCAACAAGCAGCTTCTAATGATGAAGAATGATGCTATCTTACCCAGCACGAGGTAATGTGGCTTAAACAAATCTAAGACATTATTTTTTTGGATTTTATGAATTGACAAAATTAAAAATATAATCTCTGAAAAGAATCCTGAATCCCCTAATCTTGGGAAAAAAAATGAATATATGATGATATTTTTATCTTCTGAGAATTTGTATACTGGCAATGCTGTGGTAGTCCGATTACCCAGTAGGAGGTAAAATCTTTTTAGCTTTTCGCAGCTAATTAATCAAGGGATGTGCCAATGCATACCTCTTTTTAGTTCAAATGAAGGCATAGGAATACATATGATTCCTCCCACAAAAAAACAAAACAATCTATGATGCATCAAAGGATTCAAAGTTCTTTTTGCGCGCTAATTGGAGGGGCCAGACCCATGGAGAACTATGATAGCTGCCTGATCTGCCAAGCCTAGCTCTCCTGGCTACCTGTAAAAGCCTGGCTCTCTTGACCTACTACTAGCTTTCACACACTCCCACGCCAGGTTCAAATTTGATTACATCCATACGCATAGTTAGCTGGAGTAAGCTTCGCTGCCTTAGCCTATGGATTGGATTGGAGTCTTATATATGACGTCTCTTGTTTAGTACTGGACATCAATAATGGAATAGTGATTTATGGTCGTCCGTGATATAATATATAATAACAGCAGTAATGCATATAGTGATAACTGTATTTAGTTATTGCTTTCCATTGTAGGAGCTTCGCATTACAGGAGGAGGAGCTAGTATGTAGCTGAAGTAAGATTCAAGACAGAGGAGGCCACTTTCACTCAACCTCTCCCTGTTATATATTCATGGCAGCACTGAGTTCACTCGAATTCTTCCTGTCACAGTGTAGTGTAGGCTCATGTTTTAGTCTTTCGAATCAGGAGCAAGGCTATCAGAGTTCGGACATGCTACCTCTTTTTTGAAGTGCCAAAAGGGGTTTTAGACAAAATTGATTGCTTTAGGTCTCGATTTTTCTGGCAAAACAACCAACACAAGAGAAAATACAGATTAGTCAAATGGGAGGTTATCGTCAACCTAAGGTCAACCTAAGGACCAGGGGTCTAGGTATCCAAAATTTAGAAATTCAAAATAAGTGCTTGCTTAGTAAGTGGCTATTCAAGTTACTAAATGAAGATGGGATTTGGCAAGAATTATTAAGAAATAAGTATATTAAAAATAAGACACTAGGCAGCCGCGAGAAGAAACCAATAGACTCGCATTTCTGGAAAAGTTTGATGAATGTTAAAGATACTTTCTTCAAGTTAGGACATTTTCTTGTCAAAGATGGGTCGCAAAACACGTTTCTAAATTGATACTTGGCTAGGTAACAAACCTCTCAAAGAGAGCTACATACTAGATTGATAAGTTTCCGGGGTTGTTTAATATTGTAAGAAGAAAACA
The DNA here is from genome assembly GCA_015847255.1 of Hyparrhenia diplandra. NCBI lineage: Eukaryota > Viridiplantae > Streptophyta > Magnoliopsida > Poales > Poaceae > Hyparrhenia > Hyparrhenia diplandra. Next base: position 476,826 of record JADLZK010012868.1, read on the forward strand.
TGATACGATAGCTAAAATATTGAGTTGCCTCTTACTAAATATTTCTTTTAGGAGAAATCTAGTGGGGGCAAACTTGTCAAATTGGCTTCGTATTGTGACATCCTTACAACAAACTTAACTCAGGAAAGAGATGTTTTTGTATGGGATCTAAAGGCCTCCGGGCGTTTACAATCAAGTCCATGTATTCTGCTTTAATTAGCAATGGGATAAGAGTGTCACAAGATATTTGGAAGACAAAGCTACCAATGAGAATAAAAATATTCATGTGGTATGTTAAAAGAGGAGTTGTTCTAACCAAAGATAACTTGGCCGGGAGAAATTGGAATGGGGATAAACAGTGTTCTCTCTGTAATCTTCTAGAAACAATTCAACACCTTTTTTTATTGCTTCTATGCCAAATTTTTGTGGCACTCTATACATTTACTTTTTGGATTAACACCTCCTTCAAATATAAATGACTTGTTTCACAATTGGTCTAAGAAGGGGAACAAAAAGTATAATACATTGTTATTAACAGCAGCATCTGCACTTCTATGTGCAATTTGGATAACAAGGAATAAGGTAGTTTTTGACAAATGTAAACCAAAAACTCTTTTTGCAGGCACTGTTCGAAGAACACATTGGCTATGTTAGTGGGCAAGCTTGCAGCAGCGTGAAGATCTTGAGGATCAATTGATCTCCGTGGCACGTCACCTAGAAAAGTCAGCTTTATCTTTTTTCGGTTCAAGTTGTTGGCTATCGCAGAGGCATATTGGTTATGTTTAGTCAAAGACTTTTATTCGCTTGTTTCGTTGGCTATGAGTGTGTGGCTGAAATTTGTATTCAGCAAAACTTTAAATTGGGTTTGAACCTTGTAATAATTGGTCTGATTCTGTCCACGGATAGATGAAGCCGGTGTTTATCCTTTACCTAAAAAAACCAGTCTGCTGTCATTTTTGGAGGTAACAATTACAACAAGGAACAAGAACACAGTTTGGACTACTGCCTGCCTGCGATTAATTGATATGGAAAACAAAATACAAGGAACAGAATTTGCAATAATCAGGGACTAACGCACAGTGATCGCAATAATGTAATACAATTTACTCAATTTTTGGAGAAGTTAATCAAACAAACCATGCATGCACCAGGAGGAGAGTTGTCTGATACTCCCTTTGTCATGTTTTAATGGTCGTTGTAGCTTTGAACCTGGTAGCGAAGATGCTTTGGACCTAGATGTTGTGTGTGTCCATATGCATGGAGGAGATAGTGAACGCAGACATTTTGTAGCTATGCCAGAAACGACTAGTAAAATGGGACAGAGGGAGTACACTTCGTTTAATGAATAATAATTCTTAGTTCGGGGACATTGGCACAAACTGAAGCAGGTAATATTTAAGTTAAGATAAGACGAGGATCATCGCTGCTCCCCTCCCACTCTGAGTTGGAATAATATATAACAACTTCATATGCTCTTGTCTCACTAGGAGGCACATGGCAAATCATCCATAAATAACATACAGCCCATTTCCTTGTGCTCATTTCTCAACTTTGTAAAAAGCTAGGGCATTTTTATTTGGCTAGTGAAGAGTAGAAAACATAGTCGTGAGTATGGACACCATTAGCTCTCTTACAGTATGATTCCTTGGAATCGGAGACACCAGGATCGCAAAATAAAGTTGGATAGTTAGACAGCGAGGGCGCACCTTGTATGCATCAAGTCTATCTCTCATTGGTGGTGGATATATAACTTCACTTTCTGCGAAGTGGGTACGAGTTACCTTGGGTCTATATTGGAGGGGCCAGATCCATGGAGAACTATGACAGCCCATTTCCTGCTCTTGACCTGGCTACCTGCAAAAGTTCTCTGAGGAAATGTTCCAGCAAGGAAAGAGAATGTGCTCTATGATCACGTATGCATCATTGTGGGTTAACAGCTACCTCCTACATGTATTTATCTCAAATTCTCCCCAGCCCTGTTAGCAGTACCCATCACAATGGCCCTCCCAGATCGAAACACTGCAGAATAAGAGAGGAATGATGAGTTGCACCACAGCACGCATCTCTCTCATCGCTGTGGGCTGATGGCTGGTTTATATTCAGCAGTGGGTTTGAGTGTGTACCCATACACAACAGGCATAGTAGAAAAATAATTGGCTAGCTGCCAACGGTCAGTTTCTTGTTGAACATCATATTGCCAATTATCCTTTGAATTGTAAATTTGGTTATGTGCGCATCTTCACATCACTTCCACGACACTGAATCCATACTTTATTGCATTGCTGGTAGCACACGCGCGCTTATTGCATGGCCGTCGTGTGCTCCCTCCAAATCTCCTCCTCCGTGCCCCCCATCCGCCATGGATGCCGTTCTGCGTAGCGATGGCGGCAGCGTACACGCGATAGAGTATTCTACGGAGCGATGTTCGTGGACCATGCGCGAGACGTCGTCACAATCTAATCTAATCCAACCCTAAAACCTACAGCAGCGGAGCGAAGGCGGCGGAGCAGCGCGAGACGTGGTACGAAGCGGTACGTAGGAGGCAACCGAGCCGGCGGCGGCCAACGAAGCCGATAATAGGAAGGGGAGCATGTTAGTGTTCGAACTTAAGAAATGGTACCAAAGTATAGTAGAGGCTACGTGGGCATAGCATGTCAATAGTTCCCCAATTGTTGAAAAATTTCCAATCCTGGATCTGCCACCCTATGTATACTTTCTTTCGAAAAGGGAAGCTTTTTTATTTTTTAAGAAAGTTACATCAAGGTGATACAACATCTTGGAATCCTCCCGGCTGAACTCCAAGTCCCCACCCCCTATGCATACCTACTATCCAATCTATAAGAATAGAATAATCTCAGAAAATGTGATTTAATTTCAAATAAAGTTTACAAGATTTAGAATGTTAGTGTTCGAACTTAACTTAGTGTGCTAGGAATTAGCGAACAGAAGCTTCATTGGAGAAGTGAAACAGAACTCTAACCTGCTGCCACTAGATTTCAAGTTGTTCTTGGCCATACTTGTAAGCAGTAGAACCTATCGTCTACCAGAAGAGAGATTCAGGTTTCCCTATTCATACAACAGAGATTACTTGTTTTTACATGAATATGTTGTGCCTTTATGTTCACTCTGGAGTCAGAAAACCCAAATGGTATAGAACTGTGTGTGTGTATAGTTTCCTTTGTCACAAGTGTGCTCTTTCGCCACTCAGTAAATGGCAAAACATGAACCACTGATCTAGCTCAGGCATACTGCCCAGGTCAATTGCCTGAATGACATGAGAAAAAATACAGCGAGCAGCTTCTAATGATGTAAAACCATGCTATGGTACTCCAGTTACCCAGCAGGAGGTAATAGCTCAAACATATTTAAGACATTATTTTTTCAGATTTTATCATTTATTAAAATTAAGAATATAATCCCCAGAAAAGAATCCGGAATCCCCTAATCTTGGCAAAAAATAATGAATACATGATGTTTTTATCATTTGAGAAATTTTATATCGTCAATGCTACTGTACTCATGTACTCCGGTTACCCAGCAGGAGCTAAAATATTTTTAAATTTTTGCAGCAAATTAATAAAGCACTGTGCCGATGCATACATATTTAGTTCTATTGTGGATTTATGGATATATGATGATTCCTCTCACAAGAAAAAAAAAAAAACAATGTATGATGCTTAATTAAATGGAGTTATCTGATCGAGTGTGTCATATGGCCGTGTTCCCTAGCGAAAGTAACGGGCCAGCATGCAGGGCCTAGGAGGGGAGCACCACCACCGCCGCCGCCACCATGCGGCCTGCCCTAGGGCGCATGGGGGAGGCGCTCTCAACCTCCGCCCCTGCCGTCGTCACCTCATGTTGCCATATAGAGTCCTTTGTTAGTTTAGGAAATAAGTGGTTAAGTTTGAAAGATTGTTCGTTAAAGGAGAATCTAATTCGATAAGGATCTCCTAATTTGCTTACGAGTCAAGTCCCGATGGGACTATAAATACAAGGGGATGTAACTAATCCGCCGGCCTTCTAGCTCTCTTGCACTCACACCCCCAATCCCTAGCGCGCTAGTGCAGCCTCCGCCCCTGCTCACGTGCGCTGCTGCCTCCCGCCGCCAAGTGCCACCCACCGCCGGCCACCCTCGCCAGCCATGCCCCTCACATAGTGCTGTCAAGAACAAAATGCGTCCAAGAATTCAAAATCCTTTGAGGGTGTGGCAAATAGGCACAAGATTGACATGTATGATGCAGATGAACTAAGAGAAGATAAGAGCCTGCTTGTTTGGAGGCATCCAAGGAGGCTCCTATCCGAGGCATGCATCAACCTAGACCTAAGCATGCATCTATGCTAGCTGCCAGTGCTAGGCAAGCTTGCCTTATAACAAACCAAACAGGTCCATCCCTAACTCCTAAGACAGGGTCATTTGTTCCCCTCCCCATCATAGTTTGATATAGATATAGGGAGTAGTGTAAACATAGCCCCACCACATCCTAATGCTTTTATACATGGAGCAGGACAGCACGATTCATAGTTCATTTTTCAGTTCCATAAAGCCAAATGAGAGAAAAGATGTATGAGGTATGGTCGTATGAACTCCTTTTCCATCTTGAAATGACAGAGTAAAAACTACTAGGAATTGGAGACATCGGGTGCACAAAAGAATGTATGACTCAGAAATTCGGATGATACATATACACATGAAGCTAGTCTTTGACAACAATATCGAGAAGCTACTTCTGCACAGCAAAAGTGCAAAATAGAAGTGATTCAACATTTGGATCAAAGACCTCTCTCTCAGAGACGGTCAGATTTGGTTCAGTTTTAGTTGATGGTGAATCTACCAAGTCTAGCATGGTTTTGATACCTTGCACCTTAATTGTAATTAAGAACAATTATGCTACGCCTCTCTTTGTCATCCTTTACAAAGTGCAGCGGATGTAAGCCGTGCACACATATGTCAATGTCTTGATTACAAGCTAGTGAATACAAAGTGCACAGAAAAGAAAGATGTAAAGTGGCTCCATACAGAAGAAATTAGGAGCCGCAGCTGGTTTAGAATTGGGCTGATATAAGAGAAGAATCACGTCTTCTAGCAGCTCGTTCGCGCATGCTTCTAGATAAGGAAGTGAGCACACCATTTGCAGAAATTATGAAAACATAGCCCGATTCGTCTCACTCACCCTACATCCACAGTTAAACGACAAGGTTTTCCAACTGCATGAAATTTTTGTGTTATGTAGTACCATACTGCCTATTTATATAGTACAACTCCAACTTAAATAGTCAGTACACAGTGCCTCAATCACGCAGCAGCTAGCAACTGCTTCTGACCCAAGCAGGGGCGACAAGCTGGTACGGATGCCAATTGTAGCACTTGGTCTTGGGCTTAGTGTAGCATTTTTGGACCATGCTCGTTCCAAGTTGTGTAGTGGGCTTCCACAGAGCAACAAATACCCACCGTTGGCCCAAGTTTCCTCTTTAGCAAACCACTATCGATTATACCAAGGGTTTGAGCATTGAGACATTGGTCTGGTGAACACATTCATCTGCTTGGAGAAATGCTGCCAAGATATTCTGCGCTCTTGCCATTTTGTACATCTGCTCCTCCCCTCCCTCCTGTGTGTTGGTGTGTGCATAAGCGGGTCGGCCGGATCTGACCAGACACCTGAGGGTGTGGCACTGCAGCTCTGCCTCACATCACTATGGTTGCTTGTTGTCAGCCAAGCCCACGCCATGACCTTCTTGGAAGTAATGGAAATGGATGATTATAGACATCCGATCTAACTAATTGAGTGGTTCAGTCATTTGATCGAGAGTGCCAAGCTTGCAACCCATGCTAAGCTCTTTAGTTCATAACTAAATATTGGTTGATCCTTAGTTTTCATAATATGTATAACTAATAACACTAGTAACGAAAACATTTTTGCGTGGTAGGCATAGCCGCCCGTCGCCTTGGTAAGGTCATGGTTAATCGTGGCAATCTAGGAGGCCACCGGAAAGCCCGTTCCCGAGCCCACCGGCGAGCCCGTCCCCAGCCGAAACCCTAGCGCCACCAAAAGGAGCGTCGTCTGGATCGACCACGCCAATCCGGTGGATCTGCATGCTCCAAGCCCGTGCCGCCACGGAGAATAGACGCTGCCCTCGATCCGTTGTGGCCTCCTCCGTGCTCGGGAAGAAAGGCCGCCATCATGGCCTCGCACCTTGCTAAGTGGAGAAGAAGGCCGCCACACCCATGCATGGACGCACCGCCGGAGGGAGAGGGCCACCGCACTGCGCATGGATGCACCACCGGAGGGAGAGGGTCGTTGCACCCGCACATGGCCGCATCTGGGCCCCGGATCCATGCCCAACCTTCCTCGCGTGTGTGGATCTCGCCGGCCTCGTCCTGCCCGCGCCCGGATCCCTAGACTCTTTGCTACCATAGAAGGAGCTGAGGGAGAGGGAAGACTGGCCCGTGAGCGGCCACTAGTGCGGTCTCGGTAGCCGCCGGAGCTAGGGGTGGTGGGGAGGCAGGGTTCAAGAGAGGGGGAGTAGGGAGGGAGTTGGGGGGAGGGAGACGGGTGCGACTGAGGCTGAGGATGCGGTGGGGAGCTGGGGACGGGTGAATGAGTGCCCCCAAACTCTAACTCTAGCTATATATATGCGATGGAGGGAGGGAGCAGTGATACACACACTGACATACCCCGCTTCCACGTTTTCTTATATATATGGATGGCTATGCATACCATTTCACGGCACCTTCAACAGGTCTGCATAGTAGCTTGAGAATTTGATACGTGAGAAAGGGATATATAAAGAAGATGACAGTAAATACATAAGGGCACCATTTTAGCTATTGCAAAAGATGACAATAAATACATAAGGGCACCATTTTAGCTATTGCAACAAGCAGTGAGATGGATATTTGGATTTGGAATTGGAGGCATCGAGAACACAAAATAAAGTGAAATGATGGAAGGATGAAGTACGTCAGATCCATAAAGCTTTGAAGGATAGAAAGTTCGTATTCGTCTAAGGCTGAGTTATATGGGTTGCTTTAGCTTGGATTCAATGCTAAATTCAAAGTTATAATAGCTAAAAAGTTAATAGATAGCTAGTTCACTAGTTCCTTGTACGAAATTATATTTCACTTTTACCTTCTCCTGAGTCAGCTTTAATCAAATTCATAGACAATTTTAAAACATGTTTAATTTCATAGAACTTTTTTGCACATTTAGATGTTAGTAATATACTTTTTTGAGAAACTTAAGTCAGATTTACAGAAATTATTTTACTACCGATAAGGTCAAAATGAAATAATAATTTTGAACGGAAGGAGGTAGTACAATATATATCAATCACATCACAAAAATCCTCATACAGCATCATTCAAAATCAGTTATAGAAATGTAATGGTAGCTGGACATTAGGTGTGAATAAATGGCCATGTCCATGGGGCAAAGTGTCAGTAGGGCTGTTCATCTACGGTTTGAAGAAACCGCATGCAAACCGGGTAGTGTTAGATTTAAGCAAATGAACAGTATTTGACACTATGGTTTGTCATCTACGGTTTTTGTTGCGGTTTGGTGAAACCGTCAATGAACAGGGCTAAGTGTCAGGTTGGATGGATATTTGCTCCAGCTAGCACCAATCTGGATTGTGTAAATACCACGATATATCAAAAGATTAGCACTAATCTGGAATATGCCATACACCCGCGCATTAGATGTGCCGTTAATTTGGTCGCATGCTTGAAAGAGGAGGTTGATGTATTCCACGATTTTTACCATCAACAGACCCATTGCCGTTGGTGGAGTACAGTGAGCTTTCGAAAAAAAAAAAAAAAAAAAAAGACAATGGTCTTCATAAAGGATATGTGACCCACTCCACGTGCCTCCCATGCCCAAGTCTGTAGGTATCTTGTATCCTTATGCCTAGTTCATCTATAGAGCACAAGCTTAGCTTTGGCCACTGGATCATATTGGAATTCTTATATAATAGCATCCTGTGTGTTTTAATGGACATCGATATATAGTCGTCTATCAATGCCTTACTATATCGAAGTAATAATAGCAATAACACACATAGTGATATATCAGTTATTTAAATTAATGCTACTGTAAGTGATATACCAACCAACTCACTATAGTAACCTCTCTACATTTTGCAGACGACTCAGGCTACAATGACTTTAGTCACTCAGCAAAACAGAGTCTACAATGAGGTTAGTCACTCAGCAAAACAGAGTCTAAGCTCTGCTTCCAAGACAGAGAAGCTGCTCTGTTTCTAGCTATCTTATCTCATAAACTATCCCTGTTATTAGAACACGTAGTTCGCAGATCTTTATAGGCTACATCAATCATGTCATTGTATCCCACTGGTCACCATCTCGTTGTGTCGTGGGTCAGCATTTTGGGTTGCCGATTCAGTATCAATGCTTTGAGTTTAGACATACTGCCTGCCTAGACTCTCTCTCTCTCTGAGCAGTTGGTACAGTCATGGCCACAAGCACGTTGGTCATGACTGATTCAATAATTCTATTTTAGTGAAACTAATCAGCAAACAATGCATGTACCACGTAGTTGAATCAAAGAAAGATGAATATATGTGATGTACCAACTAGACTCACTATATTTTTTTTTTTTGAGAAATAACTAGACTCATTATAATAACCTCTCTTGTCACCTCTAGGATGATGGAAGAATTTTTGCAAAGGGCTTAGCAAAGGAAGAGGACCTGAATGGAGTTCAAGCTAAGGAATCAAGACAGAGGTCACTTTCACTGAACCCACCCTGTTATTCAAGGCAGCATGCTTACAACAAGGATTTGACACATGTTTTTTTCACCGTAACAGTTCACACATGTTTATAGGCTACATAAACCACATATATATTGCATACTGCCTATTGCCACCTCCTGAGTCCCCATGCATTGTTGGTTCCTGTCAGTGTTGTAGGGGTCCATGTTTTTGGCTTTCTATTCAGGAGCAGGGCTACAATAGTTCGGACATGCTACCTGCCAGCTGTGGGGAGGAACATGAACACAGATTGTACATACTGCCAAACTGCTGTTAATTAATATAGAAAACAAAATGCAAGAAACAGATTTTGCAATCAAGGACTAAAACACAGTGATTGCGACGATGTAATACATTTTACTCAATTTTTGGAGAAATTAATTAACAAATAATGCATACATGATGTATATTATAATTAATCGACAGATATTGTTGTCTGGCACAGCATTGTCTGATACACGCTTTGTTGAATGAATATGAATTCTTAGTTTGGGGCTGACATACAGGGGACCAAAGTTGATGCATATAATATTGAAGGTAAGAATAGGATCAAATGTGCTGCTCCCCTCCCCCTCTGAGGCTCTGATTGGGAATGCATATATAGCAACTTCATATGCTCTTTGTCTCTCACTGGAAGGCACATGGCAAATCATCATCCATAAGTACAGAGGTCTCGAGCAGTATACATATAGTCCATTCCGTTGCTGGCTCCAGTGCTCATTTCTCTACTTTATAAAACCAAGACATGTTATATTTGGCTAATGAAGGGTAGAAAACATCGAGATGGGTTTGGACGCCATTAGCACTCTTACAGTATGATCTACTTGGAATAGGAGACACCAGGATCACAAAACAAATTGGGACATCCAAAGAGCGAGCTAGGGCCATCCTTCTACCCATCGAGTCTATCATTGCTTGGCAGCGGTGAACTTGAATTTCTTCAAACTTGGTAGAAGTTACCTTGGATTTATATTGGAGGGGCTAGATCCATGGTGAAGTATGGAAGATGTGAGTTGCCTGATCTACCAATTGGCTGAACCGTGGCTCTCCTCCTCTTCCCCTGGCTACCAGGAGTTATTGCCGTTCAACCGTCTGACTGATGAAGATACCCAGGAAGCAGCTGAAGATGGAGGCGCCCAGAAACAAAAGAACCCACATCGCCAATGCTCTCACTGCTGGCCCAGAATGGCTTAACTGATGTAATACACATAGTCTGAGAGGATAGGATAGGGTAACATGTAAGAACCAAATCTTGAACAAAACTTTGTACGTCGTTTACCATGGAAAGCAGTTTGCCTCTCTGGTCTACCTATCGGCTTCGGAGGCAAGGGAGAAGCAGGCACTCCACCACTTGCATCTGATGAGTGGCCCTTTAGGCTCAATTCAGACATATCGTAAAGGTCTTTGGCGTTTAATGGAGGCATTGAGTGCACAGCCACTGGCTTGACAACCTCACGTGGAGATTATGCAGCACATGGTGGCCTCCAGCATTTGAACTTGAGGAAACTGACATTCGAGATGAAACTGGAACTTTTTTTTTTTGACGCCTCTCAACTGGGTATAGCTGTACTATCTGCTCATGTACAGACTCACACCAACGCTGCACACACGCACACCACACTCACACCGTACACAAACAAACCTACAACTAAACTCAGATCACATCGCGTCCTTCGTGAGATCTCTGGATCTGTCCAAGGTTCCATAGTCGACGATCACGTCGCAATACTTTTGTGGCTCCACGCGTGAGAGGCGACGGAATTTATTTAGGGAACCTACTGTTCCCAGGTGTGAAACCAGCGCCAAGCAGCGCTTGAATGTGGGCGGCGGGCGCTCCACCGAGCGAAGCCAGTCAAGTGAGCTACGGCTCGTTCGCAGCTGAAACTGGAACTGGGACTTGAACTGGTGGCTGAACTGAAGCAGAAATTTCTACAGGCACAGAAGGAGGTACCACAGTATCTTGGAAGACCACAGGGGCAGGCAGGGGTGCAATAAACTTTCCACTTGCGGTTGGTATAGAATTAAGGAGCAATCTAAATATAACTTGCTTCTAGTTCTCTATATATAGGGGGAAGAGCACCACCACGATCCCTAGTTCATTTCTCAGTTTCATAAAGCCAAATGAGAGAGAAGAAAGATGAGTTAGTGTGAGGAACACATGGACTCCATTACCAATTTAGACAAATAGGGAACTGAAGACACCAGGAGCACAAAATTAACTTTTACCTGAGAAAATGGAAGAGCAAGTGGACAGCCTTTCCGTCATGATTACTCCCTCTGGACAACTTTTTCGGCATAATGAGGAAAATTGCAGATACCAAGATGTGTGGCGGATGGTTGTGCTCATGATTAACAGCAGCACCAGGGTTAATTAACTGCAGCTCTCGGATGCCAGAATGTGCTTCACGATCGGGCGATTGGCTGAGTTTCCAAGTGCATGAATGCATAGTTGTGTGACGTATGGTAAAGCGAGACAGAACTGCCTACCTTCAAGTGTTGATTGCGTATATTCAAGAGTAGTACTACTTGGGGACTGCCATTGTGTTGCTATGTGCTATTAGCCTTTGCAATAAAAAGTCTCTGAATTCTGGTGTTAGATCGAATCTAAAGCCACACAGCAAGGGGATGTTGCAAAATGGTACATTCTTTCACCAACAGAGCAACTGAAGTGAAAACAAAGTGCACTAAACTATGAAAGTATTTGGCAAAAATTTGTGTAAGAAAGCGATGAAATTATACAAGACTGCTAACTTTAGGAATGATGAAGAAAACTGGAGAAAATTGATGAAAAAAATTACTAAATTGGGGATAATTGTTGAAGAAAAATACAGAAGAATATTGCTAAACTAAAGAAAAAACTAACAATATATTTACCCAACGGGCCGAGCCGCTGGATGGAGCCTGCTGAGGGAGGGCCGCAAAAAAACCGTCGGCATCTCTGGTCCTGGCTCGATGCCACCGCCGCCACCACCTCTTCCTGGCGATGACGACCGGACGTGAGGTAGAGCTGCCCCCCCACGCACGGTGGTGTAGGCATGGCAGAGGCCATCGGTCCCGTAGTACGCACAGCTGCTACCCGGAGAGCCATGGCCTCCGATCGGACGGGCGTGAGGTAGGATGGCCGCGGCACCGGAGTGGAGATGAGCTCGCAGTCTGAGTTGGCGCAGTCCGATAGCTCGGCCCAGTGCATGGATTTGGAGTGACTGGGGTTTCCTACAGAGCAACCGCAAGACGTGGAGGATTACTGTGGTCGACAGAAAGCGAGTAAATTATACACGACTGCTAACTTGATGAAGAAAACTGGAGAAAAACGATGAAAACAGAATTACTAAATAATACACGACTGATAAGTTTTGGGATATATAGATGGACAAACTTGGGGCTAATTGTTGTAGAAAAAAATCAGAAGAATATTGCTAAATTAAAAACAGATCATGACTTCCAAACTGGTGAGAACTAAAATGAGCAGTATTGATATTTTCCAAGAAACCACGACAACATTTTAGCAGCACATGTTATTATGATTGGTCTATCTAAGTATTACATACACATGAAGGCATGTTTAGGACTAGAATCAAAGTCCCTTGACTACAGGAATTATTAGTTCGCCTGAGCCACTGGTTGGTCCTTTTCAATGCAAAGCAGATTTTTTTTTAGAAACTGAAGGGGCCGTGGCCCCTGCAGAAATTTATTAAAATGGAAATAAAGCAGTGTACATAAAGTTACAGGAAAACTAAAAAAAGTTGAGGCCAGCCACAAATGCAAAGCAGATTGCCTCTCTGGTCTAGCAAATGGCATTGGAGGCAAGCTAGGGAGAAGCAGGAACTCCACTGTTTGCATCTATTTGCTAATTTTCCTTTTCCAGTGTCCGGTGAAGCTACTACAGAAGCCTGTCATCACCGTAGGGACCAATCTGCAGCTGCAGACGGAGGCCACCGGAACAATCGATTATGCAATGGGTTTGAGCATTGAGGCATTGGTCTTGCGAACACGTTCATCTGGTTGGAGAAACGCTACAAAGATGTTCTGCGCTCTTGCCATTTTGTACATCTGCTCCTCCCTCCATCCTGTGCGCAGGTGAGGCGGTGAGGCCAACACCTGAGCGTGTGGCACTGCAGCCCTGCCTCGACTGCCCCTGCCATTGCTCATTTCTCCATTAATTTCCATATGTGCTCTTGTGTGTGTGTGCTGTTATCCCTGAGCCCTCGCTTGAACTTCTTGGATGTAATGGAAATGGATGATTATAGCCATTCAATCTAATTAAATTAATGGTTTAGTCATTTGGAAGTATCATAGAAAATCCCAAGAGTTGAAGCACACAACCAAATCCTAAGCTCTGTAGTTAATAACTAAATCTTTGGTGATCCTTAATTTTTCATATGATGCATAAAGAGCTCATAACTAATAAGTCAAATGTGCAGAGGCGCTATGAACATTTTGCCACACGTTTTCCAAAAGAAATTTTGTTTTCATAGAAGATTTTGCTAGTCATTTTGGAGGATCAAGAATCCCACTCCTCTATATTAATAGCCTATAGAGCATGAGTCTATTAATTGGTGGTCTAATATACGGTGTCTCAGCATACAGTTGGTGAACCATTGGTTCTCTAATTAAGGTGGGAGAGAGGGAGCAGTGATACAAATACTTACATACCCCAGTTCCAAGTTTTCTTATATATATATGGCATTTCGTGCCACATTCTCAGGCCTGCATAGTAGCTAGAGAATTTGATTAGTGAGAAAGGGATATACTATAATGAAGATGAGAGTAGATATATATGCACACCATTTTAGCTACACAGATAAGCAAGAAGATGCATATTTGGAATTGGAGACACTGGGAACACAAAATAGAGCACAATGATTCATCAAGGTTGAAGCATGGAAGATCCAGTAACAGTGTGTCACCAATCATCCTGCTGATACTGAACCTAACGATGCTGGTCTGAAGCCATTGGCGATCAAGGGAACGCAGCACCACCAGGCCCACGAAGCACGTCAAGGCCTGCGAAGGGGAATCATAAGTACACAGGCTCGGATTGGGCAAGGTAAATTCTACAGCTCTGTGGCTCAGTTGGAGGCAGCTGAGGCTCTTTCATGTATCGTGAGAAGAGAGTAGTTGAAACTTGAACAAGGACAAGACTTTGAACCGCAGGCTCGGATTGGGCCAAGTAAATTCTACAGCTCTGTGGCTCGGTCGGAGGCAGCTGAGGCTCTTTCATGTATCGTGAGAATAGAGTAGTTGAAACTTGAACAAGGACAAGACTTTGAACCGCACCTGAAGGTGGCGGCGGCGGCGGTGAGCTCGGAGGTGCCGGCGATCCGATTCCTTGTATCCAAACCTATATTATCGTAATAGAGATTTGTCGTAGGTCGGCAACATTGGTATCAGCTCCGTAGATCCACACAGCCCACCGAAATTTTCCCAAAAAATTTTCCCCAATCCCATACTGGCTACCCACTCTTACCTGACCCGTCAAGCTACCATGACGACACCAGAGGAGCAGTTCAGCGCGGTGATGGCGCTACTGCAGCAGAACTCGAAGGAAATGAAGGAGATGTGTTCTGAGTTCACCATGAGGACGGATCTGTTCAACTGGAAGCCATTGATCGACAGCTGCGTCCACGACCTCAAGCACACGGTCATCGATCTGGGCAAGCGCGCCGAGAGCGCGCCGGAGAAGATTCTTCCAAGCGCCGAAGTTCGTCGACCAATCTGCGGTAGATCACGGCGAAGTCACGATCGCAGATACTTCCCTGGACAAGACTATCCGGGAGGACCACGTGCTCCCGGATGTTCTGCGCTCATGCAATGGGTTTGAGCATTGAGGCATTGGTGTTGTGAACACGTTCATCTGTTCGAGAAACGCTACCAAGATGTTCTGCGCTCTTGCCATTTTGTACATCTGCTCCTCCCTCCATCCTGTGCGTACGTGAGGCCAACACCTGAGCGCGTGGCACTGCAGCCCTGCCTCGGCTGCCGCTGCAATTGCTCATTTCTCCGTTAATTTATCCATATGTTCTCTTTGTGTATGTGCTGTTGCCCCTGAGCCCTCCCTCACATGGGTTGCTTGCCGCCAGTCAAGCCTAGGCCATGAAGTTCTTGGATGTAATGGAAATGGATGTTTATAGCCATCTGATCTAATTAAATTCGTGGTTTAGGTATTTGGGAGTACCATAGAAATGCCCAAGAGTAGAAGCTTACAACCCATCCTATAAGCTCTGTAGTTCATATGCAGAGTTGATCCTTAATAAGTCATGTGCAGAGACGCTATGAACATTTTGCCACATGTTTTCCAAAAGAAATTATGTTTTTATGGAAGACTTTGCTAGTCATTTTGGACGAGCAAGAACCCCACTCCTCTATATTAATATCCTATAGAGCATGAGTTCATTGGTGTTCTAATATACGGTGTCCCAGCATACAGTTGGTGAAGCAGTGGTTCTCTAATTAAGGAGGGAGAGAGGGAGCAGTGATACAAATATTTACATACCCCAGATCCAAGTCTTCTTATATATATGTATGGCATTTCGCACCACATTCTCAAACCTGCATAGTAGCTAGAGAAAAGGGATATATAATGAAGATGAGAGTAACTAGATATATATGGGCACCATTTGGAATGAGAGACACTGGGAACTCAAAGGGCACCATTTTGTCCAATGTCTCTGGAGGATGCATGACAGATCCACTGGAAGAAGCTGTCCATTGGCCTGGTGTCCTAGAAACAAGGACCTACTAGCGTGTGGTCAACTGCCTTCATGTATTTCGCGGTAGCACATTTTCTCCACATGTTGCTAGGTGACTGTAGCTCGGTCCAGTTAGCGCCCCTATGGCTGTAACAGCTTCTTGCATAATCGCCGCATGGACAATGACTGCAAATGCGTGGACCTGCCAAGGCGATCGTGGCTCAAATCGACCACACTGTTTGCATATATATCATTATTTTCCTTGGTAACTTACAATTTGGGGAATATGATCTTCCTTTTGGTCTATCGCCAGCAGTTAGCCCATGGCTGTTCATGCAAAAGGTGAACCCATTAATCCAGTTGAGACATACTTCATCAATCAAAAAATAGTTCACCAAAGGATGGAATGTTCGTACTCGTCTAAGGCTAACTTAGAGACGGGCCGGGTCGTTTGGCACGGATTCAACGCTAGTACAGAGTTATAACAGCTAAACGGTTAATAGACAGCTTGGTTACTAGTTCCTTGCACCAAATTATATTTTTATATTTCACTTTTACTTTCTACTGAGTCATCTTTTAATCAAATTTATAGACAAATGTAACAACATCTTGAACAAAATTAGTTTCATAGAGCATTATTATTTACACTTTTAGATGTTAATATACATTTTGAAAAAAAATAGCTTCAGAGAAATTATTTTACTACAAATAAAGTCAAAGTGAATAATAATTTTGAAGGAAGGAGGTAGTACAATATGGATCAACCGCATCCCAAAAATCCTCATACAGCACCGTCATCAAAATCAGTTATAGAAATTTAATGGTAGCTGGACAATGGGTGTGTATAAATGGCCCTATCGATGGCAACAAGTGTCAGGTTAGATAACTATTTGCTCTAGCACCAATCAGGATTGTGTAAATACTGTGATACATCAAAAGTTTAGCACTAATCTGGAATGTGCCATACACCCGAGGATCAGATTATCAATAATTTTGGTCACGTGCATAATAGAGGAGGCTGATGTATTCCACCTGAGACATGGGCCCTCAAAGAAAATATATGACCTACACCCAGTGCCTCCCATGACCAAGTTTGTAGGTCACTTGTATCCTTGCCCACTTCACCTATAGAATACAGGCCACTGGATGATATTGGAATACTTATACAATAACCTGTTGTGTGCTTTGCTGGACATCATTATATATATAGTGATCTACCAATGCCTTACTATATCGGAGTAATAATAGCTATGACATGTATAGTGCTATCAGTTATTTACATTATTGCTACTGTGAGTGATGTACTAATTTGGCAAGCCTTCAATAATAAACTCCAGGTAGCTAAATCCTTGACCAAAAGGGGGTGGAAAGGGTCTGACAAATGTTGCCCGGGGATGGGGTGGAAACCGTGGACCATATTTTCTTTGACTATCATCTAGCTAAATTTGTATGGAGCATGCTTAGAGACATTTGGCAAATTCAACACGCCCCACAATCTTTGATGGACTTTTCAAGTAGTTGGTTAAATGGCAGGAGGGCAAATTTAACTATCTTTGTGTTTGCTTTGCTTGGGCTATTTGGAACACTAGGAACAAAATGGCTATTGAAAAGAAATTCCTAGTGATCCTGTCGATGTGGTGTATTTGGCTATCTCCTTTATGTGTAGAAATGGATGATTCTTCTTAAAGAAAAGACAGGAGGCACATTGTGGAAGCGAAGGAAGCGATCTAGGAGTGGTTGAGAAGATTTCCACCAAGCTTAATGATTTCAACTGATGTAATTGAATTGTAATAGCTTATCTAGACTGTCTCGTTTCCTTTGTTTGCTTTATCATGCAGCCTTGTAAGCTGGTGTCCCCAACAGGATCTGTGTTACTCTGTTCTGGCTTTTCTCAAAAGCCGAGTTTATTAAAGCCCGTTTAAAAATAAGTGATGTACTAACCAAATTCATTATAATAACCTCTCTTCCTTTTGCAGACGACTCAGCAAAACAGAGCCTAAGCTCAGCTTCCAAGACAGAGAAGCTGCTCTGTTTCTAGCTATCTTATCTGATTTGTCTCACTAGTAAAACAAAATCTGCATGTTATTTATAGGCTACGTAACTATGTATCCCACTAGCCGCCACCCCTCAGTCCCCATATCCACTGCAGTCCGACAACGGGAACACCCTATGGCCATAGCTATATTTTTATCCTGGCTCTGCCACATGATATGCATTGTCAGTTCTGATCGTTGTGTCATGGGTGGGCTCTCGATTCAATATATCAAGGCTATCAGTTCAGACATACTGTCCGCCTACTCTCATTTTTATGGACAGTGCTTAAGACAATTCAATCCTTCTGTTTTTCAAAAACTCATAGGCAAACAATGCATGTACCATGTAGTTCGATTGAAGAAAGATGAATACATGATGATTTATTTAGTAGTGTCCAGCACATTCAGTGTCATGCAATACGTAATGTGTTGAACAAATCAAAATAAAACAAAGAACTATTGGCTGGTATGATCCATCTCGCACACCCTTCCTCTATAGCTGAACAACAAGCTTTGCCAGCTGCATTGTGCTATTCAATTAGTTCCATACAACCTATTTGTAGAGCACCCTAGTCCTCAGTGTCTCAATCGCCAAGCAGTTAGCGACTCCTTGTAACCCGAGTGGGAACAACACAGTGGTGCCGACCCCCAACTGTGAGCATTGAGTGGGGAGCAATACACATTTTAGTGGTTGCATAGAGTAGAGAATACTAACCGCTTCCAACGGTGAAAGGTTAACCATCCATTTTTTTTGTATTTTTCTTTTCGCTTTCCTCTTAAACTCTACCAACTATCAACTTTGAAAAGTCTTTTAAGTGATCTGAACCAGTGTAGGCCCTGGTTAGTCTTTTAGTGGTCCATCCGCCGGTCCGGTTCGAAAAACTATGGGTTTTAGGCTTGAGGTACTGGTCTTGTGAACACTTCATAGATTCAGTCGAGAGGAAGAATGCTGCGAAGATGTTTTATAGCATACACCCCATGAATCAGATTGCCATTATTTTTGTCACATGCATGACAGATGAGAGAGCGCGCTTGGTTTGATCTCTGGCCAGCTGGACTCACCTCACCAACACAGAATCCAAGAAACTCCCCCAGCCAAGTAGAATGCACTCTTCCTCCAAGCAACTGGCCGCCCAACCAAATGTGTACGTGCTCTTGCTACTCCCCTAGATACGGCCAAGGATACAAACACGCCACGAGCTGAAGTATTGCACGATAGCCTCTCTGACCATTGGTATGGTCGTCTAAGATCCTGCGAACATGTTTGTAGGACAACATGATGCTGGTTATGAGACCTGCTGTTAGTTTCATACACTCCCTGTGCCTCCCATGCCCATGTTTGTAGGTTACTTCTATCCTTATTCATAGCTCAGCTGGAGCAAGCTTATCGTTGGCCAATGAACGGGATTGGAATCTTATATATGGCCTCTTTTGGTCATTGCTGGACATTAATAATGGCATAGTGAGCTATGGTATAGCTGTATTTAAGTTATTGCTACAGTGAATGATGCACCAACTAGGCCGCTAAGATGATTGAAGACTTCTTCAGAAAGGACTTAGTAAAAGGTGGATGAGGTGAATGGTGCCCACGCTCAGGTTTCAGGACACAGAGGAGTTCACTTTCAGTCGAACTCTCCCTGTTATTCAGGGCAGCATTTACAAAATGGAGTTCACACATGTCTATAGGCTACATAAACCACATATTTTATATCCCACGAGCCACCACTGCATTGTTGGTTCCGATCCAGTCATTGTCGTAGGTCCGTGTTTTAACCTTTTAGGCTTTCAATTCCAGAGCAAAGCTATCAGAGTTCAGAAATGGTACCTGCATGCTGACTTTTTTAGTAGCAGTTAAAATACGGAACAAGAGCACAGTGATAGCGTTGATGTTGGAGGGCTGGTCATGGGCAGTTTCGACATGCAGCCTGCCTGCTATTAATTGATATGGAAAATAAAACACAAGGGGCAGAGTTTGCAATTAGAAGCAAAAGCACACCGATTGCAATGTTGTAATAGTTTTTACTGGATTACTGGAAAAATTAATCAGAAAATTATGCATGCACCATATAGTTCATTTGAAGATAGCTGAATATAGGATTGCTAATTTAGTACTACTGTTAGGCACACCGTGTTGTCTGGTACATGTTTTGTTCAATTGCAGCTGACATACACGAATGAAAACTGATGTGTATAATATTAAAAGTTAGAGGCCCTATTGTAAGAAGAGGGTCATATGTTCCCCCGCCCTCTGAGTTGGAATACATATATAGCAATTGACATATGCTTTTGTCTCACCAGAAGGCACTTGCCAAATCATCATCCATAAGTATAGAAGTTGGGAAAAGTATACATACAGACCACTTGGTTGCTCCCTTGCTCATTTCTCTATTTTGTAAAACCAGGCCATTTATTTGGTGAGTGAAGGGTAGGAAAAATATAGGGGGTGAGCGTAGACATCATTAGCTCTGTTACAGTAACATCTACTCGGAGTAGGAGACATCAGGACCACAAAAAAAAAGTTAGACTTTGTGAAAGCGAGCGCACACACGTTTGAAGTCTTCCTCTGTTTGGTGCTGCAGAGCTTCACTTTCTTCCATCCTTGCGATCAGGTACCTTGGGTCTATAAGCAGGTCTTTGATGCCAAATCTGCCAATCAGATGGTTTTTCTTCGGGGCTGAGAATGAGAGAATGTGTAGCAAATAGGCATAATAGAAAAAAAAATTGATCGACTAAATGCTAATAGTTATTTTCCCCTTAAACATGAAATTACGAAGTATCCTTTGAATTGTAAATTTGTTATGCATGCATCTTGCATCGTCTAGTTCATCTTCACATCAATTCCTTGACACCATGTATCTATGCTTCATTGCAATGGTGGTAGTGGCAGTCTTGTTAAGAAAAAAAGGAAGAAATTAGGGTCCAGGACTCCAGGCTATGGGGGGGCATGTCATCTCGGTAACACCCTTTATTACTAAGTGTTTTTCGACCTATGTTGATAGTTCCTCAATATGTGGATTTGAATCCTGGATCAACATAACGACTATTATAAAGGAAAATTAGGTTTCCCTCTTGCACACAACTGGTTACACATTGTAGAGGAATATTATGTATTTATGTTCCCCCACGAGAAAGGAAACCAAAATTGACACCACCTCCTCTTGGACACAACAGGTTACACTAATATTGCTAAATTACTGACAAACTAGCAATATGTTTACCCACAGATCATGGCTTCCAAACTGGTGGAAGTTAAAATAAGTAGTATAGATATTTTGGAAGAAAGCACAACACTATTTTTGCAGCACAGTTGTTATGATTTGGCTGTCTTCTGAGTACTACATACACATCAGGACATATTTCGGAGCATAATGAGGTCACTTGGCAGTAGAAATTAGTTTACTACTCTATACATTTGAGTGACCCTTTTAGGATCAATTCAGACATTGTGAATGGATCAAAAATCTCACGTGGACCTTGTGGCATGCATGGCCCAATCTCATATTGAGTTTATTTGCTCCTGAGCTGATTGTTGACGGATGATGGAAGTGTTTTTGCAGAGGACTTAACAATGGAGAAACTTGCCAGAAGGAGCACAGTCTCACGCTCTGCTTTCAAGACAGAGGAGCTGCTCCTTTTTTCAGCTATTTCATATCATTTTCATGAAACTCTTTCAGTTGTCCAAAGCAGCACACTTGCAACATGTCAACATGGCGTTCACACATATTTATAAGCTACATAAACTCCTGAGTCTCTGTGCATTGGTTCGTATTATCTGTATTGCCTTCGTGTCGTGGCCTATCAAGGACTATGGTAGGGAAGGTCATGGGCAGTTAGGACATACGACATACCCTTATAGAAAAAGGACACAGGACATACTGCCTTGCTGCTGTCAATTGCATGAATAAATGCATGGTATGAAAAACAACACGCAAGCAGCAATAGATGTAATCAGGGATTAAACCACAGTGTGTTTATGACCATGTACTACCTCTTTCTCAATTTTTCAAGAAATTAATCAGCAGACCATGTGTCCACTTTAAGAGACTTGAAGTTGTCTGCCACGATACATGATGTGTTGAGGCCTGACTTGAAGTTGTCTGCCACGATACATGATGTGTTGAAGCCTGAACATGATGTAATCGAAATTTTAATTCGGGTCTGACTGAGCTGTAACAACATATATATAGCAATTGCATATCCTCAGTCTATCAAAATTCAAGCGGTTGGCGAATCATCATCTATATGTAGATACACACGGTTCCTTGCTTCCTATAGCTCATTTCTCCATTTTGTGTAGCCAGAAACACTTATTTGGCGAGTGGAGGCTAGGAAAGATGAGAGTAGTATTGAACGACGACATTAGCTACTCACAGTAACGTCTACTCGAAATAGGAGACACCAGGAGCGCAAAATAAAGGCAAACGGCTATAGAAAGGGGACACTGTGAATCAACTAGTCTTGCTTGAGTTTTGGAGTGAACGACTTATCTTTCATAGCCCTCAGTGATTCTCCATGACTCCAACTGGATCGGTCTATAGCAGAGGGGCATGGTCAATGATTCTTCAGCAGATTGGTCTTGCACTACGGTTTTGGACCAGCAACCAGGCAAACAAGCTGTCTCCAGTAGTGTCAACTGTCACCACTACCTCCAGAAATCAAAATATATAAAATGAAAAGTAAATATTGGTCCCACATATATTTGTACTGATCCCACCAAATTTGGTATTATACCTCCAGATACTCTAAGTTGGGTACCTCCTATTTTTCTACGTCTGATGTTGTCCAACAGATGGTCATATTTTTTTTTCCAGCCATTGTAAAATTTCTCTATGTATATACGTGCGATGTGCATATGCTCATGTCACTCCACAGGCAGTTGGTATAGAAATAGCGAGCCCCTCCTCCTCGTGCTTCAATATGTACAGGGGCAGGGCAGCATGATTGATACAGTTCATTTTCCAGTTTTATAAAAGCAAGTGAGAGAGAAGAAAAATGAGTAGGTCAGGAATAATAATAACATGGACGTCGTTCCCATTTGGACAAACAGCGAATTACCCTTTTGAACACAGGGTATTACCCATTTGAACACGCAGGGAATTGGATACATCAGGAGCACATATTAAGTACAGGAGCTAAAGAAAGAGTATGCGGCATATTGATATACACAACTACTCATTTTCAGCATCATGGTGTTGCAAAGCAGGACGAAATTGCCTAACATTCAAGAATAGATTACCCAGGACCGCGCCAAAAAAATCACACTCGTCAAGGGTGCCACGGTGCATTTAGGCAAGAGAGACCCAGTCCATGTGGCCTGGGCTGGCTCAGTCTGGAAGCGGCTCCCATGGATATATAAGCTTCATGCGCACAGGTAATATCGTGCCTAGAGCCACTTCTTCCTTCTTCAGCTCCCCCGTGTCGATGTGAGCATTAGGTGGCACTACTACACTCACCCTAGCGCCGGCGCATGGCTCACCGTGGCTTCCTGGCGGCCAGGCCATGCGCAGATGTACTAATTTGTTTACTCATTGCCGTAGGTGTATTGCTCTGTTTTTTGTTCTCAAAAGGGTTCTATATTCTGTAGTTCTGTGCAGACTGTATGTGACTGCTATCAGAATGGTTCCCATGCGTAACCAAAGAATTAGTGAGCGTAAACTGTTAGCACTAGCTAGTGCGAAGTTCTAAAAATAGTGTGGAATTAGAATTACCTATGTCCTTATTTAAGCTTGATTTGTTTTTTATATCAAGTAGCAACATAATTGATTATGTCTATCTGTTAGCAACATAATGGTATACAAAATTGTGTTCATTGTTGATCATGGCGCTAAATACAAAGCTTAAATATCTTGTAGACAGTGAAATAGACTCTCAGTTGTATAACCCGTCTTTTTAGCAATCTCTACGCCAAATTTGATGCCCTTACAGACGACAGCCGTCTGTGGGTTGAACATGCCCTTATTCTCAGACCCATGTAGCAAAAGAATATTGTTTTAGAGCGAGAGGGATATATAATAAAGATGAGAGTAGCTGTATATCAGTACCGTTTTAGCTACTTGGACAAGCAGTACGGTGTATATTAGAAATTGGAGACATTGGGAACTCAAAATAAAAAAAAAATTGAATGATTTGTGGACGAAGCACAGCATGTGGAGCTAATGATTGCGGAGGATGCATGCCGGATCCACTGCATGAAGCTGTCCATGCATTGGCCCAGTGTCCATGAGACATTGACCTATCACTGCATTTCTGTGTCGACAAAGCACGTGTACATTTTGCAGAAAATTAACGCCCTGTTCGTTTGGCTGGTTAGTGCTGATGCTGATGGTGTGAGGGAAAGTATTGTTGGCTGGCTGATGCTTTGAGAGAAAGTACTATTGGCTCGCTGGCTGATAAGCCAAGCAAACAGGGCGTAATTGGCGTACGCGACTCATTAAGTTCAAACGAAGAGACATGAATATATATGATTCTTCGCGGAACCAAAAAAAAAAGGAATATAGTATTATGCTTTCAGTTCCAGCCAGAATTTTTTTTTAACGCAACTCATAAGTTCATAGGCTGAGTCTCCTCCACAGGACGTGTTAAAGCTTCACATTCAATTGAATCTGGCTGAGTCTCCTCCAAGGCTGCAACTCAACATTGTCACTACCATCAACATTCTGTGTTGGGCGTTCATTTACAGAAGTTAAGTTCGGACATGCTACCTGCCTGCTGTCATTTTTTGGGGCAGCAGTTACAACAAGAACAACAACACAGTCACGACAAATAAATGCCTGCCTGTTGTTAATTGTTATAGAAAACAAAGCGCAAGGAATGGAATATTCAATCAGAGACCAAAGAACATTGATCGTGATGATTGAATATATTTTACTCAACTTTTGTATAAATTAATCAACAAACGATGCATTTTGTTAGATAATGTCAACAAACGATGCATGAACCATGCATAGTTCATTTGAAGAGTACGAGTATATACATGATTGTTCACAAAAAAAAGAGAGTATATGATTGTTAAGTTAGTATTGTTAACTTGTTGTCTGGCATTTGTCTGATACATGCTTTTGATGAATGAAGAAGAATTCTCAGTTCGGGGCTGACATACAAGGGACCAAACTGATGCATATAATATTGAAGTTATGGTAATAAGACGAGGATCATATGATTCATATCCGCAGCTCCCCTCCCTCTCTAAGTTGGAATACATATATAGCAACTTCATATGCTCTTGTCTCACTGGAAGGCACTTGGCAAGTTGGCACATCACATCTTCCATAAGTACAGAGGTCTCGAGAAGTCTACATATAGCTCATTTCCTTGCTGGTTCCAGTGCTCATTTCTCCACTTTGCGAAACCAGGACATTTTTTATTTGGTTAATGAAGCGTAGAAAACATTGAGATAGGTATGGACGCCACATTAGCTCACTTGCAGTATGATCTACTTGGAATAGGAGACACCAGGATCGCAAAATAAGTTTGGACATCCAGAGAGCGAGCTAGGCTCAGACTTCTATCCATCAAGTCTATCTTTGCTCGGTGGTGGATAACTTCAATTTCTTCGAACTTGGTAGAAGTTACCTTGGGTTTATATTGGAGGGGCTAGATCCATGGTGAACTATGGCAGCTGTGAGTTGCCTGATCTGCCAATTGGCTGAACCGTAGCTCTCCTCCTCTTCCCCTGGCTACCAAAAGGTATTGCTGTCCAACCGTCTGACTGATGAAGATACCAAGGAAGCAGCTGAAGATGGAGTTGCCCAGAAACAAAAGAACCCACATCGCCAATGCTCGCACTGCTGGCCCAGAATGGCTTAACTGATGTAATACATATAGGTTGAGAGGATAGGAGAGGGTAACATGTAAGAACCAAATCTTGAACAAAACTTTGTTACCCGACTGTGTGCCGTCCTCAACCTTCTAGCTGCAGCCGATCCCCCAATTCCTTTCTTGTTGCCTACTCTGATTCTGTACTTCCTCAATGCCTCCAATCCACTTATGGTTTTTACATAGGGTCGAGGCTATGTGGGCATAGCATCTCAGAGTAACTCCCTTTCATTACTAAGTGCTTTTGGACCTATGTCAATAGTTCATCAACAAGTTTTGAATTTTTTTACAATCCTGCAGAATTGTAATAAATTTAGAATTAGCTATGTTCCAATATATAAGTACAGAATAATTGCAGAAAATCTGATTAAATTTCAGATAAAGTTTACAAGATTTAGAATGTGTTAGTGTTCGAGCTTAGCTTAGTGTGCTAGGAATTAGCGAACAGAAGCTTCGTGAGTGAAGTGAGTAGAACAAGTGGTGATGGGCTGGCTCAGTCTGGAAGCGGCTCCCATGGATATAAGCTTCATGCGCCCAGGTAATATCGTGCCTAGAGTCACTTCCATCTTCAGCTCCCTGTGTCGATGTGAGCATTAGGAGACAGTGCCTTGAGAATGGCCAGCAACACACCACCAAGATACAACACAAGCAATATATGGTGAAGGGCCTCATTTTAAAAAATTACTTAATGAGTTTTCACATCTGATTTCGTTCCAGCAGTGTGGACGGTGATTATCGCCTACTTTCACAATCGCAACATAAAACAAGTGGTGATAGGGTATCCCTAGCCAACGATGATGAGCATTATGTAGTAGTGTAGTCAATTTGAAGGAGCCTGAGCCCTACTTTAAAGCAATAGGGTTCTAGACCATTGGTCCATGGACTAATATATATACCATGTCTTCCCTACTCCTCTAAAGTAATAGCCTCTAGAGCATGGGTTGGTGGACTAATATATGCCATGCCTTAACATGCAGTTGGTGAATCATTTGTTCTCTAAATAAGGCAGGAGGTGGAGAACAATGGTAGACATACCCCACTTCCAAGTTCTCTTAAATAGGAACGACATTTCTCGCTCATCTCAGGCCCATGTAGCAAAACAATATTTTTGTTTAGTGAGAGTGAGAGGGATATATAATAAAGATGAGAGTAGCTATATATGGGCACCGTTTTAGCTACTTGGACAAGCACTACGGTGTATCTTAGAAATTGGAGACATCAGGAACTAAAAATAAAAATAAATTCGAATGATTTGTGGATGAAGCAGTATGTGGAGCCAATGATTGTGGAGCACTACAACATAACTGTGGCGTTTTTTTTATTTACCCAACAAAAGGTCACGGTTAACAGATCAATTAACCAGGGCGGTTTTATGGTGGACGAAAAACCATCAGGGTTAATCATTAATCATGGTGGATTTTATAATAAAACCACCATGGTTAATAATGTAACAAATAAAAAAAAATAGAAACCCCAGATCCCAAACTCTAACAGGCCTAGATCTAGGCCTGGCCCCGTTAGGGTTTTCAGGTCACCAGAGCTAGGGTTTTGGGGTTGTCGCAGCCGCCGCCGCCTCTGCACCCCATGCTGCCGTCGTGCCTGCCTCCAAGGCCGGATCTGGCCGCCGCTGCATGTGTTGTCAAGGTCACACCGCCGGGCCATCGTTGGTGGAGCTTGTCGTCACCGACTCCTCGAGGCCTAGATCTAGGTGCGTGCTCATCCCATGTCACGCGGCAAGTCACGGCCGCTCCTTCATGGCCAGATGTGGGCGTGCACCACTCGCACCGCCACGCTCATCCCACCCTTGGCCACCACTGGGCTCCGTCTCGCCGGATCTAGGCTCGGCTTGCCGCCACCATGGGAGGGAACCATCGAGCGCTCCTGGCCATGGACGAGAGAGCGGGAAGGAAGGTGGAGATTAGGCAGACGCTGCTGGCTGCGCTCACCGCGCGCATGCGCACGAGACAGAGAGAGAGGAGAGCGGGGCCGGGCCAGCTGTGCTCACCGTGCGCGAGATAGAAAGGAGAGATGAGAGAGCGGCTGAATGAGGAGAGCAGCTAGGTGAGGGAAACTCTAAACTCCTCTGTATATATATATATATATATATATATTTTTTAGAGTTAAAGGGTGAGCCCCCGTCTATTAACCATGGCCAATAGACCAAAATTCAATTTACAGCCCTGACAGATGGGAAAACCATCCGGACTCTGCTCAAAGTTCTATTGCCGACTGATCACCAGATCACACTCGACCTTGCCTAAACGTAGATCAAGCCCCAGCTAGTCTTACCATCCAGTGCCATTATTACAGACCAACTAAGATAAAACCAGAACACAGAAAAAACATAAAGGACTTTCAGTCTTCAGCACCATAGAGCCTTGCTGTATCTTCACCTCCATCCGACAGGCTTCACTGGACAGGTACCTGCTCCTTGGACATCATTTTGTCAGGAGCACCATGCTGCCACACTTCTTCCCAGGTCTTCTTGTTTAGCATTGAACTGATCACTTCAACCACAACACCTGGGCAGCTTCCTGTTTCAGCATCTTGGCTTTTAGCAGCAGATCCCCTTTCTTGTCCTCCGGGCAAAGGATCTCCCATTTTTGGATTGTCTTTGCTATTTTGTAGAAGAGTATAGCCGTACTCTCCCACTCGAATCTCTAAAAACACAAATCGTCTCTAAGTTTCCATAAACACCATAACCCAGCAGATGTGATAATATTGACAAGACCATTACGTTTGTTACTGAGCCAAAACTTGCCAATACCTTCTAAAGAATATTCTATATTTACATTCAAGATTTTGGATATCACATCCCACATATTCCTAGCTACCACACAGTCGAAAAAAAGATGATGCACAGATTCTAGCTCCTCACAAAACAGACATGTTAGATCTTTGACCTTCTGTCTTTTACTAAGATTATCTCTTGTCGACTTCTATTCTTACTAAGCAACCAAAGAAAGTAGTGAACTCTAGGTGGGATTTTTATTTCCCAAAGAGCAGGGATAAAGACATCATGAATGCCTCTAAAATTAATAACCTTATATAAAGACTGGACTGAATACACCCCTTTGGAGGAGAATTGCCAAATCATTGCATCATCATCCTCGAAAAAGTGATTGTTGAAGCAAGTTGATAAACCTCGTCCCACATTACCAACATTTCATTACTACCCATCCTAGAGAAAGTGCACTTCAGATTTGAACCATCCCAAAGATCAGCAATAGTACAATTCTTTTCATTCACAAACCTGTACAATTTCCAAAACTGAATAGCTAGACAGGAATCCCCTAACCAAATATCCTCCCAGAACTTTATTTTTCTGCCATTCCCTACTTTCCGCTTATAACCTAATCTAGCAGCTTTTGCTACCCACATAAAAACCCTGAAGAAAGGGGAAGCATTAACTGCTTTTGTATGGAGAATGTTGGGTTTCTTGGTTTTGTATTTATAATCTATTAACTCAGTCCAAAGCTTCTCCCTATCCTTATCATATCTTTTGAGCCAAGAAGATAAAAGACATATATTCAGATCTCTCAGATTAGGCAACCCCATCCCTCCATACTCCTTTGCAGTAGCCACTAACTCCCAATTAGCTAAATGGTAACTATGGGCATCCTCCATGTCATTCCACAAGCAGTTACTCATCTGGGTGTTTAACAATTTAATAGCCCACTTAGGAAACTTTATAAAAGAGAGCAAGTAAATGGGAATACTGGCCAAACAAGATCTAATTAGGGTAGCTCTAGCAGCTAGAGAAAGAAGTTTACCCCTCCATCCCGCAATCCCGCCCTAACGGTTTATCAACCAGTGGTTGCAAGTCCTCTCTACTGAGTTTTTTTTCATAATGCAAAGGGATTCCTAGGTATTTCATTGGGAAAGCACCTATAGGGCGAGTTAAAGATTCTAGCAGCCCTCTCTCGCTTCTTCATCCTCTAAATTCATGGTGATTATTTCACTCTTATGGAAATTAACTCTCATTCCACTAATCTGCTCGAACCACATGATACTTTGTTTTAGATTCTTCAAGTGTGTAGGCTCTACACTACTAAACAGACAATATCGTCAAGATATCTTTGTAGAGAAATAATGCCCTGTGGCTTAAAATCTGTCAAAACACCTCTGATTAGCCCTCTATTAGCAGCTCTATCTAGCATCCTGGTAAAGGCATCCCCTACTAAATTAAACAGCAAGGGAGATAAGGGATCTCCCTGTTTGAGCCCCTTACCAGACTTAAAGAAAGGACTGTCTTCTCCATTTAATATAATACCTAGAGATCCCCCAATTACTAAGCTTTTGATCCACATTATCCACTTCTCTGAGAAACCTCTAGATGATAGCACCTCAAACAAGAAATCCCAACTAACTCTATCATAGGCCTTCTCATAGTCTAACTTGAGAATAACCCCTTTTTCACCTGACTTACTAACACTATGAACTATTTCGTGTGCTACCACCACACTTTCCAATATATACCTTCCTTTAATAAAGGCACTTTGGTTAGTGGCCACTAACCTTTGAGCCACTTTCCCTAATCTATTGGTTAGTAACTTGGAGAACATTTTAAAACTACGTTTAGGAGACTGATTGGTCTGAAATGTTTAATGTTACTAGCATTCTCTACTTTTGGGATCAAAGTTATCAGAGCAAAGTTCAGTCTTTGAATATCTAGTTCTCCCTTAAAAAAATCATCAAACATGCTAATGATATCCTTTTTAATAACACCCCAGAACTTTTGGTAAAAAAGAAATGAAAGTCCATCAGGGCCAGGGGCACCTTCTGGGTAACAACTAAACACTTTGCTTCTTTTATCTCATCTTGATAAATGGTCTTGTAAGCATCTCATTTTCTATATTACTAACTAATTGGGAGTCATCCTTAAATTATCATCTAACCTAATATCCTCTCTATTCTCTCTAGCAAACAGGTCTTTGTAGAAACCCACTGCCAGATCCATCATACCTTTCTGGTCAGAAATGTGCCCACTAGGACTCTCTAAATAGTTAATCCTCTTCTTTCTACTTCTGAAGTTAGCAACTGCATGGAAATATGCGATATTTCTATCCCCTTCAGCAATGTCCCTATCTCTAGACCTCTGTCTAATTTTTATTTCTTCTACTCTCCAAATTTTATCTAACTCTTCTTCTAAAAATTTATACCTCTTCCACTCATTCTCATCTAAGTCTCTCTCCTCTAATTCCTGATCTAGAACACTATACTCCTGTGAAAGACTTTTTTTGGCTTTATTCAGAATGGCTATCTGATTAGCAGCCCATCCTCTTGCCATTTTCCTAACAGTTCTTACTCTAAATTGCCATATATCTATAGCCTTAGTATGAGGACATGGAACACTCCAAGCTTTCTCAACTATCTGACAAAATGTCTCTTCCTGTAACCACCATTTCTCAAATCTGAACCTCTTCTTCCCATAGAAACTATTATCTCCCAAATCCACCAGAATTGGGTTGTGGTCACTAGGAATTCTATCCAAAGCCTTAATTCTAGCAAGAGGAAAAGCACTCTCTAATTCAGTCGAAATAAAGACCCTATCAATCCTGGCCATAATTGGGTTTTCCTGATTATTTGTCCACGTATATTTTCTATTTCTCAGCTCTATCTCTATCAAACCCCA
Organism: Hyparrhenia diplandra; assembly: GCA_015847255.1. Taxonomy (NCBI): domain Eukaryota; kingdom Viridiplantae; phylum Streptophyta; class Magnoliopsida; order Poales; family Poaceae; genus Hyparrhenia; species Hyparrhenia diplandra. The sequence continues at coordinate 507,744 of JADLZK010012868.1, forward strand.
CTTGTGAACCCACTCATTAAACAGATCTACCCATTTAAAATTAACAACTCCATTACTTTTGTCTAGTACAGATCTAACCAAATTAAAGTCTCCACCAATGATCATAGGTCCTTGCCAGCCCCCTACAATTTTATGGAGTTCATCTATAAATTCCTGTTTCCCTTCTTCATAAGGTGACCCATAAACAGTAACTAATTTAAAGGAATAACCGGTAGACTTATTAGTCAGCATAACACTTGCAGAATATTTAAGCAGATCTCCCGGAGTCAACATGAAAATGTTTTCATTAGCCCCTATAAGAATGCCTCCAATTTGGTCCTCTAGATCTCAAAGAACACCAACTAAACTTAGCACTACCGGTTAAAGATCTTAACAAACCACTAGAGTACTCACCTTTCTTAGTTTCTACAACTCCTACAAAATCTAGATGATTGTCTCTTATCCTACTGGCTAAAGATAAAATTCTGCCATCTTTGCCCATGCCTCTAATATTCCGTAAAAGACCTTTCATTTTTTAACCATTTTTTTATTTCTACCTACTCTACCTCTTTTATCGGGAACTCTTCTATCCTTACCCTGTGTGTCTACCACACTCTGACAGGGATTTTTATCTGAAACCAGTTCATCAGAGTTGCCACCCTGATTTTCTGTTTGACAGACTGAATTATCTACCTTACTACTAACGTAACTATCACCTTCATTACTACTATCTAAGCGTATTTGCGGCTTCAGCTGACTTTCTTGGCTGCTACATTCAATTTTTCAAAGTTTTCAGCCCTCTCCGAGAATCTAACCTGACCATATCATCTAACAATTTCTCACTAATGGAATCTCCATTCCCAGAAATTATGCCAATTTCGAAGCAATCTCAGATAAAGATGCTTTAGACAGAGAGTTATTTGTTTTACCTTTGTTACCTTGAGGATTCTCCAAGTTAAACTTCTTCCTTGCATCTTGTGCTTTCTCCATCATGGTTCTGCCATCATCCAGGTTCCTTTTACTTGTCCTCTGAGCTGGTATTGGTCCCCACACTTGAGCTTGTGTCTTGTTCTTCACAGTTCTTGCAGTGGTAATATCCTCAGTACCTGGTTGAGTTGACTGTATTTCTTCTTCTCCTTCTCCTGTTTTACTGCTTGATTCCTCACTCCTTGACTGATTGTTGAGAGTCTTTTCCCACAGATATGACTGACTAGTAGCTACAATAGAATCCACCCATTCAGTGGGTAACAAGAGGTTTTCTTCATCACCGGTTATTTACGGTGTCCTCCCTCTGTTTGCACACCACCCTCCTCTGTATCAGAATCATCTAACTCCATAGCAGACAAAGAGACTCACACACCGATATTTCTCTTTGTCAAAATCTTCCATTGTTACTTGAAAGTCTAAAGCTCTTCTAGCAGATTTGATGGTGCCACTATCTTGATATGAACCTGCACCCTCCTTCTGACCCTTCTGTTTTCCATTTGATTTACCGCCTCGGACATCGGTTTTTCCTCCATTGCCATTTGTGCTGCCCTTGTCACCTTTCCCATCTTCTTTTTTCTTCTTCCCCTAATGTATCATCCTCATCCTGATCAAATTCATCATCAAGTTCTTTCTCCTTTAGACCCCCTCCCTCATCCTCATCAGGTCTCTTATCATCACTATCAAATTCAGTTTCCTCTCCCTGTTCAACACCTTCCACGGTAAAAGTCATCAAGTAGCATGCCCCTCCTAGCTCAAAGATCCTCTCCTTGGGTATCTTGATAGGATTCTTACACCGACTTTGACTCTAGCCACAAACAAAGAAATTTGGAAAATAACTCGGGCCAATCCACCTCCAATAAGATACCCATACTGGAAGTTATTTCTCTGATAGTCCACCAGTCATTCCATTTTGGTGGAATGCCTTTGATTTGCATCCAGACATCCTCCAACTTACTTATAGGCTCTACATCCCCAATCCAAGGCTTTAGGGATAGTACCACATCAGTTCCCTCTAAACAAAACATGGAAGCTTTTCCAATAACTATGCTCTCAGCTTTTTTCTGTGGTGGAAACCTGACTATATAGGTGAACTCATCCTCTGCCCTCAGTTTCCACTCCCATTTGCTGTCAAACAAAAGTCTCAAGTGTTTGATGATTCCAGCCTCATCAATGCTGCTCTTTTCAATTGTGATTATCCCAAAATTGTCCAGGCCCTTCCAGTGGCTAAACCTCCTGCCCCTTTGCTCCACATCTATGTGATAGAATCCCAACCCAGTTGCAGCACTACCATAGTATTGGGCAGCATCATAGTTTTTCTTCCACTCAGGGCAGTCCTTAGCTATATGATTCTCAGATTTGCAGATAAAGCAACATTTACTCTTAGAACAAGCAGTACTATAGTGTCCTATCTCTCCACACTTGAAACACACCACATCAATTGTCTTTCCCTTGAGATCAGAGTTAACCTCCTCTTTACCTTCTACCTCCATTGAGGCATTCTGGCTTCCAGACTGCTGATCAGTCTCAATCTTCTTGGGCTCTTGATCCATCCTTCCTTGTGGCCTGATAGGTTGTCCTCTCCCTCTTCCCCCTCCTTGCCTTCCTCCACCCCTGGGCCTAGGTCCCTGGAACTGGCCAAAATATGGTGGGGCTTGAGGTGGGGGCTGATTGGGGTAGTACCCAAATGATGGTGGAGGCTGTTGCCCAAAATATGGTGGTGGTGGCCCTTGTCCTTGATGAATTGGAAATGGATGAGGTGGGAAATTCCATCCTCCACCACCCCAATCCCACTCCTCTCCAGAATCCCCTGGACGAACCCCTCTCCCTCTACCTCTATTTGCCATGGATTGCTTAACTATGCTCGAGAAAACTCTTCTTCCTTCCCTCTCCCCAAATAGACTCGCAAAGTTGAGCTTCACTTTGGATCCTTCTCCCAAACATCTGCTTCCAACCGGGAAACAATCAACCGAGCAAAATCCTTCTTCTCCCAGAGATCTCTCCTAATCCAAACTAGGTTTTCACCAGGTCCCCTCTTCTCTACCCATGGTGGCAGCGGTGGTTGGGAGTCAGGGATGTACCAAAGCTGTCCCCAGAACTCCTGTATGCTATCCTCTCTCTTGTGGTTCACGAAATCCTTGGTCCATGGCGGATCTGGTACGCCCTGTCCACCAACTCCCCTCCACTCACCTCTGACTGCACAGTCCCTCCACTCATCTCGACTGCCGGCCCCTCCCTCTGAGATTTGAATTTGGGCCGGATTTGCGGGGTGGTTGGCCTCTGCGAGCTCGGGCGCCTCCATGCTCCCAGCTTACCTTCCGGAACCCCTTGATTCCCTCAGCTTGCCCCTCGCTGCCGCGTCAGGAGCCTGCCTTGGAAACTCAGTGGAAGGTCTCCTCGGTGATGGGTGAGGTGGTGGCTGGCCGACCGGAGTTGCGAGCGCACCACCGCGTCGCCGCTCTGATCGCCCCCCCTGTCTCTCTCGTAACGGTCCGCTCATCACTCTGATCCTCGGCTGGCGTATAAAATGGATCCTGAAGTTTTCTCCTCTGTATATATGGACCTGATAGTTTGGTGGATATGGGCTTTTTTTCTGGGCCTCGGTGACTTTAATCGTGGCGGTTTTATTATAATAACCGCCACAACTAATAACCATTAACCATGGCGGTTATTTGACAAAAATACCATGGTTAATCTATTAACAGTGGCGGTTCTTACCCTGACCAGCTAGCTTATTTGGCCTCGATCAATAGTGGCCGTTATTTACGGTTAAAAAAGGCAAGTGCCTTTGTAAAAATTTTAATGTAGTAGTGGAGGATGCATACCTGATCCACTGTATGAAACTGTCCATTGGCCCAGTGTCCGTGAGACATTGACCTGTCGTTGTGTAGACAAAGTACGTGTACATTTTTTTGAAAATTAATTGGCGTGCACCACTCATTTAGTTCAATCGGAGAGACATGAATATAGATGATTCTTCGCAGAGTAAAAAAAAGGAAAGCAAATCAAGCTCCTCCACAGGACGTGTTAAAGCTTCACATTCAAGTGAATCTGGCTAAGTCTCCTGCAAGGCTGCAACTCAACGTTGTCACTACCATCATTGTTGTCATTGGCATCACTGTCGTCTTTGTAAAATGTTCTTGTAAAGAGTTGAATTTTTCCATGAAAAATCTTAGTGGAAAGTATAGTTCGGAAGAACAGAAGAGCTGACGGATCTTCACATTCACCTGAATTAACATGAACAGGGAATGGTCTAGGAATTCAAGTGGATTCATTTGACACATAAACAACACAACAGAAAGTACGTAACACAAGTTAATAAATCTGTCAACACATGCACACGTGGTGTTTCATAATACAGCAAGTTAATAATTCAGTTTGGGGCTGATATACAAGGGACCAAAATGATGCATATAATATTGAAGTTAACCTAATAAGACGCCGCAGCTCCCCTCCCCCTCTATGTTGGAATACATATATAGCAACTTCATATGCTATTGTTACACTAGGAGGCACATTGCAAATCAACATCCATAAATACAGAGGCAGCAAGCAATGTACATACAGCCCATTACCTTGCTGGCTCATGTGCTCATTTCTCCACTTTGTAAAAAACTAGATCATTTTTTTATTTGGTTATTAGTGATTGGTAGAAAACATAGGGATGCGCTATGGTCGCCATTAGCTTCTTACAATGCGATCTACTTGTTGGAATAGGAGACACCAGGATGGAAAAAAAAAGTTGGGTATGCAGACATCCAGAGCACACCAAGTCTATCTGTAATTGGTGGTGGATGACTTCAACTTGGCAGAAGCTACCTCGGGTCTATATAGGAGGGGCCAGACCCACGGAGAACTTGGATAGCTGCCTCATCTGCCAAGTCTGGGTCTCCTGACCTGCTGCTAGCTGAGCTCACACACTCCCATGCCAGGTTCAAATTTGGTTAAGATCCATCCACATAGTTAGCTGGAGCAAACTTGGCTGCTTTAGCCAATGGATTGGATTGGAGTCTTATATATGATCTCTCTTGTTTAGTGCTGGACATCAATAATGCCATAGTGAGGTATATATGGTCGTCCATGACTTAATATATAATAACAGCAGTGATGCATATAGTAATAACATCTCATGTCACCTCTAGGATCGATGATGGAAGAATTTTTACAAAGGACTCACTGAAGAAGGAGGAGCTGAATAGAGCTCATGTTCAGGATTCAAGACAGAGGAGGCCACCTTCAAACTCTCCCTGTGTTATTCAGGGTAGCACTTACAACACGGAGTTGGCTCGAATTCTTTGTAGGCTATCAGAATTTGCAACAATCAGGGACTAAAGCACAGTGATCACAATAATGTAATACCGTTTACTCATTTTTTTGGAGAAATTAATCAACAAGCCAGGTATTCTTTAATTGAAGAGAGCATATGATTGTTAATTTAGTATGTTGCCAAGCATAACTGTTGTCTGATACATGCTTTGTTCATGAATAATAATTTTAGTTCAGGGCTGACAAACCGTGGACCACACTGATGCATATAATGTTGAAGTTAAGGTAAGAGGTGGATCAAATGCGGTGCTCCCCTCCCCATCCGAGTTGGGATACATATATAACAACTTCATATTGTCTTGTCTCACTGGAACGCACATGGCAATTCATCATCCATAAGCACAGAAGTCTCGAGCAGTATATATACATATTACCTATTTCCTTGTTGCTTCCAGTGCTCATTTCTTCACATGGTTAATGAAGGGTAGAAAATATCGAAATGGCTATGGACACCATTAGCTCTCTTACAGTATGATCTACTTGGAATAGGAGACACCAGGATCGCAAAAATAAATTTGGACATCTAGAGAGCGAACTATGGCCACCCTTCTGTCCATCAAGTCTATCTTTGCCTCGCTGCAACTGCTGAAGACTCTGCCGATGATCATCTCCTGCACTTCATCGTCCCTGCAGGTTCGGCTTGGATGTGCTTTTACAGGAACTTGGATTATGGGTGAAAACCCTGCCTGGCTGGCTTTGGGCCGGCGGCGACGATGAACTCAGCGTCATATTCCCCCATGGAGGCGTCGCTGTAATTTCCTTCCTTGTGAAAGCCTTCCTGAGCCCCTGCAGTACGGCATTCGAGACTCAGCTGTGGCGTGAAGAGCAAGCCAAGGACGCCGTCTCGTTGATCAAATAGAGGGTCGAAGCATTTATATCGTTTTGCTGTACTGTCCTGGTCGATGTATAAGACTATTGCTTTTCTCTCTTTTGTTTTTTCTCTCTTTTTGTAACTTTTGGCTGTGTACATCTCTGGATGTAGAGGCCGAATTTGATATCCATTATCTAAAAAAGGAGTTACCTTGGATTTCAATTGGATGGGCAAGATCCATGGCGAACTATGGCAGCTGTGAGCTGCCTGCAGATCTACCAATCGGCTGAACCTTGGCTCTCCTCCCCTTCCCCTGGCTACCAGGAGCGACTACCCTCGTAAGGAAGACGAATGTGCTATATCATCGATCACGTATGCTGCATTGCAAATTTGCAATGCTGGTAGCGGTATCCTGTTAGGAACTGGTACACAACTAGTGTGTCAGCGACCGGCCGTAAAATCAAGATAGCTAGGAAGCAGCGCTGAAGATGGAGGCGTGTCCTCCTCCCGGGCCGAGTCATCCATGCCCAGAAACAAAAGAGCCCGCAAGCCCAACATCCGCAGCCCAAAATGGCTTAACTGATGTAATAAACAATCTGTGCATTCAGGTGTTAAATATAAGGTCACATGACAAGTAGATGTTGTGCAATGTTAAGTTCTTTCGACTAGTAGCTAATTGTTAAATGTCAAAATAAATATACTAAACTATGAAAGAATTCAACAAAAGTATGTGCAGAGAGAGAGAGAGCAAGCGAGGAAATTATGCATGATTGCTAACTTTGGGAATGATGAATATAACTAGAGAAAAAAGTGATGAAAACAGAAGATGAAATAATACACGATTGGTTACTTTGGTGACTGATGGATAAATTTGGGGAAATTGAATAAATAACAGAAGAATATTGGTAAATTGACGGCAAACTAACAATATATTTACCCACAGATCATGTGTCATCGAAACAGGTAAGAACTAAAATGTGCAGATAGATATTTCGCAGGAAACCATGACACCAATTTAGTGGCACAGGCTATTATGGTTGGGCTATCTTCAAAGTATTACATACACATGAAGGCAAGTCACTTGACTGCAGGAATTACTTCGCCCGAGCCATTGGTAGGTCGTTTACCATGGAAAGCAGATTGCCTCTCTGGTCTACCTATCGGCTTCGGAGGCAAGGGAGAAGCAGGTAATCCACCGTTGGCATTTGAGTTACCCTTCTGTCTCAATTCAGACATATTGTAAAAATCTTTGGCGTTTAATGGAGGTGTTGAGGAAACTGATGATTTGAGCTGAAACTGGAACTGGAGGCTGAAGTGAAGTAGGCATTTCTACAGGCAGAGGAGGTACCACTCTATCTTGAAGACCACAGGGGCAGGCAGGGGTGCAACAGACTGTGGGTCAACTAAAATGTTACGGTACCACTTGCATCTGATGAGTCACCCTTTAGGCTCAATTCAGACATATTGTAAAGGTCTTTGGCGTTTAATGGAGGCGTTGAGTTCACAGCCACAGGCTTGACAACCTCACGTGGAGATTTCATAGCACATGGTGGCCTCCAGCATTTGGACTTGAGGAAACTGACGATTCGAAATGAAACTGGATTTATTTTTATTTTTTTTGACGCCTCTCATCTCGGTATAGCTGTAGTATCTGCTCATGTACAGACTCACACCAATGCTGCACATACTCACACCAACACTGCACACACGCACACCGCACACTCACACCGTACACAAACAAACCTACAACTAAACTCAGATCACATCACGTCCTTCGTGAGATCACTGGATCTGTCCAAGGGTCTGTCGAGGAGAAAGTCGCAATACTTTTGTGGCTCCACGTGTGAGAGGCAACGGAATTTATTTAGGGAACCTACTGTTCCCAGGCACGAAAAACCGCGTTGAGCAGCGGTCGAATGTGGGCGGCGGGCGCTCTGTTCGCGTGTGGCTGTGACACAACGCCCGGTAGAAACAGCACCCCAAGACACGCAGAGGCGACGCCGTGGGTACCCGCGCTGCTTCCATGATGGCGTCGTCGCCCTCCTCATCGGACCTATGTTTTCAATTCGGAAAAACAAAAATTCGAACCCACCGAGAAAAGGGGAAATTCGAAATTCGGCTCAAATTCAAATTAAATTCAAAATTTTTTAAAATAGTTTGACATGATTTCACTAGAAACTATCTATGGTTGATCATACACCACAAATACATGAAAAAACTTGACATGATTCCATATTTCTATGGGGCTATAGGGGGCCACCGCCGCCAATAGAGGTGAGTCGCAGACAGGGGATAGAATGCGGATTTTGGGTGTGATTTTAGGGTCTTCTAGGGCTATATATATGGTGGGCCGACGGGGAAGTCGATTTTGGGCTATTTTGGCGCTATTTGAGGGCGAAGACAAATTCACACGAAATTTTTTGACCGGTAGAGGATTTCTTTCGGTGCCCATCGAGAAACCCGAAATTTTCGAAATTCCGGAAAAATTTCGCCGAAATTGAAAACCCCGTGATCGGACTCACCTTCCGGGACTTCTTCAACGATGTCGAGCCCTTCCTCGAACCATCCGCTGCCGCTACCCGGTCCTCCCGCACGGGCATTATCCTCGTCTTCTCGCATCATCAACGACCCATGGTGTGTGGCGGACGTGGCGAGGGAGTGCAGCGGCACCAAGAGCTGCGGGGAGCGTGGCCCCGTCTGGAGCTGGCACGACTGGCAGCGTCTTCAGGCAGCACGGCAAAGGAGTAGCTGCAGGAGCTACGGCCCTGCTCGGAGCAGCATGCCTGGTGGCAGCAGCAGGTATGATGGGCGGCGACTTCAAGAAGCACGACAAGGATGCGATAGCAGCAGCTAAGGGAGCCACAGCCCCGCCCCGAATGTCACACCCGGTTCCGACAAAGAAGAAGACACAGCAGGGTACAACGAGCGATAGCTTTAGGCTGCTCAACCGACAAGCCCTTGTCATCGACAAGGGCAGCCCCCACCGCAGACAAGCCTAGAGCAAAGAGACCCATCAGAGGATAGATCACGGAGAGGCTTAACTCAGATCCGTAGCTGGAAGAAGGATTTTGGTGGGATTGGCTGGAGTTTTTGGTGGATTTTCCTGTTCGGGCGAAGGGGGCGGACGAGCACCTGAGGGGAACGGATGGGGCTCCAACGGCTTCATCAACAGAGCAACCCCAAGACGTGGAGGATTACTGTGGTCGACATGAAAGCGAGGAAATTATACACGATTGCTAACTTTAGCGATGATGCATGAAGAAAACTAGAGAAAAATGATGAAAACAAAATTACTAAATAATACACGACTGGTAACTTTTGGGATATATAGATGGACAAACTTGGGTCTAATTGTTGAAGAAAAAAATCAGAAGAATTTTGCTAAATTAAAAAATAACAATATATTTACCCACAGATCATGGCTTCCAAACTGGTGGGAACTAAAATGAGCAGTATTGATATTTTCCAAGAAACCACGACAACATTTTTAGCAGCACATGCTATTATGATTGGTCTAAGTATTACATACACATGAAGGCATGTTTAGGACTAGAATCAAAGTCCCTTCACTACATGAATACTGCATTGGAGGTTTGTCCTTTTCAATGGACATTTTAGCAATACATGAAGGTTTGTCCTTTTCAATGGAAAGCAGATTGCCTCTCTGGTCTAGCAAATGGCATTGGAGGCAAGGGAGAAGCCCGAACTCCACTGTTTGCATCTGTTTGCTATTTTTCCTTTTCATTTTTCCTCCTAAAGACTTTCCATCCAGTGTCCGGCGAAGCCACTTCAGAAGCCTGTCATCACCGTAGGGACCAATCTGCAGTTGCAGACGGAGGCCACCTGAACAATCGATTATGCAATGGGTTTGAGCATTGAGGCATTGGTCTTGTGAACACGTTCATCTGGTTGGAGAAACGCTGCCAAGATGTTCTGCGCTCTTGCCGTTTTGTACATCTGCTCCTCCCTCCATCCTGTGCGTAGGTGAGGCCAACACCTGAGCATGAGGCACTGCAGCCCTGCCTCGGCTGCCGCTGCAATTGCTCGTTTCTCCGTTATTTTCCATATGTGCTCTTTGTGTGTGTGTGCTGTTATCCCTGAGCCCTCGCTTACTTGGGTTGCTTACCGCCAGCCAAGTCTAGGCCATGAACTTCTTGGATGTAATGGAAATGGATGATTATAGCCATTCGATCTAATTAAATTAATGGTTTAGTCATTTGGGAGTACCATAGAAAATCCCAAGAGTAGAAGCACACAACCAAATTAATGGCATAGTGAGCTATGGAATAGATGTATTTAAGTTATTGCTACACTAAATAATGTACCAACTAGACCTCTAGGATGATCAAAGACTTGATACAAAGGACCAGTAAAGGAGGATGAGCTAATTGGAGCTCATGCTCCGGTTTTCAGGACAGATGATCTCACTTTCAATCAAACTCTCCCTGTTATTCTGAGCAGCATTTATAAAATGAAGTTCACACATGTTTATAGGATATATAAACCGCATATTTTATATCCCGCCAGCAGCCACCTCTTTGAGTCTTCGCGTTGTTGGTTCCTGTCACTGTTGTAAGTCTGTGTTTTAGCCTTTTATTAGTAATTCAATTCCAGAGCAAAGCTATCGGAGTTCAGACATGCTGCGACCTGCATGCTGACATTTTTAGCAGCAGTTAAATACGGAACAAGAGCACAGTGGTTGTGTTGATGTTGGAGGGCTGGTCATGGCAGTTTGGAAGGCACATATGCTCCCTCCCAACCTGAGTTGGAATACATATATAGTAATCGTCATATGCTCTTGTCTCACTGGAAGGCACTTGGCAAATAACCATCCACAAGTATATAAGTAGGGAGAAGTATACATACAGACCACTTCCTTGCTTGCTCCCTTGCTCATTTCTTTATTTTATAAAACCAGGCCATTTGTTTATTGAGTGAAGAGAGTAGGAAAAATATAGGGGTGTGCATAGACATCATCAGCTCTCTTAGAGTAACATCCACTCGGAACAGGAGACATCAGGATCACAAAAAAAGTTAGACACCGAGAAAGTGAGGGCACACACGTTTGAAGTCTTCCTCTGTTTGGTGCAGAGCTTCACTTTCTTCCATCCTTGGGAGAAGCCACCTTGGGTCTATAAGCAGGTCTTGCATGCCAAATCTGCCAATCGACTGGTTTTTCTTCAGCTATGAGTATGAGAGTGAGGCATAACAGAAAAGGAATTGATCGACTAACTGCTAATAGTTAGTTTCCTCTGAAACATCAAATTATGAAGTATATCATTTGAAGTGTAAATTTGCTATGAATTCATCTTCCATTGTATGCTTCATTGCGATACTGGTAGCGGTAGTCTTGTTAAGAAAAAGGTAAGAAATTAGGGTTTGAGGCCAGGGGGGCATGTCATCTTGGTAACACCCTTTATTACTAAGTGCTTTTGGACCTATGTCAATAGTTCCTCAATATGTGGATTTGAATACTGGATCAACATAACCACTGCTATGTATACCTGCTGTCCAATCACGTGCCGTATGAAAGCAATGGATTTATATAAAATTGGTAATTTTGGGGACTGTAGAAAGAATTTGGGACAAAATTATTGAAAAAGAATAATGTTGCTAAATTACCGACAAAATAACAATACATCACAGGCTATTGACTTCCAAACTGGTGGAAGTTAAAATAGGCCGTACAGATATTTTGAAAGAAACCACGACAGCATTTCTGCAGCACAGACTGTTATGATTTGGCTATCTTCTGAGTATTACATAAACATGAAGGAATGTTTAGGAGCATAATGAAGTCACTTGACATTAGGAATTACTCCACTACTTTTTGCATTTGAGTGACCCTTCAGGCTCAATTCAGACATATTCTAATGGGCTTAAAAATCTCATGTGGAGCTAGTGGCGTGGCCCATAGTAGCGTATGAGCTTATTAGCTTCTGAGCTGATTGTTGGAGGATGATGGAAGAGTTTTTGCACAGGACTTAACAAAGGAGAAGCTTGCTGGAAGGAGCACACGGCGTCACGCTCAGCTTTCAAGACAGGGAGCTGCTCCTTTCAGCTATTTCATCTCACTTTCACTCAAACTCTTTCAGTTGTCCAAAGCAGCACTTACAACATGTCAACATGGCGTTCACACATATTTATAAGCTACATAAACTCCTGAGTCTCTGTGCATTGGTTCGTATTATATGCATTGCCTTCATGTTGTGGTGGGTCCGCATTCTGGGCTGTCATGTCTATCAATGTGGGACTATGGTAGGGAAGGTCATGGGCAGTTAGGACATAGGACATACCATTATAAAAAAAAAGGACATAGGACATACTGCCTTGCTACTGTCAATTGCATAAATAAATGCATGGTATGTAAAACAACACTCATATATGCAATCAGGGATTAAAGCACAGTGAGTTTATGATCATGTACTACCTCTTTTCTCAATTTATCGAGAAATTAACCAGCACACAATGCATGCACCATGTGTCCACTTTAAGAGACATGAAGTTGTCTGCCACAGTGTATCCTGATACATGATGTGTTGAAGGAATCAAAATTCTTAATCTGGGGCTGACATATAGGACAACAAATTGATGCGTATAATAATGAATTTAAAGTAAGAATGTGACCATACTTACAGTCCCCTTCCTGACTGAGTTGTTACAGCATATATATATAGCAATTGCATATGCTCATTTCTCACTATCTATCAAGCGGTTGGCGAATCTTTTTAATCAAATACATGCATGTGAAGTAATGTTCTACAAAAAGAAAATCAAGCGGTTGGCAAATGATCATCTATACATAGATCATAACAACAGATATGTGGAGCGGTGCAAATACAGCCCACTTCCTGATGCTCTACGCATGGTTCCTTGCTTCCTATAGCTCATTTCTCCATTTTGTATAGCCAGAAACATTTATTTTGTGAGTGAAAGGAAGGAAAGATGAGAGTAGTATTCAATGACATCAGCTACTCACAGTAAGGTCCACTTGAAATAGGAGACACCAGGAGCGCAAAATAAAGGTGAATGGGTATAGAAAGGGGACACTGCGGATCAGCTAAGTCTTCCTTGAGTTTGCAGTGAACAACTTGAATTTCTTCAGCCTCAGCGATGCTCGGTGGAGTAAAATGCACCACAAGTCCATTAACTGTTCGCTCTGTCACTTAGAACCATCATCTTTTGAAGTGTAATTTTGGGGTATTAAACTTACTATGATGTGCACCGAAGGTCTATGCCCCTTCGATTTCTTTGTTTGATATATGTGTATCCCTCCCGAGGGCCGAGGCTATACATTGACGAGCGGGAAGGCTGACATGACGGCGCCACTGGTGTACGTGTCCACGTGGCTGTCACTATAGTTCACCCACACACAGTCAATGAAGGTGCCGGTGATGGCAGGCATCTGCATTCGCGGCGTACTGATGTAGTTGTGACGCCCAAAATTACGGCTAGCTATCCAAATGTATCGGGCCACGCCAACATCGCACCTCGCTGCCAACGCCACTGAACTCGATCGACAAAGCCGGTGCTGGTGTTGACGGTCCACCCCACGGTCGATCCATCAGCAGCTACTCATCTCGTCGTAGCCGATCAATCGCCGGATAGAGACTGATGATGATGCATAAACTCATCGAGTTGATAATCAAGCAACCCTGAAACCTGGACATCATGCACGCATGGGCTTCATTCGTTCTCCACTCGCTTGCTTGCCCTTGCAGCAGGTCACAGCTCCTTTGCACTCTGTTGAATCTATATGGTAGAAGAATTATAAAATATCAAAATTGCCTAACATTCAAGAGTAGATTACCCAGGACCGAGCCAAAAAAAAAAAAATCACACTCTTCAAGAGAAACTCATCCAAACATTGCCACCTGAAGAAAAAGAGTTTTTGTTCTTAGCCTTTGTGTTGCTATATGTTGTTAAACCATTGTAATAAACAACATGTGCATTTAGGTGTTACCAAATCTAAGGTCACACAACAAGATTTGCAATGATAAATTCTTCACGATTAGAGCTACAGATAACTAAAATTTACAAGTGAAAATTAAGTGTACTAAACTATGAAACAATTCAACAAAATTATGTGCAGAAAGAAAGCAAAGAAATGATACATAGGATTGATAACTTTTGGGATAGATGAAGAAAGCTGGAGGAAACTTGTTGAAAACAGAAGACACGCTAATACACGATTGATAACTTTTGGGAATGATGAAGAAAATTGGGGAAAATAGATGAAAAATCGATAGCGGCCTAGAGCGCAACGGTGCATTTAGGCATGAGAGACCCAATCCATGGGCCCCTGCGTAAATGGCCCAGTCTCCCATGAGCGGAAGCTTCATGCGCAGACATGTAGTATCGTGTGCCTAGACCTACCTCTTCCTTTAGCTCCATGTGTCGACGTGAGCATTAGGTGGCAGTGCCATGAGCATGGCGGCAACACACCACCAAGCGCAACCAGAGTGCTACATGGTGGAGGGTCTTGTTTTCAGAATATCATCAATCGATTTTCACCACCGATTTCATTCTAGCGGCGTGGATGATGATTATCACCGCCTACTTTCACTATCGCAACATGAATAAAGAAGTGACAGGGTCTCTCTAGCCAGTGATAATGAGCATCATGTAGTAGTGTAGTCAATATGAAGGAGCCTGAGCCCTACTTTAAATCAATAGCCTCTAGACCATTGGTTCATGCACTAATATATATAATATGTCTTCCCTACTCCTCTAAAGTAATAGCCTAGGCCTGGAGAGCATGGGTTAGTGGACACTAATATATACCATCCCTTAACATGCAGTTGGTGAATCATTTGTTCTCTAATTAAGGCAGGAGGTGGAGAACAATGGTACACAAACCCCACTTCCAAGTTCTCTTAAATATGAATGGCATTTCACAGCTTATTCTGAGGCCCATGTAGCAAAAGAATAATGTTTTAGTGAGAGCGAGAGGGATATATAATAAAGATGAGAGTAGCTATATATGGGTACTGTTTTAGCTCCTTGGACAAGCAGTACATATGTATCTTAGAAATTAGAGATATCGGGAACACAAAATAAAAAATAAATTTGAATGATTTGTGCCTTTGTGGACGCAGCACAGCATATGGAGCCAGTGATTGTGGAGGATGCCCAGATCCACCTGATGAAGCTCTCGCCTAGTGTCCGTGGGACATTGAACTATTGTGCTGACGTGTTGTCAGCTGCATTTCTGTGTAGACAAAGTAATTGGTGTACACCACTCATCTAGTTCAATGGAAGAGATATGAATGTATATGATTCTTCATAAAACAAAAAAAAAGGGATATAGTATTGTGCTTTCAATTCCAGCCAGAAGTTTTTTCTTTAATGCGACAGAGCTCATGAGTTCATACAAGCAAATCAAGCTCCTCTGCACACATTCATCAATTGAATCTGGCTGAGTCTCCTCCAAGACTGCTACTCAACGTTGTGAATACCATCATCGTTGTCGTCATAATCAATGTCTTCCTCCCATAGTTCAGAAGAAGAGAGGAGCCGACGAATCTGCACATTCACCTGAATTAACAGGAACAGCGAATGGTCTAGGAATTTCGAGTGGATTCATTTGACACAGAAACAAGAGAACAGAAAGTACGTAACACAACTTAATAAATCTGTGAACACACACGTTGTGTTTTATAATATAGCAAGGTTAACGGAGAGGTTCTTGCCTCCTAGGGGCACTCACAATTGATATTGGTTTTGCACTCCGAATTCTGCTGGTGACAAGCTAACAACATCTGCAGAAGTTGCCAACATTCTGGTGACAACATGCTACCTGCCTGCTGTCATTTTGGGGCAACAGTTACAACAAGGAACAAGAGCAGTGATGTTGAAATATACATCCTAGAGAGCCATAACACAAAATAAAAGAAACCTGCCTGATTTGTGCGTCGCACCCTCACGAGGGCGACTCGGGCGGGCGACTTCCTGGCCGATCCCCCGAGCACCCCGCTCTCCGGCTCCCTCCGGCCGCCGCCGCCCTTGGCTTTTCGGCGGCGGCGACAGATGGCCAGCGGCGGCGCGGATAACAACAGGCCGCCGCCGCCCCCCGTCCACCCCCTCCTCCCCACGCTTCCCTCCCCCCTCCACCCAGCCCCCTCCTCGACGGCGACCGGCGACTCCGGCGTAAAAGGCGGCGGATCCGCCTCCTTGGCGGTGGATCCGGCCTTCTACACGGCGGATCTGCCCCCTCCCTCCGCCCCCGGGCTTCTAGGTCAGCGGTGCCCGGCATCCGGCGTCGGTGCCGACCAGGCCACCTCGCACCTCCGGCGGTGCTCGGTGGCGGCGGAGGGCAGCGCCCCGCCTTCCCCACGGCGCCGGTGGGGTGGTGGTGCTCCCGGCGTGCCCCACTCCCGCGCGAGCTCAGGTGGCGGGGCTGGCGGCCGCCGGCGGCGGATCCGCGCCCCGTGGCCCGATCTGCGTGTGTGCCCCCCACATTTCAGCGCCCGCCACCCGACCTCCTTCCGCAGCCGGCGGCGTGGGGCGGCGGGCGCCGGACCCGGCCCCTACACGGCGGTTCATCCTCTTCAGCTCCACGTTGGTGATGCGGCCAGCAGTTCCCACCATCCTACACCATGGTGGTGTAGACCAAGTGTCTGGTCGTGGCGCCGCCGACGCCATGGTGGCGTGGATGGCGCCGCCTTGCTCTTTCAAATTTGCATCGGCAGCGCCATGGTGGTGAGGCGAATGTGTTTTGGAATGGGCGCATCAACCCCTCCTTTGGGAAGGTGCTCAACGCCGCCATTTTTAAATGTTGGAAATTGCCATGGATAAAGCCTTAACCCATGTTTGTTGATGAGGGTTTTCAAGACGCCGGCGATTTTTACTTTTAATCTCGTGGCGCCCATCGATAGGCCCTTTCCCTAACATGTGGATGCAGCATGCCCCTTCTTCGTGTGACGCTGGTCGTCTGTGCTGGGGCCTATTTGCACTTATTGTTGCTCTACACCGGATTGGCTAGCTGTTGGCTGTTGCTGCGACTGATCTTCGGTGCTCCTCGTCCGCAGTCCTGGTTCTTGTGACTCGGAGGGTGTCTTCATGTCGACGCTCCTCGCCCGTGGTCCTGCCTAAATGACTCGGAGGGGTATCTTCATGTCGGCGCTTCTTGCCCGCGGTCCGGGGCCTAAGAACCTTTTTTCCGGAGGGGCACATGGAATCCACGGTTCACCATCAAGAATCATATTCCCTTGGGCCCCTTGGTGTCGCAAGAATTCCTCTTTTTAGGCTTGGCTTTCGGGGTTGTTAGGTGGAGGGTCTCCGCCCCTCGCAATTTCTTTTCCTGATGTTTGTGTTTTGGCCTTCGCCGTTGGTAATCCATGGATTACCTCATTCCCGGTTGTATCATCTATGTGTAGGTCTATTGACCACTCTCTTCTTCTTAATGAAAACGGGCTATATCCCCCGAAAAAAAAAAAAACAAGGAACAAGAGCACGCCCACGACAAATAACTGCCAGCTTGTTGTTAGTTGTTAAGGAAAACAAAACGCAAGGAATGGAATTTTTAATCAGAGATTACAGAACATTGATTGTGATGATTGAATACATTTTACACAACTTTTGTATAAATTAATCAACAAACAATGCACGAACCATGTATAGTTTATTTGAAGAGCATATATGATCGTTCAATCAGAGTTAGTATTGTTGACTTGTCTGGCATAGTGTAGTCTGATACATTCTTTTGATGAGTGAATAAGAATTTTCAGTTCCGCAGCTCCCTCGCCCTCTGAGTTGGAATACATATATAGCAACTTCATATGCTCTTGTTTCACGCGGAAGCACATGGCAAATCAATATCAATAAATACAGAGGCAGCAAGCAATGTACATACAGCCCATTATACCTTGCAGGCCCCCGTGCTCATTTCTCAACTTTGTAAAAACCAGGTCTTTTTTATTTGGTTAGTGATGGTAGAAAACATAGGGGTGGGCATGGACGCCATTAGCTCTCTTACAATACAATCTACTTGGAATAGGAGACACCAGGATTGCAAAATAAAGTTGGATATGCAGACATCCAGGGGCACCATGTATCCTTCAAGTCTGTCTGTGATTCATGGTGGATGACTTCACTTTCTTCGAACTTGGTAGAAGATACCTCGGGTCTCTATTTGAGGGGCCAGACCCATGGAGAACTATGACAGCTGCATGATCTGCCAAGCCTGGCTCTCCTGGCTACCTGCAAAAGCCTGGCTTTCTTGACATACTACTAGCTGGGTTCACACACTCTCATGCCAGGTTCTAATTTGATTAAAGATTCATACTCATAGTTAGCTGGAGCAAGCTTAGCTGCTTTAGCATTGGATTGGATTGGAGTTTTATATATGTGACCTCTCCAGGATCCAGTGCAAGTAGTCTTAGTGCTGGACATCAATAATGGAATAGTTGAGGTATGGTCATCCGCGCCTTCATATATGATAACATCAGTGATGCATATAGTGATAACTGTATTTAGTTATTGCTACTCTGGATGATGTACCAACTAGACTCACTATAATAACCTCTCTTGTCACCTCTAGGATGATATCATGATGGAAAATTTTTTACAAAGGACTCATTAGAGGAGGAGCTCAATGTAGCTGACGTAGGATTCAAGACAGAGGAGGTCACTTTTACTCCACCTCTCCCTGTTATATATTCAGGGCAGCACTAAGTTCACTCGAATTCTTCGTGTCACAGTGTTGTAGGCCCATGTTTTAGGCTTTCGAATCAGGAGCAAGGCTATCAGAGTCCAAGTCCCCTGGGAACGGGAACGACCTAGCGTTCCATGTTCGGGAACACCGTTCGAGGACGGAACGCGCGGGAATGTTTTTCGTTCCCATAGTGTAAAAATGCATCCAAAATGTTGTTCCTCGTTCCTCGATCCGTTGTTCCCGGAATTGCGGTGACTAAGATCAGAGTTCTGACATGCTACCTGTCTGCTATCATTTTTGGGGGTAAAAGTTACAACAAGGAACAAGAACACAGTTTGGACTACTGCCTGCCTGCGATTACGCGGGAACGTTTACTTTCCCGCAGTGTAAAAATGCATCCAAAATGTTGTTCCTCGTTCCTCGATCCGTCGTTCCGGGAATTGCGGTGACTAAGATCAGAGTTCGGACATGCTACCTGTCTGCTGTCATTTTGGAGTTAACAGTTACAACAAGGAACAAGAACACAGTTTGGACTACTTCCTGTCTGCGATTAATTGATATGAAAACGAAACACAAGGAACAAAATTTGCAATAATCAGGAACTAAAGCACAGTGATCGCGACAATGTAATACATTTTACTCAATTTTTGGATAATTTAATCAACAGACCATGGACGCCAGGTATACATCAATCGAAGAGAGTTGTCTGATACTCCCTATATCCTGTTTTAATGGTCGTTCTAGCTTTGAACCTGGTAGCGAAGATGCTTTGGACCTAGATGCTATGTGTGTCCCTTATGCATGGAGGAGATAGTGAACACGCACACTTTATAGTTGTGCCAGAACGACAGGTAAAACGGGACAGAGGGAGTACACTTCATTTAGTGAATAATAATTCTTAGTTCGGGGACACTGGACCAAACTGAAGCAGGTAATATTTAAGTTAAGGTAAGGCGAGGATCATCCGCTGCTCCCCTCCCACTCTGAGTTGGAATACATATATAGCAACTTCATATGCTCTTGTCTCACTAGGAGGCACATGGCAAATCATCATAAATAACATACAGCCCATTTCCTTGTTGGCTCCGGTGCCCATTTCTCCACTTTGTAAACTGGGGCATTTTTTATTTGGCTAGTGAAGAGTAGAAAACATAGGGATGGGTATAGACACCATTATCTCTCTTACAGCATGATTATTTGGAATCGGAGACACCAGGATCGCAAAATAAAGTTGGATATTTAGACAGCGAGGACGCACCTTGTATCCATCAAGTCTGTCTCTAGTCTGTGGTGGATAACTTCACTTTCTACGAACTTGGTAAAAGCTACCTTGGGTCTATATTGGTGGGGGCCAAATCCTTGGAGAACTTCGACAGCTGCCTGATCTGCCAACGCTGGCTCTCCTACTCTTGACATGGCTACCTGCAAAAGTTCTCTGAGGTATTGTTCCAGTAAAGAAGGAGAATGTGCTCTATGATCATGTATGCATCGTTGTGGGTTGTGGGGTTAACAGCTACCTCCTACATGTATTTACCTCAAATTGTCCCCACTCCTGTTTGCAGTACCCATCACAATTGCCCTCCCAGATCGAAAGACTGCAGAATAAGAGAGGAATGATGAGCTGCACCACAGCATGCATCTCTCATCGCCGTGGGCTGATGGATGGTTGATATTCAGCGGTGGGTTTGAGTGTGTACCCATAGCCAGCAGGCATAATAGAAAAGGAATTGGCTAGCTGCCAACGGTCAGTTTCTTGTTGAACATCATATTACCAATTATCCTTTGAATTGTAAATTTGGTTATGTGCTCATCTTCACATCACTTCCCCGACACTGAATCCATACTTTATTGCAGTATATTGTTAAGAGCTAGACAAGCTAGGCATTGTTTCATCAATACTAAATTTGTTAGTATCAGTTTTTCAGTCCCAAGTTTTTTGCCATCAATTATTGTTATATGAGATTGTAGGCAACTAATAGAGTTCAAAAGGCATGTAGAAGCCTACGTGAACAAACCCAATTCATATAACAGTCAAAGATAGAATTGTGGCAATAACAAAACTAAATCAAAGACAATGAAACAAAAAAAGAGAAAAGTACACAAAGAAGAGTCAAAGATAGTAAGTAGATCAGTCCGAGAGGAGGGGCACTGACCTTATATTTTCATTGGACCTGTAAAAACGTGACGCTTTCTCAGTCACATACCTGTGAAACCTGAACTGACCTAGGTAAAATTGATATCTATATTGAGGCTGCTACACAAACATGGACACCTTGATGGAAGCACTGGCTGCAGCACAGAAGACCACACTTCCTGATAAGGCAATGTGAGGCCCGGCTTCAAAAACACAAGCATATTCAGAGAAGGAAAGCTATTATGTTTTGGACACAGAGGTTAAAACTCCTGTTCTACATGTTTTGTTTGCAACTCAGTCTTTTATAAACATGTACTTTTTGTTGCACAGCCAACAGAAATTACATTACCTCCTCGCTATAAAGCTTAAACAAACATGTGCGACAAATGTAAGCACAAGCAGAGGCAAAATTATGTAATAGCTATAGTAAAGCAGATAGTACACTGTAAACCATCCAGTACCTCGATTTCCTGAGCATGAATATAGGGGGATTGGTAAGAGAGCACATTGGAGTTCACTATTCCATCCACAGTGGAGGAAAAACTACTGCAAAGAAGAATAAGGCGGAACCTTTTTTTTTTCTGTTGGCTTGCACCATGCACTAGGTATATGCAGCCGAGAAAGAAACATTGCAAAGTTGAAGTGGGATCACGATGCCTATTACTCTGTAAGGCAACTGTACGTACAAGGAAAAAACGATCAGTTCAATTCAGCAGGGCGTACTCATTTTCCTTTGAAGAAAATTCAGTAGGGGAGACCGCATATATATAGATGAACAAAATACATTAGAGGACACCATGCCATGTTAGATCGTGTGTATTACAGAAACCAATGAAGAAACCACATACACATAACTAAAGCTTCACAGGTTAACACATGTATATGAAAACCAGTTGACAAAATCAGGCCGAACAACATGTTTTGAATTATTAAGCCGTAACACTTTCAAAAAACATTAAGGCATACAAACTCATGAACTCATCAAAAAAAATAGCTTTGTACCTAGGACCCTTAATAGGATTTTGAGTGCATATTTACCCGAGTGGAATTACATGAAGCTATTTGGATCTATAGACAGTTAAAAGTCAGGCCGGATAAATACCACAAGCGCCATACTGCAAAGAAAAAAATAGGAACTCAAGGGACTTGAGATTGTTATACTGTACGCTGTTTTCGTTGACACAAAACCAGATCAAGGCATGGAGCTAGAGAGGGACGAAGGTAGGATTGGTTGGGGGGCTGCACGCAACTAGGGTTGCGTCCCTCACACGAGCCAAGACAGACCAGGCCACGCCGCAGGGCGTTGACAACGGCAAGCTCAGCCCGGGGGAGAGGGACAGGAGAGCACGTACGCCGGGGGAGGGAGAGAGGGAGGAGGGAGGGAGGCGGGCGGGGAGGAGGAGGCTCGGATCCGGTAGCAGCACGCGTCGCCCTGCTTCGATCTCTTTCCAACTGAAAATTGGCTCGGACCCGGTCTTGCCCAGGGCACTGAAAAGGAAACATTGAGGGTCCATCGTGTAGTCAAGGGCCTACAAATTGCTCCATCTCCGCCCGGCAAATCCTTGTTCCAATCCCGATCATCCTTTTGTCCCCACATGTACTCCGAACCCTAGATCGAGCAACCGAACACGTGGAAAATTCACTGTTTCGTTGCCCCTTTCACGCAGTAATGGTACTCCTGAAGCAACAGAAGAATGACGAATTCTCCCTCTTCAGTAATTCCGACCAAGTTCATGAGAATTCCGCAGGGTATGCTACTCCTCAAGTTCTAAAGGCGCCCATGGAAGGACAACAGCCGGTATTATGCATTGCTGAGGGTTTTAGCGCGAGAGATGATCCCAAACTGCAGGTATTTGCACGCTGTTTTGCTATGTTTCTAATATTGATCAATATCACATTTTGTTGATCCCAATCGAAACGAACCATTATACCTTTGCCATTGTGTGTGCTACTTGCTACACGTCACGGTGTCATATGTACTTAAAATTATGTGTACGTTGAGCATGAGTTACACTGGCGTTTCAAGCTTCATCTAGTATTTCTAGTGTACAAATCATGCATGCTAATTAAGGTATACTACAAATGATCTCTAATTCAACAAAAATATGTCTGTCTTGGTTATTCATACTTTGATTCAACTCTCCTACACGTCCATTGGTACTAGCTAGTTTTACCTGTCATACTGCTATATTATGACAACTTTCTCACATTTATTCATTTCTCTCCTATTATATAGGCAAAAGGTGCAAATGTAAAACATTGGGCATGTGCAAATTTTTCATCTATAGGTGGTGAAGAGTTACTCAGGTTCTTACATTCTCTTAGTAGAACGTGTGTCGACATCGGAATGGGTAAAGTCCTGCTACCTTCCCCTGACTAAAGCACACATACTGACACATTTTTACTTTGACCATCAAGCTAGCAGGATTTTGCACTGCAGCCAGCAATGATGGTGCGTATGTGTTCGCCCAGCAATTGGCTTGATGTAGAACACTGTTTGATGTGTGTGCATGAATTCTTTGATCACCCTGAAATTGGGAAGGGCCAGACATTTTTGCTTGTAATTCTGCGGATAGCAGATGTTTTGATGGTATAGAAGTTATTTTCTTGTATATAAGTTGCGTTTTTTGTGTTCTTATTTTTTGTCATAATCAACTTTGCAGAGGAGTCGAAGAAACATGTAAGGAAATTAGAGTGGTATATCGGTGTTGTTTGCCCCTGTATGATAGGATGGTGAAGAAGGAATATCCGAAGAATGCTGCTCTTTGAAATAAAGGCGATCGATGGCTGGCGGGATTTTTCGTGGGATCAAAACCCCATCCGCCCGGCCGCCCCCCTGTGAAACCCTATGCCATTTCACTTTCTTCCTTTCCCCTGTCTCACTCACCACGAGCAGCGGCGGCAGCCCTGGTGGCGGTGGTCGGGCGGCGTCCGCGAGGAGGGGAGCGACCGCCTCCACCGCCCGACTTTCGGCGACATCAAGGCCAACACGCGTGCGTCTTTGGCGTGCCGTCGGCTTCGACAAGATCCACCGGCTCCGGGGCCTCCGGGTGGGAGCGGTATCCACCGCCTTGACGTCACACGAGTGCTTGAGCTCAAGGTCGGGGGGCGGCGCCGAGATCCGGCGCCCGCCGTCCCCACACGCGGATCCGGCGCCCCTTCGGCCCACCACGACGCGGATCGGCGGCCTTCGTCCACCACAACGCGGATCCGGCGGTCAACCTCCACCAGGCGCAGCGGCTGCATCGGCGGGGCTATGGCAGCACGGGTCCACGGCGATGACGAGCAGCGACCTGGCGGCGCGTTGATGGGCTCTGGATGGGATCACCCGGGCTCTGGATGGGGCCGGTGGGCTGGGTTTCTTTTTATTATTTTTCTGGCCGATTAACCGTGATTTGGTGTGAAATTATCAATTGATAATGTGAATTATATATTTATATTTTTTTTGGTGTGAAATTTAACTGTAGGGGCGGGTTTGGATTAAACCGCCCCTACGGTTAGAGAGTTTAGGGCGGTTTATAATGAGGTGAACCGCCCCGCTATGTCCCTATTAGGGGCGGCTGAAACAGGAACCGCCGCTGATGTGTTCACATTAGGGGGCGGCTGAGACAACCGCTCATAATGGGGATGAACATTAGGGGCGCTTGTTTAGGGGCGGCTGGGAAAACCGCCGCTAGAGTACATCACCGGCCGCCCCTAGAGTTGCCCATAATGTGGATGAAGGCATGTTTAAGACCAGAATTGAAGTCACTTGACTGCAGGAATTAGTCCTCTCTGGTATACCAATCGGCTTTGGAGGCAAGGCACAAGCAGGCAATCTACCGTTTGCATCTGAGTCACCCTTTTTGCTCAATTCGATCAGACATATTGTAAAGGTCTTTGGCATTTAATGGAGGCGTTAAGTGCACAACCACTGGCTTGACAGCCTCATGTGGAGCTTGTGCAGCACCTGATGGTGTCCAGCACTTGAACTTGAGGCAACTTTGTCCTGGTCCATAGGCTGAGATGTCACGCCATTCCAGTTGATACTGGAACTGGGACTTGAACTGTCGGTGGAACTGAAGCATACAGTTCTACAGACGAGGTACCACAGTATCTTGACAGACCACATACAGGGATGCAACATGCTATTGCTCTGCCTCTTGTGAAGATGAACGTGAGAGCGGCAGCTCATCAGAAAACGGAAAAGAAAAACACAACAGACAGACATAAGCATATGAGGGGGTAAAGAAATAAATAAATAATTAATTCAAAAGATAAGCCAATGATCCAGTTGAGACATACTACATGCCTGAACGACATGAAAGCAAAAATACAACAAGCATAGCAGAAATGTGAATATACAACACTTAATTTGATGGAGCTGTCTAGTGCAGAGCTCTCTGGTCTAAAATGTGCCGAAGGATTCAAAGTTCTTATTGGTTCTAGGCTAACAAATAGGACGTCAGACTTGAGAGTGTGAGAATTAGTTGTTTCCTTTTATATGTTTGTTGTGCATATGCTCATGTCTCTCCACATGCGGGCTTTAAAAAATTAAAAAAAAACACACATGCGGTTGGTACAGAAATAGGGAGCAATATAAATATAACCCCACTTCCTATTGCTTCTAGTTGTGTATATATATATATAGGGGGCACAGCACCACGATTCCTAGTTCATTTCTCAGTGAGAGAAGAAGATGAGTTGGTGTGAGGAATGGTCACATGGACTCCATTACCAATGCAATTCAGACAAATAGGGAATTGGAGACACCAGGAGCACAAAATTAAGTACAAGAAGGAACGGAAGAGCAGGCGGCACAAATCCACAACCTTTCTATCATAAACCAGGATGTTCGGTTGAAGTTTGTGCTCATGATTAACAGCAGCAACAGAGTTGATTAATTGCCGCTCTCGCACTCCGGCTCGGTTGGGACGATTGCTTGAGTTCACTAGTGCATGGGACTGTGCCAAAAAAGAACACGCTGCAAGGGAACCTGAACTCAAATGTTGTTATATTTTGCAATGTAATGTTGTTATGTTTTGCAATGTCGTATTGTCACCTGATTAGAAAAAAAAAAGTTTTGTATTCTTATTCAGGAACCTGATCCAGAAAAAAAAAAGATTTTGTATTTTATCCATTGTGTTGCTATGTGCTATTAGCCATTCCAATAATCAATCTCTGAATTCTGGTGTTAGATCAAATCTAAAGCCACACAGCAAGCAAATGTTGCGCAATGGTACATTCTTTCACAAACAGAGCTACTGACTAGTATTTAACTCTAACTACAAGTGAAAACAAGGTGCACTAATCTATGAAAGAATTGACAAAAATTATGTGTAGAAAGAAAGCGAGGAAATTATACACGACTGGTGACTTTGGGGATGATGAAGAAAACTGGACAAAATTGATGAAAAAACAGAAGGCGAAATACTACACAATTGATAACTTTGGGGATTGATGAATTACATTGGGAAATAAATGAAGGAGAAAACAGAAGATTATTGGTAAATTAATGACAAACTAACAATATATGTACCACAGATCATGACTTCCAAGCTGGTTAAAGCAAAAATGAGTACACATAATTTGCATGAAACCATGACACCATTTTAGCAGCCACAGACTATTATGATTTGGCTATCTTCTTACATACACATGAAGGCATGTTTAAGACCGGAATTAAAGTCACTTGACTGTAGGAATTAGTTCTCAGATGGGCCATTGGTATATCCTTTTCATGGAAAGCAGATTGCCTCTACGGTCAACCAATCGGCTTTGGAGGCAAGGGAGAAGCGGACACTCCACCGTTTGCATCTGATGAGTCACCCTTCAGGCTCAATTCAGACATAGATATAGAGGTCTTTGACGTTTAATGGGGGCGTTGAGTGCACAGCCACTGTCTTGACAACCTCATGTGGAAAGGAACATAACCATTGCAGGGCACTGGAACAAATGCAGGAGGGTAGTATGGAGGAGGAATCATCATTGAATAAAGATAGTGGGGCATGGCTCCTGGCATCACCCCCCCACGATCCATGACTTGAACTTGAGGCAACCATCATCCTTTTAATTCCTTCTAAACTGTGTCTTATCTTCCACCATCATTTTTTTTTTCTCTCTTTTTCGTTTTCATTTTCCTCCTAAAATCCATCCAATCAGCATTCAGCAAAGCCACTAGGGAGACCTCTGCATAGGAAGGTCACGTGAACTATTTGTTAGAATATGTGTCGAATATTATGTACGAGTTTGGTTACGCTAGACTCTGAGTTGTATTTGGCAGTATAGGGTAGAGTTGGAGTAGGACTCTGTAACCCGGTCCCTCATAAATATGAGAGGGGACCTGCTGTTGTAACCATGACGACATAGCGACAAGTTCGCGGGAGGGCGGCGGCACGCTGCCGGGACCCTGGAGCGACCGGTGTTGCTGGTATTGGGGAGGAGCGCCCATAATCGTGCCCGGGGATTAGGCATTGGCTGAACCTCGTTAACAAATATTGTGCCTCTGGTGTGTCGTGCGTGATCATGCATGTTCGTCTCGGTAGATTCAATCGACGCCTCAGCGTGTGGAGATTAGCCAACAGCTGCGTCGCTGCGGGGGCTATTTTCTAACACTATTGATCATGCAGGGGGTTTGAGCATTGAGGCATTGGTCTTGTGAACACTTAATATATTCATCTGGTATGAGAAACTCTGCCAAGATGTTCTTGCCATTTTGTACATTTGCTCCTCCCTCCTCCTGTGCATAGGTGCAGCCAGAAGCAGAGGCTGACCATACACTTGAGAGTGTAGCAGCAGCCCTCCCTCGGCTGCCACTGCCATTGCTCGTTCCTCCGTTTGCACATGTGCTCTTGTGTCTTCGCTGTTATCCCTGGACCCTCGCTTCACTTGTTGCCAACCAAGCCCATGGCATGACCTTGGAGGAAGTAATCGATGATTATTCTAGCCATCCATTATGATTAATGAATGTTTCAGAGTCGTTTGAGACTGAGCACAACAGCAAAGCCCATAAGTAGAAGCCTGTAACCCATCCTATGCTCTGCAGTCCAAAACTAAAAATTGGTAGATCTTTAATTTTTCATATGTATAACTAAATAAGTGGAATGTGCAGAGGTGCTATATGAACATATCGCCACATGTTTTCCCAAAGAAATTGTGTTTTCAGAGAAGACTTATTAGCTAGTCATTTTGGAGGAGCAAGAGCCCCGCTCCTCTATATTAATAGCCTATAGAGCATGTGAGTTCATTGATGGACTAATATACGCAGTGTGTCTTAGCATGCAGTTGGTGAATCATTGGTTCCCTAGTTAAGAAGGGAGGGATGGAGCAGTGATACACATAAGGACATACCCCCACTTCCTCCTATATATGCGCAAGTTTATGTATGGCATTTCACGGCACATTCTCAGACCTGCATATAGTGGCTAGAGAATTTGATTAGTGAGAAAAGGGTCTATAATGAGGAGAAGCAGTAAGATGCATATTTGGAATCGGAGACACCGGGAACACAAAATAAAGTAGAATGAGTCAAGGTTCTAGTGACTGTGGAGGATGCATAGCATGCATGGCAGGCCCGCTGGAAGAAGCTGTCCGGCCTGTTGTCCTAGAAACAAGGACCTACTTCTCGAGGCGGTTGATAGCACATTTTCTCCGCATGTGGCTGTTGTTCGGTCCAGATAGCGGCTCCTGTTGCTATCAGGCCAGTGGCTCAACATTGCATTGAAGGACTGGAAGTTCTCATTGATCTAAGGCTAGCTTAGGGTGCCATTTGGAATGGATTCAACACTAATTGAGTTAATGATAGCTAAAAAGGATAAGAAATAGGTTGTTTTTACTTACCAAATTATATTTCACTTTTACTTTCTCCCGAGTCAACTTTAAATCAAATTTAGAGATATTATTTCACTGTAGAAAATTCTAAATTGAATAATAATTCTAAACGGAAATGAGGTAGTACAATATTAACGAGATTCCAAAAATCCTCATACAGCAAGATGTAAAATCATTTATAGAAATGTTATTGTAGCTAGACATTGTGTATAAACGCCCTGTCCATGGGGAAGAGTGTCATGTTGCATGGCTATTGCTCTAGCACTAATCTGGAATGTGCCATCTAGGAGTTTAGCCGCCATCTAGAAGTTCTGGGGTGGCTTGGGCCTCACTTAGTTGAGCCCCGAGCAAAATGGTGGCGGCACATCTTGCGCCTGTAAATCTGTTTGTAAACTTCTCCATTCTTATCCATGAAAGCTGGCAACGGATCTTTCAAAAAAAAAAAAATAGTCGCGCTAGTGTGTGAGGAATAGTGCGGTTCTATGACTCTGCTAGACCAACTGTTGTTCCCCCGGGCGAAGCCAGACGAGAAATCCACTGGGGTCGGATGGATTAAACACTGGGGTCGACTACATGGATGAACAGTGCTAAACAGTGATTTACCACTGATTTTGGAAAATTTCGTCGGGGTCTGACGACCCAGGCGGCTCCATGTAGCTTCGCCCATGGTTCCCCGCGCCTCCCATTGCCAAGTTTGTAGGTAACTTGTATCATTATGCCGAGTTCATCTATAGAGCACAAGCTTAGCTTTGGCCACTGGATCATATTGGAATTCTTATATACTAACATCCCGTGTGCATTGCTGGACATCAATATATAGTCGTCTACCAATGCCTAGTGATATCAGTTATTTAAATTATTGCTACTATGAGTAAACAGTGCTTGTACCACGTAGTTCAATTGAAGAAAGATGAATATATATATGATGTACCAATTAGATTCACTATAATAAACTCTCTTTGTCACCTCTAGGATGATGGAAGAATTTTTGCAAAGGGCTTACTAAAGGAGGAGGATCTGAATGGAGTTCAAGCTAAGGATTCAAGACAGAGGAGATCACTTTCACTGGAACCCTCTCTGTTATTCAAGGCAGCATGCTTACAACAAGGAGTTCACAGATGTTTTTTGGACGAAAGAGTTCACACATATTTATAGGCTACACAAACCACATATTGCATACTGCTGGCTGCCACCTCCTGAGTCCCAATGCGTTGTTGGTTCCTGTCACAGTGTTGTAGATCCATGTTTTCGGCTTTCTATTCAGGAGCAGGGCTACCATAGTTTGGACATGCTACCTGCCAGCTGTCAAATTAGGGGGACAAGTTACATGAAGGAACAGGAACACAGATTGTACATACGTACTGCCTAACTCCTGTTAATTCATATGGAAAGCAAAACGCAAGAAACAGATTTCAATCAGGGACTAAAGCACAGTGATCGCGATGATGTAATATTTTACTCAATTTTGGAGAAATTAATCAACAAATAATGCATATACATGATGTATAGACGTATAGTGTAATTAATCAACAGATATTGTTGTCTGGCATGGCGTTGTCTAATACATGCTTTGTCGAATCAATAAGAATTCTTAGTTTGCGGCTGACATACAGGGGGCCAAACTGGTGCTTATAATATAGAAGTTAAGGTAACGAGAGGATCATATGCGCTTCTCCCCTCCCCTCTGAGTTGGAATACATATATAGAAACTTCATATGCTCTTGTCTCACGGGAAGGCACATGGAAAATCATCATCCATAAGTATAGGGGTCTCGAGCAGTATAGATATAGCCCATTTCCTTGCTGGCTCCAGTGTTCATTTCTCCACTTTGTAAAAAACTGGGGCATTTTTATTTGGTTACTGATGGGTAGAAAACAATGTGGTGGGTATGGATGGCATTTTCTCTCTTGCAATACGATCTACTTGGAATCGGAGACACCGGGATCGCAAAATAAAGTTGGATATTCAGATTATAGCCAGAAAGGTCATGATGAAGAAGATCGGCATCCAAGTGGAAACCGAGCACCGGACGAAGCGTCCTTTGATGAGCTTAGTGCAGTGTTTGCTCTTCCCCTTCAGCA
Organism: Hyparrhenia diplandra; assembly: GCA_015847255.1. Taxonomy (NCBI): domain Eukaryota; kingdom Viridiplantae; phylum Streptophyta; class Magnoliopsida; order Poales; family Poaceae; genus Hyparrhenia; species Hyparrhenia diplandra. Next base: position 538,524 of record JADLZK010012868.1, read on the forward strand.
CGACACTAGGGAAGCAATGCAGACTTACTTCAGAGGTAGGAAGCGGCGTGCTGTCCAGCCCCTCAGCGATGCCTAGCTACCTTCGTGTCACTTTCCTCTGTGGTCGCAAAACTTAACTCCATGTAATCGTTTACTTTGTATCCAGTAGATAGGTTGTGACCTTGCCCGGTTGCGATGTCCACTCAACGTTGCACCCGTGCCTTTGTATGTGTTTGTGTCTTTTTTTCCTTTTAATGAAATACGGGTGAATGGCCCGATCGAAAAAAAAAGATTATGGCACAGAACTTCATGTAACTGATATGAGGTGTATACAGTTTCTTATGTCACAAGTGTGCTCTTCCAATGATGCAGAATGATGCTACGGTACACTTGTTACACCGAGAAGGTAATGGCTTAAACAAATCTAAGACATTAATTTTTTGGATTTTATGAATTGAGAAAATTAAAAATATAATCTCAGAAAAAAACAATCCTGAATCCCCTAATCTTGGCAAAAAAATGAATATATGATGATATTTTTTATCTTTTAAGAATTTTTATATTGGCCATGCTGTGGTATTCCGGTTACCCAGCTGGAGGTAAAATCTTTTTAGCATTTGCAGTAAATTAATTAAGGGATGTGCTAATTCATACATCATTTCGTACAAATGAAGATATATGAATACATATGATTCCTCACACAAAAAAAAACAATCTAGAACAAAAATGCGTCAAAAGGATTCAAAGTTCTTTGAGGACAGAAAATAGGGTACCAGATTAACGTATATCATGCAGATGAAATAAGAGAGGATAGTTTTGAAGGCCTCCTAGGCAGCTCCTATCCCAGGCATGCATCACACAGCCCTAAGCATGCATCTATGATAACTGCCAGTTCTAGGCAAGCTTGCCTTATGAGAAACCAAACAGGTCCTAAAGAGGGTCAGATGTTACTCCATCTGAGTTTGATCGAATAATATATGCTCTTAGACTCTTATAGTCTCTCCACAGGTGGATTCATAGTTCATTTCTCATTTTTGGACAGCAAAAATGGACGATGCATAGATGAAACTGTTATAAGTGGCGCAGCGGAAAACGGCCCAACTCGTTGTACCATGAGTAGAATGGGCCTAAGACTCAGGTCCAACGCAGCAACACATATAAAGGTTTGGGCCTAACTCAACCCAAAAAGACTAGCCCGATGGGTGAGGACTGCCCCATCCTATATGTTGTGCTCCCCTCCATCGATTACCGATGTGGGACTAAACCCAACAGAAACTTGCGTTGGACAACAATGTTGAGAAGAAATCTTGTGCCTCGGGGAAAAAGCATGAGGATACAGAAACATTGAGGATACCAGTGGTATTGCCATATGTTCTTAGTCGTTGCTGTAAATAATCTGTGTTGCTCATTCTGGAGATAGAAAACCCAAGAGCACACTGTGTAATGATAAATTCTTCCATGGTCGAACAGAGCTACTGACAGGTTACTAATGATTAGAAGTGGCACTGTTGAAAGAAATTGTGTTAAATTGACGAAAAACAGAATAATGCTGCTAATTAATGTAAAACTAACAATATTTACTCACAGATCATGACACCATTTTTGCAGGACAGGTTGTTACGATTTGGCTATCTTCTAATTACTACAAACACATGAAGCCATGTTTATGCACATAATGGAGTCGCTTGGCTGTAGAAATTAGTCCACTCTCTGCATTTGAGTCACCCTTCAGCTACAATCCACTCTTCCACTCGTTTAGCGGAGTCCTTGAGTGCATGGCCACAGGCTGAGCTTGTGGTCGTGCCTTGTAACCCATAGTAATGAAAGAGCTTAATAGCTCGAGTTCACAGCCTCATGATCAGCTTTCAAAACAGAGGAGCTGCTCTTTTTGTTTAGCTACTTCATATCACTAGCACTCAAACTCTTTGCGTTATCCAAAGAAACACTTACAACTTGGTGTTACACATATTGGTAAGCTGCATAAACAATGATGCACAATGTGTCCAATTGAAAAGACACTAGTAATGTTGTCTGATACATACTGTGTTGAAGGAATCATAACTCATAGTTTCAGGCTAACATATACAGGACAGGAAATTGATGCTTATAATGAATTTAAAGTAAGAATACGATCATACTCTCCCTCCCCTTCTGGGTTGGAATAACATATATAGCACTTGCATATGCTCATTTCTCAGTCCCATAAATCCAAGTGAGAGGAGATAAGAAATATGAGAGTATATATGTATGAGGTACAGTCATTTGAACTCCATTTCCATCTTCGATGGACAGTGTAATAACTTCTAGGAATTGGAGACATCAGGTGCGAAGAAAACTGTGTGACTCACCTATCTGGATGACACAGAGATGAAGCTAGCTAGTCTTGGACAACAATGTTGAGAAGAAATCTCGTGCCTCAAGGGCAAAAAGCTTGAGGATATACAAGGAAGATTGAGGACACCTGTGATATCCCACCAGATAGAAATAGTTTTTTGTTCTTAGCCAGTATTTGCCATAGGTTTTTAGTCGTTACTGTAAACAATTTGTGTTGTGCATTCAGGAGGTACAAATCCAAGGGCACACAAGAAGCTGGTGTTGTGTAATGATAAATTCTTCCATGTTCGAACAGAGCTA